>OZ005659.1:230110316-230602816 GCA_963930645.1 Salticus scenicus | reverse complement strand
AAATCTATAAAACTTAAAAAAAAAAAATATTTTGTTGGGTCTCAGTACATGTTAAAATTAAACATTAAAATAATTTACTTATTGGTTACTCAATTGGTTCCCTTAATGTCAGTGTTCTTCTTAAAAATAAAATATTGTTTAATTTTACAATCTTAGAAAACTTGGCAAACATTTCGGCAAATATATCTTTCGTCATAGAATGGAGCTTGTTATAGTGAAAAATAATTATTTATAATTATTATATTTCGACTAAAAATTCTATTTCCTTTATGTCATGATAGAAATTTAAGCGATTTTTAGTATTTTTTATTTTGAAATTATTTATATAAAATATTAATAATAGGCACCACAAATAAATATATATTATTTTTCTTTTTTTCATTATTTATATATTTTTCTTTCAACTTTTAGTATATTACATAAAAATCAAATAACTCGATTTTTAAATATTGGTGTAGGGGGATAGATTAACTGAAAAAAAAGAGAGAGAGAGAGAGAGAGAGAGAGAGAGAGAAAGAAAAGAAATAAATAAAAAGAAAAAGGTCTAAGATTTTCGAATTTAAGTGATAGAAATACCTAAAAACTAAATACTTCGAATTGTAGAGTTCCTGGTTGGGAGGATACCCCAAAGGAATATATATATATATATATATATATATATCGCATTTAAATAATTCAAAAACCTAAAAACCATATATCTCGAATTTTAAAGATAGGAATGACAGTTATCCTACAAGATATAGTTAAAATTCAATTAATCCATTGCCGGCGAAAAATATCTGAACAATTGAGCGGCTAAAAGATAAATAAATAAATAAATAATAAAAAAATGTAAGCCTCAGTTACCGTTCCCGCAATAGAAATGCGTCGAGCCCCAGCGATGGAACGTGGTGTTGGTCAATCACAGACGACCTCTCCCTGTAATATCATCACTCACTTCGCCTCGCATTCTATTAGACTAAGGTTGTATGATATTTTCCCCCGGCAGCCAGTATTTCGTTTATTTGTTAAAATAAGTTTGAGAACCTACATCGGTATTCCCACTCCACACAGTGGGTCAGATTAAGCTTAAAATGGAAGAGAATTACCCTGTATTGACTGTGCTGGAGATTGGAACTCTGTGATTGATGTAGCCAGAGACCTGGCAGATGATTCCAGAAGTAGCCAGATGCAGCCGTCTGGCAGATGTGGCTGGATCCATAACTAAACGGCTGCAGATAGCAATAAAATGTAAAAAAGGAAAGTCGTCTGTGATTGACTAACACCACGCGTCATCACTGGATTTCAATACATTTTTTTGACATGTAAAGTTTTTTTTTTTTTTTTTTTTTTGTCGGTTCTGTTCTCACACTTTAATTATTAAAACAATTGCATATAGAAATGAAGCTAGTAAACTTATAGATGATGAAAAAAAAAATATATATATATATATATATATGAGTTGCCTTTGAGACACTAATATACAAAATCATATGTAACAATTAAACAATTATATATAACAGCAAACAAATATAATAATATTATTAATACGGGATTTTCAGAGTCAATTAATCATTCATTTCAAATAATCACTGGATTTAATCACACGGGACGTTTAGTGAAACAAGTGGGCAATTACATTTAAAACTGAAAAAGACAAATTTAATAATCGTCCTAATTAATAAACATCTCAATTATTATAGCATCATAGAATGCTATCCATTGGAATAAAAATCATCACAATCATCTTAAAATGATACATTCTTTCATCTTCGAAGCTGCAATCATGGTCATCGCACAACGTACTTCTTATATTACTCTTTCTCTTCCCGCGCGTTTTCTCTAGAGATGAGTTGTTTTCTGGTGTTGACAAATGATTATCTACATTAATAATAATAAGCAGAAGATGAGAAATTAATATCTTAACCTGTTAGTAGTTGCGTATTAGTCTTTTCCCCGCCCATCACTTATTATTTAATCCTACGGATCACCCCTTAATGATAAACTGGGAAAACTCTGTGTAACTGACCTCGGGTGGGTTTTCTCAAATATAGAGAGTTTTGAAGCCATTTATGTAATGTTTGGAGCAGTTAATAGCATTTAACTTCTAAACGCGCCCAGTAACGTTGATTCGTTTTTCCCTTCTCTTCCGATTTTTCCGACAGGTCAGTATTTTGCGGGAAAAGCTTCGCCTGAAATAGAAGCACTTTTCCTACTTTGTCTACTGGCTTTCTTCCGGCTTTCACCCCCCCCCCCAACACTACGGGCAGCGGAGAATAGACCGAGACGCGACCACTAGCGTTCCAAAAATGATGCGACGACCCTCGGTTTAAAATGGAAGAAATGTATGGTTAAAACTGTAAGAAAATAAATTAGAATAACTGTAAAAATCAACAGAAAAAAATATTGTCTTAGAGAGAGAATCACATGTTCTTGCAATTAAATTTTAGTTAAAAATTGTAAACGTCTAATTCCATTAATGAAAAACAAAATATATTTAAAAGTATTACCATAAAAAGATGCAGCTGGAATGTTTTCTTACCTCCATTTCTTTTAAAATTTCTATTCTATTATGAAACAATACACCCTTTTAAATACCTTTCTTTCTTTCTTTCTTTATATATATGTATGTATATATATATATATATATATATATATATATATATATATATAGGAATACATGACGTATAATTTCTTATTCGAAAATGTACTATTACGTGCGATTTGCATGACATTGCAGAGAAAAAGATTTTGTAGACAAAACTCAATAGCGTTTTTACTTTTTTTATCATCTCATTGAAACACATAAATATGACATTTTAACAGTTTATTTATTTATTTTTATTTATTTATTTATTTGACATAACATATTTATTAAATGAAGCGTTTTTGCTTTTTTCTCCGTATGTCACACTTCTTCATATATAAATAGTCAAGTAAAGAAAATAGATTAGATTATTTTTACATTATATGATAAATAGTACTTTGTTGTTATATGTTTGTGTCGTCAAAGCCTAAGACTGATGAGTTTCACTCAACAATCGCAGACAACTTGCTGATCAAATTAGTGTTATCGTATTTTCTCTCGCCTGTGACTGCTCTTTCTTGGTGCATACAAATTTTTTAATAATTGAATTTCGTGTTTCCTTTGACTATCGAAAAAAATGTAGAAGAAGTATCTTCTAACAAATCAAGGAAGAGGGAATGTTATCTTCGATGTTGGAAATAATCATAGTCAAAATTCGAAGGTAATGTACTAACACTTTGTAATTATATACGAAAGATTAATTGCATAATTTGTTAAAACACGCTTTGAAAGCACGTAGATATGAGACTTATTTAATTAGAAACTTATTTACAATTAAAATACATTATTTTCGAATCCTTTCCCCTTGATTATGAAAGCATCTTCAAGAAAAACATTTTTTTTACAATCGTGTTCTTGAATGACTAGTGGCTAGTCTTGAATAACTAGTCTCTCCGTATGAGAGATGGTATTTTTTATAATATTAATTGACAGTATAATACCATCAAAAATAGTAGATTATTATCAATTAATCATATGTTATTAATTTAATAACATACCTATGATGATTCAGCTGCTTATAGCGACGTGTGTATGATAATTTGTTTACAACTCGAATGGTTTGCCACTCTACTAAAGAATAGCTCGTGATGCATAAAATTGGGGACCATTTGTGATATATTTTCTTAATGTTCTAGGGTTATATCTTGTTATGAATATTTATTCTTTTTTACCATTTTTTTAAACAGTTATTTTTTTATCAGCTAACAGAAATCACTTATTTTTAAATAAATTTTAATTGAATAAAACTTTTTGTGCATTTGCAATCCCTCATTCAATATTTACATAAAATTTAGCGGAAATTCTGATCTGGTTTGTGAAAAAATCGGCCAACTGCAAACAAAGTTTCAATGGAGAAAAAAAAAATAATTTGCCTTTGTTATCTTATGTCGACTTTTCAACTATACTGCCCAAATAAATATAAAATGAAGAGTTCTGATTCCAATCTTATTTTGGCAGGGTATGGCAAAAAATCTTTTAGGTTGATTTCTTTAGAAATCGACCTATTGCAATCACTTCGTTTATCTATATATACTATATATATCTATCTATCTATAATGAAAATTTTGTCATCACGATAACTCCCGAAATAATACTCCAAATCGAACCAAATTTGGACAGTGAACTGATCTTATAAATATCTTGGATGAGTTCGTTAACCAAGTTGCTCCGACTTTTGGTTTTCAAGTGGCAGCCACTTGAAAATTTCAAAGCGACATTGTAAAAAGCATATTTAAAGCAATATTTGCTTGGATTTTGATGTAAATTCAGGCCACATAAGGGTCTCAATGAAGTTTTTTAATGAAGTTTATCCGGCATTTTTAATAAAGTGGCGGATATCTTAAGTTAAGTGGGGCCACTTGAAAATTTAAAATCACGATAACTTCCGAAATAATACTCCAAATCGAACCAAATTTGGACAGCGTCTTAACTTGTGTTATAAATATCTGGGATGAGTTTCTTAAGCAAGTTGCTCCACCATTTTGTTTTCAAGTGGAGACCACTTGATATTTTCAAATTCAAATTGTAAAAAGCGTATTCCGAATTTGTTTGAATTTTGATGTATACATAGACTATATAAGTGTTTCAATGAAGTTTATTAATGAACGTATCCGCCATTTTTAATAAAGTGGCGGATGTCTTAAGTTAAGCTGGGCCACTTGAAATCAGGTTACCACTTGAAAATTTAAAATTCCGATAACTTCGAAATAATACTCCAAATTGAACCAAATTTGGACAGTGTCTTAACTTGTGTTATGAATATCTTGGATGAGTTTCTTGGATAAATTAAACCAAGTTGCTCCGACTTTTTGTTTTCAAGTGGTAGCCACTTGAATATTTCTAACCCTTATTGTAAAAAGCGTATTTAAAGCAAGATTTGCTTGAATGTTTATGTAAATCTAGACTACATAAGGGTCTCAATGAACTTTATTAATGAAATTTATCTGCCCTTCTTAATAAAGTGGCGGATATCTTATGTGGGGCCACTTAAAATCAGGCTACCACTTGAAAATTTAAAATCACGATAACTTCCGAAATAATACTCCAAATCGAACCAAATTTGGACAGCGACTTAACTTGTGTTATGGATATCTTGGATAAGTTTCTTAACAAAGTTGCTCCACCATTTTGTTTTCAAGTGGAGACCACATGATATTTTCAAATTCAAATTGTAAAAAGCATATTCCGAATTTGTTTGAATTTTGATGTATACATAGACTATATAAGTGTCTCAATGAAGTTTATTAATGAACGTATCCGACATTTTTAATAAAGTGGCGGATATCTTAAGTTAAGTGGGACCACTTGAAATCAGGCTACCACTTGAAAATTTAAAATCACGATAACTTCCGAAATAATACTCCAAATCAAATCAAATTTGGACAGCGTCTTAAATTGTGTTATGAATATCTTGGATTAGTTTCTTAACCAAGTTGCTCCACCATTTTGTTTTCAAGTCGAGACCACTTGAAATTTTCAAATTCAAATATTAAAAAGCGTATTCTGAATTTGTTTGAATTTTGATGTATACATAGACTATATAAGTGTCTCAATGAAGTTTATTAATGAACGTATCCGCCATTTTTAATAAAGTGGCGGATATCTTAAGTTAAGCTGGGCCACTTGAAAACAGGCTACCACTTGAAAATTTAAAATCCCGATAACTTCGAAATAATACTCCAAATCGAACCAAATTTGGACAGTGTCTTAACTTGTGTTATGAATATCTTGGATGAGTTTCTTGGATGAGTTCGTTAACAAAGTTGCTCCGACTTTTAGTTTTCAAGTGGTAGCCACTTGAATATTTCTAACCCTTATTGTAAAAAGCGTATTTAAAGCAAGATTTGCTTGAATTTTTATGTAAATCTAGACTACATAAGGGTCTCAATGAACTTTTTTATTGAAATTTATCTGCCCTTTTTAATAAAGTGGCGGATATCTTAAGTGGGGCCACTTAAAATCAGGCTACCACTTGAAAATTTAAAATCACGATAACTTCCGAAATAATACTCCAAATCGAACCAAATTTGGACAGCGACTTAACTTGTATTATGGATATCTTGGATGAGTTTCTTAACAAAGTTGCTCCACCATTTTGTTTTCAAGTGGAGACCACTTGATATTTTCAAATTCAAATTGTAAAAAGCATATTCCGAATTTGTTTGAATTTTGATGTATACATAGACTATATAAGTGTCTCAATGAAGTTTACTAATGAACGTATCCGCCATTTTTAATAAAGTGGCGGATATCTTAAGTTAAGCGGGGCCACTTGAAATCAGGCTACCACTTGAAAATTTAAAATCACGATAACTTCCAAAATAATACTCCAAATCAAATCAAATTTGGACAGCGTCTTAACTTGTGTTATGAATATCTTGGATGAGTTTCCTAACCAATTTGCTCCACCATTTAGTTTTCAAGTAGAGACCACTTGAAAATTTCAAATTCAAATTGTAAAAAGCGTATTCCGAATTTGTTTGAATTTTGATGCATACATAGAATATATGCGTGTCTCAATGAAGTTTATTGATGAACTATGGATTTTCTCGCCAAAAGTCGCCAAAAAAGTCGCAAAGTGTAAAACTCGCCAAATTTGGCACCAAATCCATTACCTGTCATACTGGAGCTTTTTAATGCGTTTTTAAGGGAAAATTAGGCTATTGTAACTTTAAAACAAACTAGAAATGCAGAAAATTAACATTTAATCAACTTACTAAGCCTCTTTGACAGAATTTCTACAAAAAAAAAAAAAAAAAAAAGAAAAGAGAATTATTTTCAAATTTGCAACAATATCTTAGATTAATTAGTTCACTGAGCAACTTTCTCTGCCATTTTGATCCAAGTGGCAGCCACTTAATTTTTCAACACGATGACTTTTGAGATTCTGAATTAATTCCAACTATATTTGTACAGTAGTGTTATCTCACAAATGCATTTCATATATTTGTCAACTTGGCCCACCATCTTGTTTCCAAGCGCTGCCCTCTTGAAAATTTTAAATTCCCATAAAAAGGTATTTATGAACCGATTTGCTTAAAAGTCCATATGTAGATAGGCCTACATCAATATTTCTACTAATTCGGAAAAATTTGTAGCCGCAATTTTGAAACAAAATGACGGCTACTTGATAAGGAAAAAGAAATCAACCTACCCTTCCGAATAAGCCGGAAGGACTTGTTTTTTTTTTTTTTTTTTTTTTTTTTTTTTTTATTTTGGAGATGGTTGATATTGCAACTAGAAAATTTAAAAAAAAGATTGTATATTACCCTTTATAAAAAAAGGTTTTTAATTTTTGTAATTTTTTCCAAGATTTATAAAAGTTTGTATTTATAACTTAATATATATTTTTCAAATTATATAAAAGTGAAAACTAATATAAGGAATCGGAAGATTGTAAGAGCTCATTAATATAGCTCATGAATATAATTTATATTAATCTTGCCTTCAAAATATTTGCCAATTATTTAGTAAACTCGAAAATTTTCTAGTTAATAAAAAAAGTAATAATAAAATAAAATAAAATAAACATACTCTATAAATGGTGTATGAGTATAGTGTCACAACATATCTTTTTTTTTTTTTTTTTTTTTTTTTTAATGAATTTTAAATATTTATTATATTGAGAAGTGAAACAACGCCTTAATAAAATGTGTTTGTTTTTATTAAAAATTCATAAACGCAAGTATATATATTTTTTCCCTATTAATTACACAATTTGATTCATCACCATTAATGTTCTTACAAAAAAAAAAAAAAAAAAGACATACATAGAAAACAAAACAGAACGTACAAAACTTAAAAGCTCTTTAAATTTTTATTCTTTGATACATGCAAAATTGACAGTTCCGTGGTTAATATGATACATTTCAAATTAATATTTTTTCGGCACAAATGAATTAGTTTACATAGATTTTTTTTTTCTTTTTCTACCTTTGCCATTCTTTTGAAAGCATCAAAATAATAAAAGATTAAATGAATATTACATCATATGTTTTACATTTTAATAGGTAATTATTCATTTTTCTAAAATTGTGAAAACTTTTTCTTAAAAGACAAAGAAATATTATGCAATAATGCTTTATTTTGAATTTTGTGTTCATTTTTTTCTGATCCAATGACATATTGTAGAGAATATCACATAATTTGTTAGCAATATGTTTTAAAGATTTTTTTTTATAATATGGATATATATATATATATATATATATATTAAGAAAAAAAAAACTTTTTTATTAAGGAAATATTTTTTTGTGATCCGTAAATTTATCTGCAAAGTAAATTTCAATAGAGGCCAAAAAAAAAAAAAAAAAAAAAAAAAAAAAATCTGGAGTGACTCCACTCGACTTTCCGAACATTGAGTAATTAACAGTTTTGTAGATAAAGTAAAGAAAGAGGAGTTGTTAAACAAACAAAAGAGAGAAAACCATAATAGAGTGTTTGAGTATTTTTCTCCATCTATTACACGATGTTTTATTTAACGCTACTGAACTTTGAGCCCATAGATCATAATGATAAAGAATTTTTCGTTGTGTCCCTGTAAAATCCTATAAATGCTAGATTCATCAAAATGCTTATAGTTAGTGCAACAGTGATTTATAATACTCATATAAATTTTCAGCTCAATTCAATAAGACGTTTAGTAGCTATCGTACTTTTAAAAATTTAGTCCCATAGGCCATAATGATAAAGACTTTTTCTTTGTGTCCCTGTAAAAAAACTGTAAGTGCTAGATTCACCAAACTCTATACAGTTAGTTCAACTGTGATCTATAACATGTGTAAAAATTTTTTGCTCAGATTAATAAGGCGTTTAGACGCTATCACACTTTTAAAAATTTGGCCCCATAGGCATAATGATAAAGAATTTTTCTTTGTGTCCCTGTAAAAAAACTATAAGTGCTAGATTCTCCAAAATCTATACAGATTGAGTATTTGTGACCTATAATATGTGTATAAATTTTTTGCTCAATTGAATAAGGCGTTTAGATGCTATCGCACTTTTAAGATTTTGCTCCCATAGGCCATAATGATAATGAGTTTTTCTTTGTGTCCCAGTAAAAAAACTATAAGTGCTAGATTCCCCAAAATCTATAGGGTTCGTACTATGGTGGCTTACAATATGCGTACCAACTTTCAGGTTAATCGAACAAAGCGTTTAGACGCTAGCGTGTTCACTCACAGACATACACACATACATACACACATACACACATACACACACACACATACATACATCATCGTAAAAATAGTGAAAACGGACTCAGGGGACCTCAAAATGTATAGAAACATCAAAATCTCGAATTCGGATTTTTGACATGATTACAATACTTTCCTCACTATAGTGTTCGGAAAGTAAAAAAAAAAAGAACATTAATGACCCCCCCCCCCTCCTTTTAATGTGCCCTTGTCATCTTATTTCAACTTTTCAGCTATACTGCCCAAATGAATATAAAATGAAAAAATTTGGTTTTTATCTTCAAGTTATTTAGCTCCTTAAATTTTTATTCTTTGATACATGCAAAATTGACAGTATCGTGATTAACATGATAAATTTCAAATTAATATTTTTTCGACACAAATGAATTAGTTTAGGTAGATTTTTTTTTTCTTTTTTGATCTTTGTCGTTCTTTTGAAAGCACCAAAATAATGAAAGATTAAATGAATATTACGTCATACGCTTTACGACAATAGGTATTTATTCTTTTTTCTAATGTTGTGTAAGCGTTTTCTTAAAAGACAAAGGAATATTATGTAATAACACTTTATTTTGAATTTTGCGTTATTATTATTTTTTTAATCCAATGATATATTGCAGAAAATATCAAATAACATAAACTTTATTATATATAAATTTGTTAGCAATATGTTTTAAAGATTTCTTTTTCTTGATATATATATATAAATAAGATGAATTTTTTTAATATTAATAAAGAAGAAAAAAAAATTATTAAGGAAATATTTTTTCGTGGTCTATAAAATTATAAGGCATTCTAAAGTATGTGAATACAAAAAAATTATATAATTTTATATTGAGGAGCAAAACATCGGAATGAAAAAAATCTGTTTATTAAAAATCAATTTTAAAAATTAATAAAAAATGCTTTCCTTTCAATTAAATACGTTGATTCCCCACCATAAATCTTCTACAAAAATAAAATAATACAATTAAAAATCAACACCGCTGGTGAGACGTAAAAAATAAAAAAATAAAAGTTTATTTTTTTTTTTTTTTACAAAAAAAAAAAAAAAAAAAAAAAAAAAGATCTTCATTTTTTTGCTGCTTGAAACATGCAAAGATGACAGTTTCGTAATTAAGATGATAAATTTCAAATTAATATTTTTTCGACACAAATGAATTAGTTTTCAAAAGGAATATATATTTTTCTTTTTCTATCTGATCATATTTACAATCTATCTTCAATATATGTAACTGAAATCGAATTTTGCATAATATAAGAAATCAAATCTTATTTTAACCTGATTATGATTTTAACTAGATACAATTAATCAATTTAAGATTATTTAAAAACGGGTTGGTTTTAAACCAAAAGATGATTATATATTCCTTTTTATTAAATATTCCTTATAATAGGCGGGACGTATTAAACCCACGACGATAGCTTCAGGTCCCCGAACCCAATCCCTTCCCGAGTTGAGATGACTTTTTCTAGTCAATTCTGAACTTTTACTTCTTCCGGATTTAGCCGTTTTTATCTCATTTATTTTATGTAATGACTTTGATTCTTTAATTACCAGTGATATACATATATCGAGTACATTAGCATGCAATTGTAACATAAAATATTAAAAAATATAAATTATATGTTTAGGTATTTTTCTATTCTAAAACACTGTCAATATTTTTAATATACTCAGATAATATATTAACTAAGCCTTTTACATTTATTTTTCACATGTGTTATATGGGAATAAATTTAAAATACAGAAATATATGTTAATATACTTACATATACTATAGTATACAAAACGCCTATTTTTAACGTATTCAGTAAAAAGACATTGTCATAATAAACTCTTATAGTCGGTTTAAAAATTACCGAAGCGCTAGTAGTAATCCGTATTTAAAAGATTTGCACCAATATTGTTTTGTTAAGTAAATATTTGTCGAGTCATGATCTTAGTCTCAATGCTCTTTATAAATAAATAAATAAATAAATAATAATAATAATGTTGATAACAATTAGCGATCAAACTTATATATATATATATATATATATATATATATATATATATATATATATATATATTAAAAATATGCATGCGTGCTGTGTGTTCGAATACTTTTACTAACGACTGCTTTACTTTATGATAATGCCTCATTTTTTAAAATTTGAAAGGAGATATTACTAAAAGTTTTTAAAAGGATGAAAAAAATTAGCGATCCGACCGAAAAAAAAAATGTAAACTGAAAGCTCATTAAAAAAAAAAAAAAAAGTAAGTTGATGATAAAAATTAAAGCCAAAAAATAAAAATAAATAAAAACAAAAAATGTGGATCTGTACTTCAATAATATCACTGCCTGTTTTTTTTTTTTTTTTTTTTTTTTTATGTTAATGTCTCACGTTTAAAATCAGGAACGGAAGACTAAAAGCTCATAAAAAAGTAAGTTGATGATAAAATTTAACGATCCAACCAAAAGAATTAATCATGAAAAATATGGATGTGTGCTTCAATAAATTTACTACCCAATGTTTTACTTTATGTTAATGCCTCATTTTTAAAATAAGCAAAAGTGACATTACTAAAAGCTCACTTCTGTATAAGGAAAACATTACTCTTGGACGAAGGTAGCCATTGCTTCTAAATGGTTTCTTTTTACTTAAAAGAAGGTATATTTATACATTATTTCTCAAATATTAAATAATGGAATCATTTACGCAAGCTTTGTATGGCATTTTTAATGATACCGAATTATTTATCTCAGTACAAATTAACTTATTAAGCAATACAAAAAGCAATGGAGATTATTACAACATGAACTCTTTTTAGATACATTTAATCATTTATCTACTGATAATATTTTAAAGTACAAATAGATTAACAAAATATATAAAATCGAATATATGAAAAAAATTTAAAAGAGATATATATAAGGACAGATGGTGTATATATATATATATATATATATATATATATATATATATATATATCACTTCATGGCACTTGACGCTACATATACAGCTACTTTTGTTCAAAGAAGAATTTTATATGTGTTGTCGCTGTTTTGTCGCTGTTTTAAGAGTGTTGCCGCTGCTTTATGAGTGTTGTCGCAGTTTTTGCTTAGAACTTTTCAAAATCTTTACGTCTGTTTATAACTAATTCTTATATTATCTTAAGAATCTACCATAAATCTTAGAAAAATTATAATAAAACGTAAAATAAAAATAGTTTTTTTTTTTTTTTTTTTTTTTTCCCTAAGGTTTTAATACCTTTTTTGAACTCTATCCCTCTGACCCTCTTTTGAAAGGGAAAAATTGCAATGTTATTTTCACTGCATAGTTTTTTCAATTTATTAAATAAAGGCTTAATTCAATTTAAGATTAAAAATGTAACTGTGTGCATCATAATAATCCTCCTTACTATTATAAAAGACCTTTTAAACTTGGAAAAACAAGCTAAAAATTCATAATTATATAATATTTAATTACAAGTGTATTAGGGAAAAAAGAAGAACTCAGTGACCGGATATATCCGTCAACGTAGGTCAAATGCCCTAAAAATACACTTATCCATAATAAATCCTGGAGATGTCCGTAGGATATCTTTTCATAAATAGGATGTCATGAGGATGTAATTTGGAGAAGATGTGCTGTTAGGGTGGTTTCACCAATTGTATACTGAAGCACCTTCTCCCTGAACACACTTTAATGACTAAGATGAGGAGATAAGCAGAATTGTTATTGCATATAGCTTTAAATAATAGGCTTAAGTAACTAAAAAAGCCTATGTTTAAAATACAATTTTAGTCTGTTTCTCAACATGGTATATAAAGGGTTAAACAAAATTAAACAAATTCTAAATTACATTTAAAATATTTAAATACTTAATATTTATATAACTCTGGGTATTTATTTTTATTGGGTTTTTTTGATTTAATTGTTTTTATAATTTAATTTGTGATTTAATTTTATATATTATTACTATTATTATTATTATTATTATATATTATTTACTTTTTTTTTAATATCATACAAACCATTAGCTTTTTTTTTTCACATTTAAAATAAATAATAGCCACAATATTTCAATAGAATTGTTTTATGAATGCAGGATAAACTTTGATAACTAAATTCATTTTAACTTAAAAATGATAATTATCATATACAACAAATTTTTTGTACAAAAAATTTAATTAAATATACATTTAATAAAAGGTTAATCATAATTAATTCTGTTTCTGTATCTGCTTTATTCTATTCAGAACAATGTATTAAAATTTTCTTTATTATTTTTGTAAAATTATGTTATATTTACTCGATCAATATCAGATATATAAGATAAGATAAATTAGTGTAAATCTATGAATTCTTTACTTCGTCTCGTAACACTTCCATTTCCTCATTATAATACATAAAAATGTTTTCATATTATAAATTAAAAATTCGTAAGATGATAAAAAAATATTTTTAATGTTTTAAAGACTTATAAAGATTTAATTTTAGATTAAAAATATTTTAACACGAGGAAACTTATAATACAAAGCTAGTTATAGATAACATCGCTAATTAAAAAACTGTTATATAATTAAAACTTTCAGAGGAATTTACAGAATTTTGACATGCATGTACGAAGTTTGATAACATGCAGTATTTTCTATTAAATAACTAAATACTATACGTATTTTAATTTTATTTTTGTTTTAATTTTCCTTGTTTCTTTTATTATTATAATTTATATATTATTACATATAAACGTAATTTATCAAACGTCTATTTTTTTTTTTATCATATTTTTTTTAGTCATATTGTACGAAAAGAATGGTTCATGTGCTTTGCAGAAAAAAAAAAAAAATCCTATGAAACCAAAAAGGTAAACAAATCTCTCTCTCTCTCTCTCTCTCTCTCTCTCTCTCTCTCTGTATATATATATATATATATATATATATATATATATATGTATATATATATATATATATATATATATATATATATTAAATATGTACAGTATCTTTTGTATTTCAATCCCCTGATAAATACAGACAATTCTCACCTAGTAGAAATTTAATACTAAATTTCGAAATAAGTTTAATTTATGCAAACTTCTGAGGAAATATCTATTGTAGTGAAAAATAAATTCCCCCTATGATTCAGTTGCTTGTCCTATGATTCAAGTCCTAAGATTTGTATTAGAAAATTTAGAACTTGAATTTAAATGACAAATTGTAACAATTTTTCCAATGTTACCTATTAAAAAAAATCTTTAGTTACTTGTTAATACTTTTTTTGCTTTTGTCTCAATTTTTCTTCTTTTAAGAGGTAATTATGCAAATATGCGAAAATAAGAATGCAATATTATATCAGTAAGAAAGCTTTCTTGGTAGAAATACCAATAATGATATTCATTTTTTATTACCGAACCATTTTATCCAGTATCAGAATTACGATGTCTCGATATTTTATGGTATACATATATCAAAAAAGCAATATATAAACAATATAAAAATCTTACTACGCGATTCAATAATCATGATTGATAGATTATTTCTATATATTTTTCTCTATCACTTGTATTGTCAAACGCACGATTATTAGTGTACGCATTGTTGCAAATGCAAGATTATTTTATTTCCAGATCGCTAATTTAAGTGAAATACTAAAACAGGAACTTTTGCACTGAAGACAGTTTCTTTTTGCACTGAAGACGGTACGCTTTAGGCTACCGAAACAGCTGTATGCACCTCAATAATTTTTCTTTGGCGTTTCTGACGAAGTAGTTTTTTCCTGTTTTAATATGCCAACGCCAAGTCTCCTGCTATTATAAGTGAAATACTTCCTACTTGAAACTTTCTTTAAAACGTTGGCCTTATTTAAACACGAAAATAATAATATTAATAATGTGAAATATTTCCATCAAATGAAACTCGAATGGGAGATTTAAAAGATAGAAATGTTGGTATGTATTAACGTAATGTATGCAACGTTTGCCGTAACATAGCTATTTTTTTTCTAATAATTTTCAGTCTTAGAGAGAACAAGTGGTAGAAATAGCCTCATATAGGTTTTATTCTGCATTTTTAACGTCAAATTAATTGCAAACATATTGCTTATACGTATATATTTTTTTCAAATTAAATAGATGTTAAATCCATAAAATAAATGCAGTACATGAGCATTTTAGTATTAAAAACTCTTAGCTGTTTAAATTCTTCTTAATTTCGTAATTCTATGGGTTGAAAAAAATAAGTTTCGTAATTTCTTTTGAAGTTTCTATTTAAAAATTTAGTACTCATACTGAATAGATTTTAGCAATACCGACTTAAAAGACAGATGCTTAAAAACAGATGAGGTAAGAAGATATTATAGGTTATTTAAATGTTCTCTTATGAGTCGTTAGAAAACAGGTTGTGAGCAAGTTTCACACATATTATCAAAATATATCTAATTTATTTTACAATTATTAATACAATCATTTCAAATTTATTAATTCCAAGTTTTACTACAATGTATAAGTAAGTGTATTTAAACTTCGATGCGAATTTTTGTTTTCATTTTATTTCGGTATAAATATTTGACAACACAGACTGTTTAGAAAAATACATTCTTTAAAATCATTATTTACAGATTTAGTTTCACGAACATATTTTAAGATGTTTTTTAAATGATACTGACATAAAGAGCATTTATTACTTTACATTAATCTTTCATTTAGAAAGAAAGAAAAAAAAAATTAGTAATGGAGACACCACGGAAGTGCACAGTCTGTGGGATATAATGTCATATTGATAAATTAGTGTAATTAAGGAGACACTGTTCTTAGAAGAACACAATTTCCGCTTTTGAATAAAGCTTTTATTCAAAAAACGAGTGTTTTTTTTTTTTTTTTTCTAATATTGCTTAGTTAAAAAAAAAAAAAAAAAAAAAACATACATTTGTAGGAAAACCTCGACATATTATTACACTAGTGGACATTTTTTTTTTTTTTTTTTTTTTTTTTGGGGGGGGGGGGGGGGTAACAGAAATGAAATGAACTATTTTAAACTAATTTTGTATTGCAGAATTAAAACATAATAGTGAAAAATCTGTAACACGTACAGTTTTTTTTTTTTTTTTTTTTGTTATGATTATTTAATCTGTACTCGAAGCAATGTACAAAAGTCTTTAGAAGACATGCATTATTACTATCAATGTTATTAATTTAGCATGGGATACTGTTAATATGGAGATAATACACTTATTGTAGACTACGTAGAACATAAAAACATGGAAAATACATCAAATGATTGCATTCTTATTATTTGTTATTTTAAAACCGAAATACAAAAAATAGGCATTTTTACGTCTTGTTTTTAATGTCTACCTTGTGATTTTAATATGTATAGTTCACAAATACAGAAAAACGTGTCGGGTACGGTTTTAAAAGTTCTACACGGAAAACTTGCCATTTTGAACATGAAACTTTAACTATAAAACAGCACAATCATACTTAACAAAGAATATCTATTAACTAGAATACCAAAAAAAAAAAAAGAAACAGATAAGGTACGAATACAGGGTTGCCAAACAGGGGTTGCCAGCAGAGAGGATGGCCAGGAGGCACGGTTAATAGCACGAAAGTTTATCATGTGTGATACAGTCGGCAGCAAAGTTATCAGAGCACTAGCAAAATAATCCCTGTCTAAAAAAGTACACTTAATACTGCTTTGTTAAATAAATCCTTGTCGAGTCATGTTCTTAGTCAGTCTAAGAACAGGATTCGACAGGGATTTATTTAACAAAATGTTATTAAATGTACTTTTTTGATATCGGAATTATTGGCCATTGCTCGGGTACTTTTGCTGTCGACTGTATTGGGAAAATCATAAAAAAATAGTGAAATTTGCCATTTTCTGATACTTTAACAAAAAAAAAAAAAAAAAATGGATCAAACATGGTTTTCGGGACTCTGAATTGTCAGGACTTTAGGTAGCCAGTAGCAATCGTTACTAACTGTAATACTGTAAAAATGATAAAAAATCGTGAAAATTGCCATTTTCTGATACTCTAACAGAAAAATGTGACGTGGTGGGACTTTTTTACTTGCACATATTTAAATAAAAGTTGAAATTAATAATAAAAATAATAAGTTGACAGTTGTTACCGAACCACTCTAGACCAGTGTTTTTATGAAATTATTAATTTTTTTTTTTTTTTTTTTTTTCTTAGCACAAAGAGAACTGATGATATTCTGACATTACTTTTTCAGATATATTTAAAAAACTATTTAAAATTACCATATATACATATAACTAACTTTAATTTTTACATTTTATACTATTAATTCTTATTGATTATTTTTACGTTTAGGATTTATACATATATATATATATATATATATATATGTATATATATATATATATATTGAATATTATATATTGTTTTTTGTTATTAATCATGTAAATAGAGTCAATGATTTTATTACTACAAAAGAATCACTATGCCATTTAAATCCATGAGATTCCATTTTTTATGCCTTAACTGGTATTATGATGCTTGTACGTATTATTATTATTATTATTATTATAGAAATGCTGATATCAAATGTTATTAATCAGCACCAGTAGAAATTAAAAATTTATTTTGTTTTTCTTTTATATAATTCATCGTTACCAATCAATATATTATGTGTTCCCAAAGCATACCTTACTTTTTTTTTAATATGAGATATATATATTATATATAAGAGATAATATAAATTAAATATTTCTTTAAAAAATACAATGAATATGAAATGGATAATAATAATAATAATAATATATATATGGTGTGAAACAACCACACGACTTCCATTACCCACTATTACACGTATCATATGAATTTTTTTGCGATAATGTGATCAGAAGACATAGAAGTGACCTAAAGAAGTAGAAACCTAAAATTTTTCCGGTAAGAGAAACTTTACACATGTAGAGACATATAAAACGAAGTTTACAAAGAGCGATTTAAAAAATAAGAAAAAAAAAAAAAAACTGTAGAGTTATATTTTGAAACACCAGTTTCCGAGATCTAAAACTGACCTACCTAAGCAGGATGACTGTTAATTTTTCTCTAATAACACGTAATACATGAGAAAAAAATGGATTTATATTACAATTTTTAGAAAATCGTTAGAGCCGTTTTTGAGATACCAACTTTTACCAAAACTCAAATATTGACCAGAAAACAATAATCACATACAAAGATATATTTAAAATTGAGTTAATATGGCGAGTTTGAAAGAAATCCGTACAGTCGTTTTTAAAGGAGTGCGCTTGCGAGACCTGAAATTAAGCTATTTATACAAGACGCCTATCGACTTTCCTGAACTAACCAACTATATCATCAGAGAGGACGCCTAATAGAGTGTTTATAGAGCTATTTTGAAGAAAATCTTTAGAGCCGGTTTTTGAGATACGGACTTACGCCCACAATTCCGGTTTCGGATGTCCCACTTCCGATTTTCCAACTATTGCCAAAAATTAGAACTTTCATTTGTACACCAGACCTGTTTCAATTCCAAAGTTTCGTAATTCTATCTTTATAAGATTCCGAGATATAATAGACAGAAGATTCACGACATGCATACACACACACACACCCACACACACACAGACCAATTGCCAAAAAACACTTTTTTGGACTCAGGGGACCTTAAAAGGTGTAAATCAGGTGAAATCTCGATATACAATTTTTGGACCGAATACAATACTTCCATTACATATGGTAGTACGGTAATGGGATTATAAAATAAATTGTAATCACATAATATAATTAACATTGATAAATGAACTATGAATTTTTTTAAGGTATAAAATAATATAAATTCGTAAAATAATTCAGCTTTTTTTTAAATATGATTTTTTGTGGGAGGGAATAAAATTCTCGGGAAAAATAGTAAAAATGGAGAATCTGCTAGGGTGAAATTTCTCACGGAAATAAATTTTAATAATTGTAAAAAATTCCTGAACAACCTTTCCCTCAAATATTTCTTTAAAAATATAACTTCAAAGAATGTTTCTTTAAGGATATTATTGAGTACTTTACCAAATATATATAGAGAGAGAGGGAGAGAGATGTTTAATTAAAAAATTCTGTTTAAATTAAGAATAGCCAATACTTGTAATAAAAAAAAAAAAAAAAAAAAAAAAAAAAACCTCAAACATTCAGTTTCATTAAAATAATAATAATAATAATAATAGGAAATACTAAGAAGAGAAGAAAGAAAAAATAAATAAATAAAAATAAAACAATTTACAATTTTTAAAGTACGGTTTAATGCAATACCTTTACTATAGTGTATTTTTTTTTCTTAATTCTAAAATAAATATTTGATAACTATTTAATTTATATAGGTTATTATTACAAAAACTCATCCTATAAAAACAGGCAGAATTAAAAATTTCATTTTTCTTTATCTTAATACATAGATATTTCCCAGTACGACGAAATACTGTTCAGTATACTCCTATTTATTTTTATTGAAAATCAATAGACGCCGTTTATATTTTTCAAAATTCGATTCAACTTTTAAATCTACAACCACAAATTGTTTCCAAACCAATTAAAAGTATTTATTTGAATATTTCCCTCTTACATGAGATTAAAAAAAAAAAAAAAAAAAAAAAAAAAGAGGAAAATGTTTGTTACACAAAACTGAAAAGCGGTTTTACTTTATTTCACCTCGTTGAAACACACAAAGATGACATTTTAGTAATTAGCATGATAAATTTCAAATTAACATTTTTTGACAGAAAGGATTTATTATTTGAAATATTTTTGTTCTTATTTTCGCATTGCAATCATTTATACGTAAGCACTCGAGCAAATAGAATGGTTTAAATTAACTTTAAATATATAGGGAATGGTACTTGTTATTGATATTTATGGGAAAAAAGTTTCGTTTTTTAATGTTTTAAAAGTTAAGCTTAAGTATTTTGCTTACATTAACTTTTTAATTTTGTATCTACCACATTATAAAGCACATAAAAATTGTATTTAAAATATATTTTTTTCGTTAACAGCATTATTTAAAGATACATACAATAAATATTTGCATATTGCATCATCATAGTACAAATTGAGGATTTTGTGAGATGATTCTTTCATGTTCAATTGCTGCGTACAGCTCGAGAAAGATCTTTATACCTTAAACGTGTAAATAATATTTACTTTTTACGTCACTTATATTTTTTCTGAGATTAGTGGGAGAGTTTTGAAGAAATAAAGGAATTAGTTACTAGCATGTGAAGATCTTGAAAAAAAACCGAGCAAAACCAGCGAGATCACTTTATAAAATACTAAAACGGCTACCTGTATCGTATCAACAATACAATTGTTGTTTACCTTGTAGTGAGATCATATTGAAGTATATAAGTTTCATTCTTATAAATACTTTGACATTCTTCCATCAATTCGATTTTATAAGCTTTCATTTTCATAAAGAATCGTCATATAAGAGATTAAGATTGGGTGTGTTTTACGTCGCTCTTGTGCTGTACTATAGAAATTGGCGATGGTCTCGGACATTTCCTTGGGGGTGGTCCAGAGATACAGTCGGCAGCAAAAGTATCCGAGCACTAGCCAATAATTTCGATGTCGAAAACGTATACTTCATACTGTTTTGTTAAATAAATCCTTGTCGAATCATGTTTTTAGACTGACTAAGAACATGACTCGACAAGGATTTATTTAACAAATCAGTATTACGTGTACTTTTTTTAGACAGAAATTATTTTTTGTGCTCGGATACTTTTGCTACCAACTGTATGATATCAGAATTTTCATCTTCAATGGAAAGGATGATCCCCAGCTTCGGTGGCCTCAGATGTATAATGTGTGATGAAAACATAGAGGGGATTGTGGCCGTGACAGATTTTTAAGTCCAACATCGATCATTAATGTACACGATGCCCTTTGACCGGGTCCAGTATAGAAACTGTAATCTTCCAGTTATAAGCTCAGTGCTCTTCCAGTCACCGTGGTTCCCTGCAAGGGGAATTTTGATATAATTTTGCGTTACTGTTGTTGCATTAAATCGTATTACTGATAATTATAATTTATATATAATTCAACCTTTGAATATTTATTTATTAGTTTGTTGTATAAACGAAAAACTTCTGCAGTTAAAAAGTATCTTATGATTTAATAATATATGGTAAGAAAAGAAAAAAAAAAAAAAAAACTATTTTTTTTAATGTAATTTTATTATATATAGAAGCAAAATATCTTCCTTCAAAACACATATGAAACCTGATTTAAACATTAGAAATGTTCGAGCGCATTAACGTACGTTTTGCAAGGCTTGCTGTAACATAATTATTCTTTTTTTTTAATAATGTGTAGTTTACAGTCAGCCTTAAGAGAAAAAGTGATGGAAATATCATCATGCATACAGTTTTATTTTGCGTTTGTAATGCCAAAATAAACTGCGAAAATACTGCTAATAGATATATTTTTCTAATTATGCTATTGTTAAATGCAGAAAATAAATATAAAACAAGAGGTTTCTAGTATTAAAATCTATTAGCTGTCGAATGCTTACTAATTGCGTAATTCTATGTACAGAAAAAAAAACTTGTATGCTGTGGCCACCACACTCTCTTCTATATTTTACTATGTAAATTCACTTAGTTTAAAAAATTAGCAAATACTGTTATTTATTAAAATTATCTGCAATGATAAAGGATTCTTATCTTAGAGAGAACTAACACTAAATATGCAAAGAAACACAATTTAAACCTAAAAAAATAGAATAAATTTTTATAATGGTTGTGAAGGTGTTCACATATATTTGGTTAAATTTTAATTGAATTTTTAAATAAAATAAAATCTAATGATAAATGAATGCATTATTCTAATAAAAAAAATAATTAAATTTTAAGTGAGATATTATATTTACGTAATTTGTTCTTAAGCATTTGGAAAAAGAATTATTTTTAAATGTCGTTAAAAATTACACAATTTTAATTATACATACGACCTACACTATTTATTAACATAAAACAATAACACACATCATTCAGAAATCTAAATTGTATATCTTTTATATCTAAATCATAAATAAATGTTTATCTTTTTGAATAGAAAAGTACTTTATTTTATGGGATAAAAAGAAAATAAAATAAATAATATCTAACGGAAATTCTGACATTAAACGTAATTATAAAAAAGGTGTTCTCAAATAGTCATAAAAAAAGAAAACTCATTGTCAGAATTTATATTATTGCAACACCGGATATAATTTATTTTAAATTACCCAATATTAATGATTTCAGTTCATAACGGTCATTTTCTCTAGTTAAACGGTCGCTTGGCGTAAAAATTGGCGATTAAAAGGTTAACACAATTATAAACCGTCATTACAAATTCAAAAATTAACATTAGTTTAATATCTAAAACAAAGAACTGAAGTTGGCTTTCATTTTGGCGAAAATAATGATAATGCAGTCATATCACTTCCCTTCAAGCTGGTTCTCCCGTACGATCGAAAAGAGCAGACCCACAGTTTTTGCTTTTTTCACGGTATAGTACTGTCCAACATCGCTTTCTGTGGAATATTGGCACGCAGCCAAAAAAGACGAGTCTAAATGGAGCGATCTAGTAGGGAGGAGGAACTAATAGCGGAGGGGTTTTTCTTGACGCGTTTTTCGTTCTCCTTCATTTCCACGTTATAGTGACTGCGCTTCATACTCTTTCTTTTTAAAGTATTATTTTCGTTCTAGAATTTGTGAATTCGACTTGCGTTTGAAAAAAATTGTTTTTAAATTAGATAGAATGGCTGGAACATCTAAGTCTAAAGGATTTCGAAGTAATTCGAAAGAAATTATTTATAATGTTATTAAAGTGTGTGATGAAGAAGCACGTTTAGGGAGAGTAAAAATTCCTATAACCCAGTCTTCGAAACGCGCGAGCATGCTTACAGGAATTTCTTTATCAAGTGTGTATAACATTAGAAAACAAGCAAACGATGAGGAAAATCCTGAATTCTGCTCTCCACAAAAAAAGCAGAAAAGAGAATCTACATCTCATTTGAAAATCGATTCCTTTGATATTGATGTGATAAGAAGAACAGTGCGGGATTTTTATATAACAGAGAAAAAAAGTTCCAACAATATCGAAACTGCTTCCCGTGATCAAAGAAAAAATAAATTTTGCTTGGGGAAGAGAAACTTTGAGAAAAATTCTCCACGAGATCGGATTTAGTTGGAAGAAAACTCAGAATAAAAGAAAAATTCTTATGGAAAGATCCGACATAGTTTTATTAAGAACAAAATTCTTAAGGAGCATCAAGCAATATAGAGATGAGAAAAGGCCTATCGTTTACATAGATGAGACATGGGTGGACAGCAATCTCACATTTGGAAAATGTTGGCAGTCTTCCGAAATTTTTGGAGTTGTAGAAACAGGAAATGCATCTCGCCGTGTTATTGTTTTATGTGCAGGTGGAGAAATGGGTTTTTTACCCAATACCAATTTAATTTATAAAGCGAATGCTTCAACGGGAGATTATCACGGGCAAATGAATTCTGCGATTTTTGAGAAATGGGCCCGAGAGAAATTAATCCCAAATCTCCCTCCTAAATCAGTTCTAATCATTGATAATGCTCCTTATCACTCTATACAATTGAACAAGCCTCCCAATTCATCCCAGAGGAAAGAAGAGATAATGGATTGGCTTGCAAAAAATAATATTTCTTTTTGTTCTTCTAGCAGAAAAATCGAACTACTAGATATTGTAAAACGAAACTCACCAGCAGTTAAAACATATAAATTTGATTCTTTGATGGAAGAGCATGGACATTCGGTTTTGCGCCTCCCACCATATCATTGTGATTTGAATGCTATTGAATATGCATGGGCCGAGTTAAAAAATTATGTGCGAAATCACAATGCTACTGGAGATCTAGCGATGTCCAATTTATTAAAAATTTCCGAAGAAGCCATCAGCAGTATATCAGAAAAGAACTGGCAAAATTACTGCAAACACGTACTTAATTTAGAAAAAGAATATTGGGATAAAGACGGAATTATCGAAGAATTATGTGATCCTATTTGTTTCTCTGTTAATTCCGATACAGAAACGGAAAGTGACTCGGAATATTCCTCTAATGAATAATTAACATATAAATAAGAATAAAAGATGTAAGTTGTTACATTAATTTTCAAATTAAATTTGTATTTATTTATTTTCCAAATTCTAATATATGTTTTTCTATACAAGGAATATAAATATTTCCGTGTCATTTATTTTTCTTTTTTTTATTCACATCATATTTTTATTTATATATTTTGAAATCTTTACTTTTCATTTGTTCATTAATTTAGTTGCTTTTAATTGTTACAAATTGAAAATGTATTTATTTATTTTAATGATTAAACGCATTTATTTTTTAATTGCGTAAAATCAAAAGATTCCAAATTATACTAGGAAATGTTTTTATACTTTTTAATTTAAATTATCTCAGATTAGAATGGAGAGAGACAGAATTTACATATTTTGATGATTCATATGTATGTGTTTCTTAATTTAATTGCATATGTATATTACAAACTGAATATGATTGATTCATGTTTTTTATATGAATAAAATATATATACTTAATCTTTCATTAAAATAATTAAACGAATATTAAATTTTATTTAATAAAATAAATATTTAATTATTTTTAAAAAATGCACAAAATCAAAAGAATAATAAATTTTTGAAAACTAATTATATCGAAAATGAACAAATTATTCTTGAATATCTGCATCTGAATGATTCAGTGGCAAGCATCAGCTTGAACCCCTTCCAACAAATCGACTCGTCGGTTTCCGCCTGTAAACCGGAAGTTTACCTTTCCACCTAATCGGTGGTTAGACAGTAAAGACGTAGTATTTTTCGCTGCCCTCTCTCTCTCCCTTGTTCCTCGGAATTTTCTGGAGTTTGATTCCTGAACAATATTTTTAAATACGAACCTGTACTGATTAATGATGTGAATCCTTTTAACAAATATAATAAATTTGTGTTAAATTTTCAAGACTTGTAATTTTTCGTTTAGCGGCACAACACTCCAAGGAACAACAAGATGAATTGATTCAAACAAATCATTTGTCGGTGATGGATTACAATACTACAGATCTTGGTGCTTAAGACCAGTTTCCGAGAATGCATCGATGGAGAGAGAGGGGGGAGCCGACTAAATCATGCTGTTGGATTTTCCCTTCTCTCGAACTTTGTAGAGCGGGGTCGACGAAATTCTATTGACACTCACTAGTTCGAACTTTCAGTGAATAGAAAGAGGGACGATGCGAACATTTTTTTTAAAATGAATCTTTCACATATCAACTAAAAGAACTTTATGATTAATGTGAATCGCTTTGAATAGAGAAAATCGAGAAGATTATCCTGAAATTAATGACATTTTTGCATATCTCGGAGCTGTCGGCTATGATAAACAAGAATTTTCCATTATCTACGTGTTCCTGCGCTGAGTCTGATATATTCAGCCTGCTGCACAGCTCATTGAGAGGTCGCTGACCTTGTGTATTATTCAGTCCTGAGAATACTAATATTAGTCCTTCGCTCGCTTCATATACAATTCCTGCGCCGAGAGAAAATATAAGAAACTGCCATTCAGAATATTTCGCATTTCCGAACAGCTAATTTTTGTTCTCTTCTCGACTGCCGGCTTCGGAGTTTGGTGATCGTACATTTCATCTTGTGGTACTGGATGCTCTTTTATACAAGATCTTCTCAAGGATTTAAACTCGCGATTACAGGAGAAAAGCTATATGTGAAAATTTCGGGAATTTTTTTTTTGTGCAAAATAATTCAAGCAATCGTGCTAAAAAAAAAAAAAAAGAGGAAAAACCAAAATGTGTGTGTACAGCTTCATAATTTCAATTACATCGGCAAATTACGATCATACAGGAGAAAAGCCGTACATGTGTTATAGTGATAATTTTTTTCAAAATTTTGTGCACAGCGAATAAAATTTACACACACACATACAGAGGAAAGGCCAATTTTTGAGTACATTTAGTTCAAATCTTCGGAATTTTTTTGTGTGAAAAAATCATACGGGAGAAAAACCATGTGTATTGAAAATATGTTTTTAGAAATTTTTTGTATTTGTTTCTAGTTAAAGGAGTGATAGATATTGCACGTTCTGCGCACTGGTGAAACATCCCACAGTACTGCGATTTGTCAGAGTTTCCGAGATATTGGTCTTCAATTAATATACACAAAATTTCAATTTTTGAAGTTTTTTTTTTTAATTTTACAGACTTTTAGAAACTTGATTAATGTTCGGAACAGTGTTTTACGACGTAAAAGGAAAGTATAATACTAATTATTTTATAATATTTTTGAAATACAGAAATTAATAATTCACGCTTTATTTTGGTGTGATTTCAATATTTATCTGGTGCATATATAATTAAATTAAAATTATTACCAATTATGCGTAATATTATATATTTTTTTAATATACATTTAGCTAAGTACTTTTGCTGATATTTTTAATATTTTGGGTCTCTATAAAAAAAAAAAAAGATAATCAAAGTGATAATAATAATAATTGGAAATTGAAATAGTTGGAGCAAAGGTACTTGGTAGGTTTGAAACTTTATTTATTCATATATTTATTTTTCATAAACACATTTTTTTTCTCATTTATAGTGCATAATTATCACCACATTTTTACACAAATTTTTATTTTATAATTCATGGCATGAACACAAATATTTATTTTATTATTGCATATATATAGAGAGAGACTAAGTATTTTTGCTGAAATTTGTCATGCAATATTTTTATTGCTTTAAATATCAACTAAAAGTTTAATTAAAACAAATAAATAAATAAATCAGAGCAGCAGAAATGCTTGGTACAAATTCTAACATTTTTCATTCATAATATTGATTTATTTCATTCATAATTCTTCATTTTCAATACATTTTATTTGATTTCACAATATTTTTATATTTTTTACACACTATTTATCATTTGTATGCTCATCTATTTTTCTTTTTGGATAATAATATATGAGCATATAAAACTAAGTATTCTTGTTTATGAAAGTGGCATACAATACAATAAAATTATATGCCAAAATAATAAATAAATAAATAAATAATTAATTAATTAAAAAAAAAAAAAAAAAAAAAACAGGAATGCTTGGTATTAACAATTTTTGTTTTGTGTCACATAAAATATTTATTAGATAGTTTATTTACAATATTTTAATTTGGTTAGGCAAAATTATTAATTATGGCGAAAGCCAAAACAGTCAACATTCAGTTAATGAATTTTGATGGGGAACCATCTTTAGTTGATTTTTTCTTTGACCAAGTGTCCACATATGCTAGGATAAATAGGCTGTCAGCTGAAGAAGCAGTGGCAGTCATGAAAGGAAAATTGTCTGGGGCGGCATTAAAATATTTAACACAATCCCCCCAGTTATATAAATCAAACGATTTAGACTTTCTTAAGGAGGAATTTAAAGCATTCTTTACTCCTATGAGTTCTACTCAAGCTCTAATTGAATTTAATAATCTGAATTTGCTCCCTCAGGAATCCATAAAAAAATTTTCTCATAGGTTAAGTATGCTAGCAAACATTATTTACAATAAAATTACGGATGATAACGCACTAGATAATATTAAATTTACAAGGTTTATTTCCTCCATTCCATCTAACATACGTATAAAAATCATGGAAGAGGGAATTTCGGATTATAATTTGGCAGTAAATCGCGCTCAAAAGTTACAAGAGATAAACATGAACGAAAATATCTTGCTCAAACAAGGTGATAATGTATTTGTCAACACTTTATCACAGAAATTAATTGAATTAACAGAAAAAGTAGATGATTTGTCCTTCGGACAAAAAGAAAAAAAAGAGGAAGTAAACAGTTTATCAGATTCACAAAATGCTCATGTTGGACGAAGTCGACACAATGAATATAAAAAAAATTTAAAACACATAAGGCTAGGGGATCACAACAAGAGGGTTTTCATAGTATTGTTTGTCAACTTTGCAACCGTAAAGGCCATGTAGCTAATAAATGTTATAAATGGCAAAGAAGCCAAACCCAAAACAATAATTTTTCGAGAGGAAGATTTTTCAGGAGAAATGACAACAATAGGCATTTAAACTAGACTCGAGATGTAGAGTAGCTGATGGCCTTGCATCTCAACTACACCAGACAACATCAGCACCTAATCCTAATTTTGATTTGTCAAATCTAAGTGACACCATGAAACTATCTAGTACAAGAAAAGTAAATTCAATTGCCTCACAAACTGTGAATAAAATAAATATTGCTGATAACAAATACACACAAACTACAGAAATTCAAAATGAATATATTTTTAATGTAAATAAAATTTCACCTACACTACCCTTAATTGAAATTAACTTAGCTAAAAATGCTATCACCGGTTTAATCGATACAGGGAGTTCGATATCATTGCTTTCTGAAAGTACTTTTAAATCTTTAAAGGAGAAATTAACTTATAAACACTTGTCTTCACCAGTAACGATTAAGACTGTAAATTCAAACGTACAATTCTCCTCATGTATTCAAACTTCTTTCAAAATAAATAACACATTTTTCTCACAAAAATTTTTCATCGTTGACATCCCTAATGAATCAACGTTTCAGGCCATACTTGGATGGGACTTTATTCAACAAAATAATGTAATAATAGACTTGTATAAAAACAATATGAAACTTAAAGATATAATTATTCCCATTGCAAATACACTTGTAGAAGATGAAAACTTAAACAATTGTAGTGTTGCGAATAATACTGAAACTCAGAAAAAAAATCAAAATCTTCCCCAAAAATGTAAACAAATGACAGTTAGGGCTTCTCAGAAAATATTTTTAGAACCTGAAGAGGAAACATTTATAGATGTGAATACAATTTTTTTGTCTGACAGGGACTATTTGTTTGAAAATACAGAAAATAATGCAAATATATTGTGTCTAGATTCAGTAATAAATAGTAGTACTTCAAAAATGCTCGATAATGATAATAATTGTAATAGAGGCCAATTTCAAATTTATGTTAAAAATCTAACTAAAGAAAGTATTCACATAAATAAAGGTAAAAAAATGGGCACCCTAACAGAAATTGATGAAATTATTCCACAGGAAGCAGAAATTGATAAAAACAGTAAAATTGTTACTGATTCAACTACACAAATTTTGAATTACATTCAAGCTTCTGATGAAATATTAAATTTAAGAAGAAAGGAACTCTCTCCTTTGGATTTTGATGTCAAACATCTCCAAGGAGACCAAGAAAAGAAATTAAAGAATATTTTGTTAACAAATTTTGCAGCCTTTTCTAAATCTATGAAAACTTTAGGGCATACAGACAAAGTTATACCAAATTTAAAATTCATCACTGAGTTCCCAATTAAACATTACCTTTTCCAATACCACAATCATTACAGCAAGAAGCTAAAAGTCAAATAAATCAACTTGTAGAAGCTGGAATTATTGAAAGAAATTGTTCAGAATGGGTTTGCCCCATTCTTTTAGTTAAAAAAAAACTTGACGCAGAAGGTAAACAAAAATATATAATTGCAATGGACCTTAGAATGCTCAATTCAATAATTCAGGGATCTTCATACCCTTTACCCAAAATACAAACAATTATTGCTGACTTATCAGCCTATAAGTACTTCACATGTTTAGATTTTCAACAGGCTTACCACCAGATTGCACTTCCTGAATATTTACAAGATAAATTAACATTTACTTGTATGTTTGGTAGTTTTAAATACAAAAGACTATGCTTTGGATTAAAAAATGCTGCTTCTCAATATCAAGCTTTAATGGACACAATTATTGATGAAATTGATTTAGAGGGAATACATGCCTATCAAGATGGCCTCATTTTTGGCTCAAATAGCTTTGAGGAAACATGCACTAAATTAAGTAGAATCTTACAAATTTTGATAAAGTACAACTTAACTCTTGCACCTAACAAGTGCACTTTTCAAAAAACTGATGTAAATTATCTTGGATTTCATATTCAAAATCATTGTATTTCCCCAATGCAATCAAATATCGTCAAAACTAATTCTTTTCCTACACCGTCAACTAAAAGACAATTAAAAAAATTTATTGGTGTTGTAACATTTTATAAATCCCTTGTACCCAACTTTTCTAAACTAATACAACCTTTAATTGATCTGACTAAACCAAAATCAAAATTTCATTGGACTACTGAACATCAACAGATTTTTCACAAAATTCAAAAAAATTTCTTTGAATCACCAGTGGTCAGACTACCGGATTGGGATAGAGATTTCTACCTTAATACAGATGCTTCAAATATTTCCATTGCTGGGGTACTAATGCAGAAACATGATAATAAATTACTTCCAATAGCCTTCTTTTCTAAATCATTGAAGCCATCCGAAAAACGCTACCCTGCACTAAAACTGGAATTAATGGCTATCTACAAATCAATAATTGCATTTAAATACTATTTGTACAACAGAAAATTCACAATTTTATCTGACAGTGCTCCATTAAAAAGATACAAAAAAACAACTAATCCTACAGACCTTACCACAAAATGGTTAATGGAAATTTCAAAATATTCGTTTGATTTTGAACACATTCCTGGTTCATCAAATATTTTAGCAGATTATTTTTCGAGATGTGACTTCACTAACAATCAACAAGATTTGAACTCTAATCCTGAATTAATTTTTGAAAAACAACCTCTACCTGTAGTACGTGATAATAGTAATGTTGTTAATCATTTTAATGATAACAATTGTAACAAAATCAAACAACAATACACTAATTGCTTAATTTCTGGAGATTCAAATAATAAAGACCCACTTTTAGAAATCTCTAATAATACTTTTGTAAATGAACAAATAAAGGATCCTGTATTGTCAAAAATTTACACAGAAATTCTGAAGAAAGGATTTTCAAGAAAATACCCAAACTATTTTATTCATCCAGACACAAAGGTATTGATGTATAAAAAGCAATGTCCCAATAGCTCAACATTCTCATATCTTATTATTGTTCCTAATTCGCTAAAAGCTAAGACATTAACAATTCCACATTTATCTCATTTTGGATTAAATAAAACATATAATTTCCTATCAAACAAATACTTTTGGAAAGGAATGTACACAGATACATTAAACTTTGTCGCTTCATGTACACGATGCCTACAGGCTAAACATCATAACACTCTTCCAGCTCCATTACAACCTACATACACACCCACACATCCTGGACATACTATTAGTGTTGATTTAGTAGGACCATTTAATAATGGTCACTCAGTACTCACAGTGTTGGACATTTTCTCACGCTATATGGAACTTTATCCATTAAAGGATACATCAGCAGAAAAAATAGTTAAATGTTTGTTTAGTTATATTACCACCTTTGGTAGACCTTCAGTTATCCTCTCGGATCTTGGTCCTCAATTTACATCCAGTGTTTACAACTCTTTTAATAGTACTCTTGGTATAAAAATTACACATTCTTCTGTAGCACATCCACAATCAAACGCATTGTCCGAAAGGATCAATAAATCCATTAAATATTCAGTAAACATTTTAATGTCTGAAGGCCATACATTTGAAAACTCTTTGTTTATACATAAATCATTGTATAATGGCTCTATAAACATTCATCTACTTTGTACTCACCTAACTTATTACATTTTGGAAGAGAAATTTCATTGATTTTTGACACTTTTGAGCAACAGATGAATCAACCTTTTCTCGACAAGAATATTGATACACATAAATTATTAGAAGATTTAAATAAAATTTACCTTAAAGCTTACTCTAACATAAAAGATAATCAAAATAAGAGATATCAACACTTTCACAGACATGCTAAATTAAGACCTGTTGCTGTACATGACATTGTTTATTTAAAATCCGTTGATAAGTTTAAACCAAAGTACACAGGACCTTTTATTGTTCTACAAAAACACTCACCGGTTTCATTTACAATTAAAAGACTACAAGCGCCTGATAGATTGTCATTTAGAGTCCATATTGACAGACTTATTATTGCACCACCTAGATACAGCCACTTACTTAATGAAGCAAGTCCTAATAGAAATGTTAATTATAATTCAAGACAAAGCCACAATTATAATTTAAGAAACAAGAATTAAATTTTAATATCATATTATGTAATGCTTTACAAAAACTTGTGCATTATATGAAAGGGCCCTGATGCATAGGTTTCTTTTTATGTTTATTTATTTTTTTGTTATGTCATTCATTGTATGCAGGCAATTGGCTGGACCAATGTATACTCTGCATTTTTTTTCTCTTTCTTATTTTTTTAATTACAATGGATGACACAACACTATGTGAAATATTACATAATTTTTCTCTTTTCTAGTTCTTACTATTACTGTTTTCTTAACATCAAAATTTAACAAAATTTATTATAGTTCAGTTAAAAAAATAAAAAAAAAAAAAAAAAAAAAAAAAAAAAGAAAGAAAAAACTTGTTTAATAATATTTACATTTAGATAGATATTAATATATTATAAGTTTAACAGATGATTACAATACTGTTTATTGACATACTCTATACAAAACTTTTCAATAGTGCAATGACTTAAAGTTAAAATCTCAAAATTCTAATATGTGGCAATTACCTTATTATTATTTTATTATGATATGTTATTATTATTATTATTTTTTTTTTTGAATTGCTTCATTGGGTTTAGTGAGTTGTTTTGGTAGTCTTTATCTCATCACACTAAATTTTAATAGTACTAAGAATTTTAATTAAATATATTTTTTCAATTTTTAATTTTACCCTGTATGATAATGCTAACTCGTTCAAAATTTACCCGGGAGAGTAGCATTTAATTGTGATGAGACCCCCACACTTCTTTCGAAAATTGTTTAATACAATTCAATTGACATATATATAACCAGTTTTGCGAGGTGTCCCTACAGAAGTCTTTGACTTTGATGGGGGACGGAGGCCTGTCTCTAACTGGTCAGGTCTTTATACACGCCCTATCCCGCTAGGACAATGGCCATAAGCCAAAGTCGATATACTTGTTGCTTCATACAAGATTGAGGGGAGATATATTTTTTTTTTTGGCTGTCCAATGGACGTCGTTTTTCAATCTCTCCTGTGTGGAATTGCACGAACAAATTTTTTCACTTTTGTGATATTTTCTCTTGTTTGTATATACATTTTTTTCATTTTGTGTTCATTTTTTTTAATTTACTTGTACTCATGTGTTGTTTTTTTTTCTTTGTTTAACATTGATGTTATTTGATATGTTGCAGTATTATATGCACATTCAGTATTGTTTACAGTGTAATATGAAATAACTTTAAAGTATAACATCATATTTCTATACACATATAAGAACATTGAAAAGAAAATATTTTTATAAAAATAAAATAAAAATGAACAGTATTATTTTGAAAGCTTTCTTGACGATTAAATCTGGATCCAGACTCTAAAAGAAAACAGAACTCTTCAAATGTGGTGCCCACAATGATATTTAGAATGATGCAAATTCGTCATATGCCAATATGTTTCATGATGAAACAAATTTATAATGTGCATACGTATATTTACAATTGAATATTGCATTGATATACATTTTTTTTGGACTTATGCAGGTTTCTTGTATTATTTGTTTTTCATTGTGATTATGTGACATACTAGGGAGTGAGAGAGATTTTTTTTTATTTTTCTGGGTCGCCGGGAGAAATATGTGAAGGTGTTCACATATATTTGGTTAAATTTTAATTGAATTTTTAAATAAAATAAAATCTAATGATAAATGAATGCATTATTCTAATAAAAAAAATAATTAAATTTTAAGTGAGATATTATGTTTACGTAATTTGTTCTTAAGCATTTGGAAAAAGAATTATTTTTAAATGTCGTTAAAAATTACACAATTTTAATTATACATACGACCTACACTATTTATTAACATAAAACAATAACACACATCATTCAGAAATCTAAATTGTATATCTTTTATATCTAAATCATAAATAAATGTTTATCTTTTTGAATAGAAAAGTACTTTATTTTATGGGATAAAAAGAAAATAAAAGAAATAATATCTAACGGAAATTCTGACATTAAACGTAATTATAAAAAACGTGTTCTCAAATAGTCATAAAAAAAGAAAACTCATTGTCAGAATTTATATTATTGCAACACCGGATATAATTTATTTTAAATTACCCAATATTAATGATTTCAGTTCATAACGGTCATTTTCTCTAGTTAAACGGTCGCTTGGCGTAAAAATTGGCGATTAAAAGGTTAACACAATTATAAACCGTCATTACAAATTCAAAAATTAACATAAGTTTAATATCTAAAACAAAGAACTGAAGTTGGCTTTCATTTTGGCGAAAATAATGATAATGCAGTCATATCACTTCCCTTAAAGCTGGTTCTCCCGTACGATCGAAAAGAGCAGACCCACAGTTTTTGCTTTTTTCACGGTATAGTAAAGACGTAGTATTTTTCGCTGCCCTCTCTCTCTCCCTTGTTCCTCGGAATTTTCTGGAGTTTGATTCCTGAACAATATTTTTAAATACGAACCTGTACTGATTAATGATGTGAATCCTTTTAACAAATATAATAAATTTGTGTTAAATTTTCAAGACTTGTAATTTTTCGTTTAGCGGCACAACACTCCAAGGAACAGCAAGATGAATTGATTCAAACAAATCATTTGTCGGTGATGGATTTCAATACTACAATGGTCATCTCATATATCAAGTTTTGTACAGTTAAGTGCCATAGAATTTGAAATATAGCATTCCAGTTCTAGAAAATTTTTGCACTACAGCAGCGCAAACCATTGATAGATATACATTCAATTTGAATCGACATAATGTATCATAAATGTTTTCTCACATACCAAGTGTTGTTTGATTATACGCATTAGAAGCTGAAATTTAGTCTTAACTCAAACTGAGGAAATATGTTTATAATAGCGCCACCTATTGCGCAATTAGTACCAAAAGTTGGTGCACACTAACTTATATCAAGGTAAAAATATAAATTTTTATTCAATTTTGTGCAGTAGTTCCTCAGACATAGCCCTCCTTAAAACTGTGAAAATCGCTGCATATTAGCGCTACCTGTTGAGAAGTTGACATAAACACTTGAAACCTACTAATATAGGTCAAGATGCATCTACATATAAATTGATATGCATTTTTATGCAGTAGTTCTGAGATATAGCTTTCTTTTAAATTGTGGAACCACATTTTAAGCATTTGACAAGAAACGCTGATTGGTACTAATTTATATCAAGTTACATCTATATCTGCAGTTTTACGCATTTTTGTGCAGTACTTCCTAAGATATAGCCTTCCCACAAAAAGTCGAAATCGTTGCATACCTCCGCCTGTTGAGCAGTGCACACGAAAAGCTGATAGACACTAATTTAGGTCAAGGTGCATCTACATATAAAATTATATGCAATTCTGTGCGGTAGTTCTTGAGATACAGTTGCCACAAAATTTTTGTCACACACACAAAGGCAGACAGACATTTCCAAAAAATTGACCAAATCGTGTTCTGTACCTCTCAAAACACGTAAATCAACCGAAAAACAGAAGTCGAAAATTTTCACGAATCCAATACTTCCTTCTACTAAATATAGAATAAAGTAATGAGAGCTGAAACTTCTATTTAAATATTCATTGTAAATAGTTTTTAGCAATATAGACTTAAAAAGACAGATACTTAAAAACAGAGGACGTCTGAAGATCATGTACGCTATTAAAATGGTTTCTTATGAGCTGTTAGAAAACAGGTGGTGAGCAAGTTTGCACACACAATATTTAAATATATCGAAATTATTTCATATTTATCAAATGTAAAATTAATTATTTTAAAAGTATTAATTCAAAATTGTTAATATAATGAATAAATAAGTACATGTAAATTTCGATATAAATTTCCTTTTTCCTTTTATAAAATTAAAGACTGAGTTCGGTACAAATATTTGAAAAGACAGACTGTTTAGAAAAACTCATTCTATAAAAATCATTATTTACAGTTTCAATTGTATGAACATATTTTAAAATATTCCAGGTATGACATACACAGAAAGAGCATTAATTACTTTACATTAATCTTTTATTAAAAAAAAAAAAAAAAAAAAAAAAAAAAAAACTTAGGGAGGGGGACACTAGTGAAGTGCACAGTCTGTGTTATACAGTGTCACATTAATAAATTAGTATAATTAAGGGAACAATATTCTTAAAGAAAGATAGTTTTTGGTGTTAAAACAATTCTAATATTAAAAAGATAAAAATAAATAAAAATCTATTGTTGCTTTGTTGTCAAAAGAAATACCCATTCTTAGGGAAACTTTTTCTGATTATTTTAAATACTGTCGAATTATTAAAAACATTTTTTTTTTTTTTTTTTTTTTTTTTTTTTTTATGTAGCACAGAGGAAAATGGTGACATTAAAAAATACTTTTCTAGATATATTTAAACAAATTTAAGAAAAGTTAAAAATTATTTTAAAAATGTATAATTACTTTGTATTTTTACATTTCATAATATTAATTATTATTGGTTCTTTTATTGTTAGTGTACGATTTATTATTTCGTATTATACACACATATATATACATATATACACACACACATATATATATATATATATATATATATATATATATATATATATATATATAGATATATATATATGTATATTCTATATGTATATACATATATATATATATATATATATACATATATATATATATATATACACATATATATATATATATATGTATAGGTCTCTTTATATATATATACATATACATATATATAAAGAGAGAGAGATAGAGAGATTAATGTATATTTTCTTCTGTTATCAAATACATACAAACAGTTATTATATTTATCATATAATTTTACAAAAGGATCACTATGATAATTGAACCCAAGTAAAAGTTTGATTTTAAATTAATAGGTTTTTTTTTTTTTTTTTTTTTTTTTTTTTTTTTTTTTTACATGCATACATCATTTGCGTATATGTAAATTTTTCACATTTGCCTAGAGTTCTGAAATTAAACAAATTAGACGCATCTTTCTATATATTATTGGATTTTATAACGAATGTATTTTAATTTTAATTTATAGAAATGCCCATATCAAATGTTTGTAATCAGCACCAATTGTTGTTAAAAATTAGTTGGTTTTTCCTCTGTATAATTTAGCTTCATATGTTAAGTGTACTTGAAATATACCCTACATCCTTCTTTAAAACATAAGAAAAATACATTTTCTTTCTATAATATTAGAAAATTAATTTTTACTAAAATTTATAATAAATAATACACATAAATAATACAGAAATAATATAAAATAAGTAAATATGATATAAAATAAAATAATATAACAATTTCTTTTAAAATCATAATGGATATAAAATAAAATAACATATAAATAATATAACATGTAAGTAAATAAAATAAATATTATTGACAAATGAATTTTAAATTAAATAATCTGGTGTGTCACCCACACGACTTTCTCTTACCCTGAAATTTAATACTATAAATACAGGTTGCAGATTAAAAGGTAAGATAACGAGTACTGTAATGTAAACCTGCGTTAAACAATTCATATTAGGCTTCTGAAGAGTTTTATATGATAATTAGTTCTGTGTGAGTGGGACTACCGCCTCCCTCAACCCCCCGTTTCATTAATGCACCTACATATATATAGAATTTAATTCGGTTATTAAAAAAAAATTCTGTTTTTAAAAAATAATTTATTAATATTATTATTTAAAAAAATTATCTTTTATGATAATGCAGACGATTTCCATATTAGAGAAGTAGTATAACACCAAATATCCAAAAAAAGCCCATTTTATTCTCAATATTAAAAAAAAAAAAAAAAAAAAAACGAAAAAAAAATTTTTTTTTTCGTTAAAAGTAAAAAAAATCGATAACTTTGTTTTAAATTATCGCATATCGATGGTTCAACCATTCGTTTTAAAGGTATTGGCGAGCTCTTTTGAAAGATACCCATCATGAAAATTTACTCCCCTCGAGGTGGGACTTCCCCCCCAGGGGGAGGCGAGGCTCCTACATACACAAAAAATTTTTCACAGTTAACTATCTCTATTACAAAAAATATATATTCGTTTCATTTGGATTAGTGCAGTCTATAGACGTTAAACTCTACTTTCCTGCAATTTCCCCCATAGACGTAATGTATTAGAATTCTCTTGATTGTCCCTGTACCCGAACCATTTGCTTGATCTTAACGAAAAGCTTACTGTAGCATCCTTATATGATACACATTTAGAATACCAAGTTTGAACTTTCTGCCATAATTTGTTTTTGAGATATGCTGATAACAGACAGACACACAAACAGACACACAGACAGACACACAGACCATTTGCTAAAAACATGATTTTCGTATTCAGGGGACCTCAAAACGTGTAAATATAACAAAATCTCGTGTTCGACAATTTGACCCAAAAACAATACTTTCTCTACCTTATGGGTAAGAGAAAGTAAAAAGTGTAAGATAAATTTTAATAATTGTAAAAACGTTTCCCGAACAAACATTTTCTAAAATATTGTTACAAAAATTTAATTTCAAAAAACTAATTCTTTAATATTATTATAACTGATTATTTTACCAAAAAATAAATATATATTTAATTAAAAAGTACTGTTTTAAAATAAGAAAACTTATAGATATATAATTAAAATATTAAAAAAATTCAGTTTTTGCTAAAGAGAGAGAGGGAGAACAAAGAATAATAAGATCAAAAAGAAAAAATAAATAAATAAATAAAATTTTTAAATAACGATTTAATAAAATAACTTCATTATTATTTTTTTTTAAATAAATATTTCAAAAATATTTAATTTATATATGTTATTATTATTTTTTTTAAACTAATTTCATAAAAATATACAGAATCAATGTTTCATTTCTCGGTATTAATAAATATTTATTCCGTTATAATAGAATAAACTCTTGCAGTTTCATCTCTATTTTTATTGGAAATCAATACACGTCAGATACATTTTTCTGAGTTCGATTAAACTTTTAACCCTACAACCACAAATTGTTTTCAAACCAATTAAAAATATTTATTTGAAAATTTCCTCCTGCAGGATACATAAAAAGGAAGAGGAAAATATTTGCAGGACAAAACTGAAGAGCGGTTTTACTTTATATCAACTCATTGAAACACAGAGATGACACTTTTCTAATTAGCATGATAAATTTCAAATTAACATTTTTTGACAGAAAGGATTTATTATTTGAAATATTTTTGTTCTTTTTGTGGTATCGCAATTATTTATACGTAAGCAAGAATGAATTAAATTAGTTTCGTGTAGTGTAGGGAATGGAAGTTCGTTAATAATAATAATAATAATAATAATAATATATATATATATATATATTATTGTTTTAAAGTTTAGTTAAGTTCTCTGTTTCAACCGTTTATGTATCTCATTATAACACAAGTATATATATATGAAAAATATATTCTTAGTTACGTCAGAGTATTATTAGTTTCCCGTCATCAGGGTATGGGGAACTTAGGTTATCGTGAAAATTTTCGACTTCGGTTTTTTTTTTTACTTTTTTATACGTTTTCAGGTGTGAGAAATCCAAAAATATCAAAATGGATATGGTGTCCGTATGTAAGGTGTCTGTTAGTTTGTTTGTCCGTTAGTGTGTTAGTTCATTAGTCCATTAGTCCGATAGTGTGTTAGTATGTTAGTCTGTGTACAAGATATCTCTCGAACAAATGACCGCAGAGAGGTCGGATCAGTTTAAAGTAATTATTATGACACTGGCATGAACCCTATTTATTCGCAGCATTCTGATTTAGAAACCTCAGAAGTTATTCGAAATTTACGATTTTCTTTATATGGGAGAACAGGGCAAAATTTCACTTAAACGTGCATGAAAAGAAATATTTTTATCGTAAAAATGTAAGAACAGCTTTTATATATCAGTTCTGATGCCGGGATGAACATTATTAACTAAGACAAATGCTACTTTGAAATTTTCGCAAATTATTCGAAATTTACGAATTTCTTAACGTGGCTGAATACAGTCCCTTTCGAGGGATATTTTTATTGTAAAGTTGTCAGGCTACTTTTAAAATATTACATAAGATGCTGGTATGAACATACCTAAATATGATTTTTTTAATTTAAAAATTTGTAGTTTACGATCTATTTAACATGGCAAAATAGGGCAAAATTGAGCATCATCGTTCATTTTACGGATCATAAATATATCAGACAATTACAAAATAACATTTATGATACTTGCTTGAACATGGTTGACTACAAACATTCTAACAGGAAAATTTTGTAAGTTATCCGAAATTTAATATTTTATCAACATAGCAAAATGGGGCGTTTTTTCATATAAATATGTATTTCGGGGATTGTTGCATTGGATAACGTAGCTTGAAAACTAAACTACGAAATTTACTCCAATAAAATAAATTACTAGATCAGAATAAGTTAAATATATAGAACTGAACGGTGGGTAGCCTATTAGGTGTGTATTTAGTTCTGTCACTGTCTCAAATGTTTGGTCAAATTAATTTCTCTTAACATGTATATAATATGTTCTGTACTAGAATTTTATGAGGACATACATATGATGGAGAACTGAGCAGAGTCCCCTATTCCAACTAGTTTAAAGATATCTGCAATAAAAAATCATGCATATAATCTTATCATAATAATAAATGAAGATTTTGTGACATGGTAATTTTATGTAACAGTGGTACATTGAAGTCGAAAAACATATTGCGACCTTAAAAGAGTGTAAAATAATTACTTTTTATGTTACTTATATATATTTCTGCGATTGATGGTAGATTCTTGAGGTAATGTAAGAACAAATTACAACACACGCTGAGATCTTGAAAAATGCCAAGCAAAAACAATGATAGTAATCTGGAACCTTTCCAGAACCTTTACTGAAAACCTTTCTGGAACAAAAACGGCTACAGGTGCCTAGTGCCTTATAGAGTGATTAAAGTGAGGCATAAACGCTTTATTATTATAAATATCTTTGCGATTTCTTCCATAAAATCGATTTTATATGTTTTGAAACTAATGGTATTTTAGAATACCGTCGGTAGATAAAGGACTAATACATATAATTTAAATTAAATGTAAAGGTAAATTTACATAAGGTTGGTTTGTTTTGTTTTACGTCGTACTAGTGCTGCGCTATGGACAATTGGCTACGACCTGACTACGGGCAATTCGCTCTGTCACCCTTAGAGGTGGTCCGGAGGCATGCCATTACAATTTTGATTCTCTACGGCTTCAGTGACCCTCTGAGTTATAATTTTGAGAGGAACATGGAGGACATTGCGTCCACGGCAGATTTTACATGCAACAGCCACCATTAGTATACAAGATGGTCTTTCGCCGCCTCGAATACCGAACCCGAAATCTTCCAATTACGAGTACCTACTGGGCTACCGTGGACGTAAATTTTCATAATGAATCTCTAGTCTGTAAGAGGTTGAGGTTGAGGGTATTTTACGTCGCTCTTATGATACCTAATGGGACACTGGTGACGGTCTGGAACTTATCGGTAAGGGTTGTCCGGAAATACGCTATCACAATTTTAAACCTCCAGAGGGAATGAACCCCCTTATCGGTTAGCCCAGAAGATGGATGATTGGGTTTTACGTCGCATTAGTGCTGCGCAGATGGGCAATGTGTGCCCAGAGGTAAATATTTTTTAATGGAAACATGGAGAAAATTGCAGCCACAGCAAAAGTTTGGGCACACCAATCGTCTTAATTGTACACAATGCTCTTCGGTCGGGTAGAGTATGGAAATCACAATCTTCCAAATACAAGCTCGGTGTTTTTCCGATGTGGTTAACGCTACCACCTGTAAGAGGAATTTTGATATAATTTTGCGTTACTTTCATTGCATTAAATTGTATAGTTAATAAATAGAACTTATATGTAATTTAAAATTAAACTATTTATGAATTAGTTAGCTATTTAAAAGCAAAATATTGTTGCAGTAAAAAAAAAAAAAAAAAAAAAAAAAATCTTACGTTGTAACGGTTTACAAGACAACTATTTTTCTGAGTAAAATTAACGTATTGAGAAGCAAAATATCGTCCTATAAAAACATATATACTTTTATTAATTTGTAATGTGCATGTAATACATTTGCTTTTCCAGTTATACATTTTAATTTGAGAAAATTAATTTTCACCAGGATTATAAAAGAAGAATTTCATGACTTCACCACACATGAGAAATCTAAAGAGAAAAAGAATATCTTGGTAAATAAAAACTTGTTTATTTATTTATTTATTATTTTTCTTTTTACCATTTGAAACATGCAAAGATGACAGCTTCGTAATTCATATGATAAATTTCAAATTAAAATTTTTTCTACAGCATTAAATTATTTTTCGAAGAGGGTTTTTTTTTTTTTTTTTTTTTTTTTTTTTTTGTGTGTTTGCAATTCTTTTGAAAGCGATCAAAGAAATAGAATTTTATTAGCATTATATCATAGATTTTATGATAATATATTATTACTATTTTTTTTTATAGTGATTTTTTTTTTTTTTAAATCTTATATTAACCCTTTCAGCATTAGCTCTTTTCAGTATATCTCTTTAATGATTCCAAAATTCATACTTTTTACAGTATAAATATATGAATTGGTTTGGTACAGAAAATATCTGAATGTACACTTCAGATATTTTCTCATCTCTTTGAAAATAGCAACATATATTTCAAAATTTAGTCACATCAATCTTTCATCTCGATTATATATGCCAGAAAAAGACGGGCTTAACGCTTAAAACGTTTATTTTTCTGTTAAATCTTTCCGATATCATTCCATATTTCAGATAATAGTAAATAACATATAATTTATTAAAGTAATATCAGTCAGCAATATGTTTGAAGGAAATCTTGGTTTTTTGTATATTTAACGAATTTTTTTAAAACTTTTTATTACACTGAAAGAAAAAAAAATGTAGCTGACATCCAGAAACTAAATTGTGTCTCTATTAAACATATATCCATGACATCCTTATGAATTCTAATTATCTTTACTTGTGAGTTCGAAAACCACCTAATAAATTTATGGAGCGTTTTCCTATATGATCGTGGTCAAACGTATTTAAAAAAATCTCTGCAATAAATGCAAACTCAAGAGGCGAATTTAGTAACTGTAATCTTGGTTTATGAATCTGTTCTAGAAAATCAAGTGATAAGTTCCCGAAATGCAAAGGATTCCTAATATTCGACCATTTTGTCTATTAAGTTTATTTGCACTGAGTAAAAATCCTGCAACTGGCATCTAGAATCTAAATTGTGGCTCTAGAAAAAATAGTTCCATGTCATTCTTATAAGTTCTAGACCCCTTTGAAAGCGAGTTCTAGAAACTTTTATTAGAATTCTAGAGCGTTTGCTTATATTATCGAGAGCAAAGTTATTAAAAAATACCAGCAAATAAATTAGAATACAAGAGGCGTGTTTCAGCAACTATAATATTGGTTTATGACCCAATTCTAGAAAATAAAGCGATAATTTCTCGCAATACAACAGATTCAGAATATTCAGAATATTCAGAATATTCCATCTAGAAACATGTAGACTATAAATTCTCGATCATTTAGTCTATTCAGTATTATGACATACCTTATGCGCATAGCTCGGAAATCTTTATTTCGAGTTTAGAGAATCAAAACTTTGATAATCAAAATAAAACTGTGATTAAAACACTTTACAGTGTAGCTTTTATTTTAAAAGGAACTGAAATTCTGTTCATTTTATATCACATAACTTCTTGATTTTACAGAATATTTGTTTGGGTTGTTCATATTATGCAAATGAAGTTTTTTAAAACTTGCGCATTCGTAGTTAAAAATTGTATTGTAAACGTGTTCATATTTCGCAAGATATTGAACGTTTTTGCATTTTGATTGCAGCATGCTGTGACTAAAATAATACGCCAAGTTTCCTAAAAATGGCTTCGCACTTGATCTAATACCCTACGTGTTATAATTAAAAAAGTGATTTTTTTTCAATGTTTTGAAGAAATATCTCCCTGAATGTATATGGTAGCGTCATAAAAATTCCCACAGATAATTAGACGAATCCTCATAATTACATGCTACAGCCAAAACGCACATAAAACATTCCACTTTACAAGGTGATCCAAAGGATTTTGAATTATGCTTAATATTTTATTGGGTTTTTTATTTGTCTTCAGAACAAACATTTTGCTGAAATACATGAAGTATAACATGTTCTTTATGCTCCTAAAGTTTCAGGATGATTCCTTAAGAATTTGTTTTCTAGATAATTGACAAAACGTGAAAATCCAAACGCAAAAGCAAAATTAATAGTTTATCACATATTTTCACTAAATAGTGTACGTTATTGTAATGCAACTGAAATGTTTTATACTTTCATATCTGAGTTCATCCTAAGATAGAAATAATACGTAATTTACATAATATAATTTTAGTTTCAAAACCTTACATTATCGTGTATTTAGTGAAAAATTAAACAAAATTAAACAAGAATCAGGTTATCTCTGTAGAAAACAAAGCAGTCAAAATTTCTTTATCAACTATATTACAGTGTTTTATATCTAAACAAAGAATGTAAGAAATATAAGATTAGATCAGTTGGTATAAAACTTATAAATTTGCCATATCTCGTCGTAGTACATTCACTTACTCGTGATATTACATAATTTATTTTCACACTGTAATATTTAAACTAGTATTAAAGGATAGTCAAAATATTCATTATGTTTTAAATACTTATAAAGATTTAATTTTAGATAAAAATATTTTAACACGAGAATATATTTCCATACAATGCTTGTTTTAGATAACATAATTGATTAAAAATCTATTATGTGTTTAAGAATTTTGTTCTAATACTTTTAGAGTATTTTTCACGTTCTAAATACACACATCCGTATTTTTTTTTATAATACAGCATATTTAATATATCTTTAATAACTAAATATATGCACGCATATTTATTTTTTATAATAATCTTTCTTTTAATTTAATTTAGTATAAGATTAATTAATACTATTAGAGTTATATTTTATTATCATATTACAGACTATTTTTATTCAACCCGTAATGCGGATAATTTTTGTAATTAATATACACTTGTCTGAAATTGAAATATATTTATTAAACTACCACTAATCAATAGCTCCTATTGAATAAACTTCGAATCAATAAATATAAATAATTTAATGTACTGAATACCTTTCTTAAAACAAGTAGCAGATTGAAAAAAATATTTGAGTATTATTTTTATAATAATTATTAAATTATACCTGTTTGTCAGCAATGGTATTCTATAAAACATATTACCAAAATTAATATTAATTATTTATTATACTGACAAATATAATGATTATTTTATGTAAAATTATTTTGCAGAAGCCCTTTTGAATCAGTTTCGAAATAAGTACTTTTTTATGTATCTTTTTGTATAAATACTTAATTAGCTTTCAGAAATGATGCATCGTGTAAAAGTTATTTCTTTAAAATAGCATTAAAATTCAAGGAGAGTTTGCGCACACCTCATGATATAAAAAATCCAAATAATAATGTTTTGCTAAACTATAGTTCAAATAAATTTGAATGGATTCGTATTCTACGCATTTCCATTACAATTTTGTTGTTATGCTAGAAATTAAAGCAACGGGTGTAATAAAACCAAGCGATTTATTTTGTATAATCTCTTCTTACAGTGCTGGATATACTGCGCACGTGGATAAAAGAGATGAAAAGGAATTTAAAAAGAATAAAAAGAAATTATTTAAATACAAAAATTTAAAGAGTCGGGAAAAAAAAAAACTGACTATGCGTAATTGAGTTTTGAACATAACATTAATCACATTTAATGAATTGTAGTAATGGGAGATATAAATCTGTTCATTTTACGAAAACACTTTTATGAAGTATAATAAAATGCGTTTAACAAATATATTTTTATGTATTCAAATATATATATATATATGGGTAAGAGAAAATAAAAATACAATCTAAGGCTTTTACAGTCCGTATACATACATACATATATATATATATATATATATATATATATATATTCAAAAAATGAAATATTAATCAATATAGAGATAACTTTCATTACACATTTACGATTATAAAATACGGCAAATTAATTATCTTTTTCTAATACACACCATATTTAAATTATGAAATTAAAAAAAAAAAAAAAAAAAAAAAAAAAGATATTATAATTGGAAGCGAATGAGTAATCACACTTTTTGCCTTCTGGAATCTTTAAATTACTATTATTTCACTTTTACTAAATATAAGTAAGGGCAAAGAAAATTGCATGCGAATTTTAAAATATGATATTTATTCGGATTAATCTTGGAAATAAAATGACGAACTAACATTAACTTGATTATTTTCAGGAAATTAGCTTAACTCACTATGTGTAATCGAATTTTAGAACATTAGATTAATTATGCTTAATTAGTTAATGCAGTAACGGCGAATATAAATCTGCTTATCTTACGTAAGTACTTTTTTGAAATGTAATAGAAATTGATTAATATTATATATATATATATTAGTCTTAATAACATCTAAATTGACATTTCGAAAATTACTATTATTATTATTATTATTAAACTTTAAACTTAATCAAGTAAAATAAAATAAACTGTATATATGTGCATGATATATATATATATATATATATTTATATATGCATATATAAATAAGCAAAATAATCAAAGCCAGATGAAAATTTAATCCCAAAACACATGAGAGCCTTCATCAGGGGAGCTCCCCCATGTAGGAAAATGAATAGGAGAAGTTTTTTACGAAACGCTGGTAATTTAACCATAAAATACGTTTCTAGCCCGCAACTTCTCACAGATGGAAGCAAGACAATACAGCAAACGAATTTTAATTAATACAAAGCATAAAAAGCAATTAAATTCAGAAATCGAGCACAAAATATAATACCTCAATATAAAATACAAGAATATATAAATAATACAGAGACAAACTGGAATAGTCATTAGAATATGAAAAATTGAAAGCCACCCCCCATTATAAATACAGAACCCATTTCAGCTAGTAGGACACCTTACCAGCACTTAAATGTCTCCCAAAATTGAACAACAAACCTTAAGTGGGATTGTCATCAAGAATACTGAAATGTTTATTGATTAAAATAACAGGATAGCGGTTAACAATTAGTATGTTATTGAGATTTTTCATAGCGAGATTCAGGTCTAAATTGTTATTGCAAATCATTTTAATTTTGCAAATCATTTTAATTTCTGCAATAGATCTGTAAACTTAAAGTTGACATGTCACAGTAATTTTGCACAATGAAGAAATTTGAATATCGTGCAGTTTTTTTTTTTTTTTTTTTTAAGATGTAGCTGCAAAACAAATCCATGAACGATTGTTAAAAGTATATAAGGACTCTTCACTTTCAATTCGAACAGTAGAAAGATGGGTTGCTGCATTTAAAAGTGGTCATACACGTTTTGAAGACGATCCGCGTGAAGGACGTCCAAAAAGTTCATCAACACTAGAAAATATAGCAAAAATACAGAATTTGATTTTGAATGATTGTAGATTAACCGAGAGAGATTTAGGAAAAGCCGGAAGTATCTCATTAGGAAGCGTGAGCAATATTTTGTCTGGAGTTCTGGGTTACAGAAATATGTGTGCAAAGTGGATGACACATTCGCTAACAATGGAACAAAAACACACTCGTATGCGACATTCTCAACAACATTTGGAGCATTTTAGAAAAGATAAAAATGACTTTTTCCTGCGTTGTTTTACCACTGTAGATGAGACTTTGGTCTGCCACCATGGTTCTGGATCAAAACAAGAGGCTAAGGAGTGGTGTGTACCCGGTACTGCGGTTGCAAATGAGTTAGGGTTTAGAAATTGGCCAAGAAAGTGTTGGCTTCTGTTTTTTTTATATGCTAAGAGAATTTTGTTTGTGCATTACCTTCAGACTGCTAAAACAATAAACACAGATTTTTATTGTAACCTTTTGGACTTGCTGGATGTAAAAATGCGTGAGAAAAGACTTGGTTTATAAAAGAAAAATTATTTTTCATCATGTTAAAGCACACTCTCACACAGCTCAAAAAAAATGCAAAAATCAGTGAATTATGCACAACCTGTTGCAACAGCCAACCTATTCGGCAAACTTGCCTTCCTATTCCTTCTGGCTATTCTCACATCTCAAAAGATTCATGCGTGGAAAATGATTTTCATCGAACGAAGAGGTTATAGTAGCCGTGGAAGCGTATTTCGACAGTATTCCGTATTCTCACTTCAGGATTGGGATCCGTACATTAGAAGGCCATTGGAACAAGTGTATTGAAGCTCGGGAATATTATATTGAATAATAAAATGTATTTCAACCATAAAATCGTGTTTTTCTTATCGAACGACAAAACTTATTAAATAACCTGGTAAATGCTTACATAGAATTTATCTTCATCAAAAATTCATTAAATTAACAATATTTCCAGAAGTAAACATTGAATGAAAAATAAAAGGATCAAAATAAATATAATATACGTTCTTTATGATAATTTTTGTAACATCAAATTATTGTAATTATTTTTCAAATTAAGAATATGTTAAAGATACTTCCCTACGGAGTTCTATATTTTTAATAACCACTTTTATATTAACACACATTATTTTAGAAATATCCTTATAATAGCAGTACGATATCTTAAATAACTCATTTTCTATTACATACACGAAATATTTTAGAAGTAGTCTTATGATAATAATGTAAGATGATCGCAGTGCTTAAGAATATATGAACTGTAACTTTCACTTTTGGTCTTAAGATAAAATTATCTGTATATTAAATGTTGTGAGAATTTGTTCAGTAATAATTTGCTTTATCTAAATTTAAAATGAAGTTATTTTCAACAGTTCCCTAATAATAATAATAATTATTAGTATTATATTAATACAAACTAGTTTAAATTTAAATTTATTACTTTCTCTTATCCATATATATGATAGAGAAAGTATTTTTTTATTGGTCAAATATTTGAAATTGAGTTTTTGTTATATTTGCACGTTTTGAGGTCCCCTGAATAAAAAAAAGCTTCTAGCGGTTGGTCTGTGTGCACGTTATTAGCATATCTCAAGAACAAACAGCAGAAAGAATTCCAAATTCGGTATTCTACATCTGTAATACAGATGCTACGCTAACTTTTTCGTTGAGAGCAAGTGAATGTGTATCAAGGAGAATTACAAAACATTACGTCTATGGGAGAAATTGAAAGTAAGTAGAATTTAACATGTATAGGCTGCACTAAACAAAATGATATGAATATATATATATATATAATAAATAAGTTCTAGATTACGGGTGTGTACGAGCATCTTAGGAAAGGAAAGTAGACATCCTATGAAGGAATGAGAAGTCCATTTAGGCTAAACTAATAATATTTTATTAAGTCCAATGATGCAGTCATGGATATGCAGTCATGCAGTCATGGGCCGGATGTAGACATCCTGAGCGGCATATCCGGGGAAACGATGCCGATGGTCGGCGATCATCCAGCCGCGGGACCCCGAAGGACCGCAATTCTAATTAATAATGCTTTACATGATGAATTATAATTATAACGTTAGTTTATTAGGCAATTAAGTACCAGAAAAAGCCACGATTTCTCCTGTGTTCCAGCTTGAATACGGCTCATTTCGGCGTGAACCTAAACTCTTGTTATGAATTCTTATTGGTCACTAGCTGCAATTTATCATTGGTTGACCCGGACATCTGGGATTAAGTGTTCCGCAATGTTTTACAGCTAAATTTAATGATTGCATAATCTTTATTCTAAAACTTGTTCTTAAATCTGACGCCTGCGTTACGACGTGCTTTGTTGAAAAACTGTTTTTACATGGGCAGAAAAGAATTCCCATTAAGTTGTTCTTAAATTTAAAAGTTATTCTGATATATTAGTATTATGTTATCACTTAATATTAATTTAAAATATTAATTGAAAATCTTAATTCCATTTATCCTTTCATATATATAGACATCAAAGCATTTTTAATATGAAATAAAGTATGAAAATCGTTCATCGTTCGTTTACAGAGCTACACAGAAGAATTAGAATACAGTGGGATAATACTTGGAAACTCATGCAAGTGCTATATGTTATTCATACTGGGTAATATTTAAGTTCACAATGAGTTGTGTACATGACTTTTAGTAGATGTACATAGTTTCCAATAATTAAGGTAAATAATTCTTTTTTATTGAATGTAATTATGGGAAGAGCTTTACTATAATATTTTACCATGTTCAGGAAAACTGCTGAGAAATTAACATTAATTCCTCATACCCATATGGTAAATAATGTTCTTTTTATACTAAGTATTTAGTTTTTTTGTATATTTACACGTTTTGAGGTTCCCTGAGTACTAAATGTTTAATCTTTCTCTATGTCTATCACATAATAACGTGAAAACAAATAATTCCAGGCAATTCAAATGCTGTATCCTGAAGTCAATATAAGCTTGTTACTTGAAACGTTTTATCAAAATTGATAAGTTTCATGCAATGATGCGGCTGAACATTGTATGAATAATTTCGAATGAACTTTAAAATTTGATAATAGATTTTGAATTCCCTTTATATTTAGGCACAATATTGAAACAGGTGGGTTAAGGGGGTCAGTAGCTCCTCTCATACAAAATTATTTGTAAAATGAAGCTTTTACGAAGCTGATTTTAAATTGTTTTTATGAAATTTTTTGTCCAACTATACGTTATCTTATGCCTTAAGGGCCTTCTTCACTCCCCGCCGCCGAAAGCCGAAGCTTATGTTATTCCATGGGATTTTTTTCATTACAAGTAACTTATTAACTAATACATATTTTTAAATTCTCTTTTCACATTCTGAAAATTCTCAGCTGTTAAATTGACGTTCCTTTTTTTTAAATTTTTTATATTTTATTTTGAAGCTGCAAAATACGAATTTTCAATATGTGAATTTTTTTTCATTTTCCAATTTCAAAATAAATTATTAAAGATTAAAAAAATACATTTTTAATAAAGGTCGTCAATTTAACAGTTGGGAATTTTCTGAATGTGAAAACAGAATTTAAAAATATGCGTTAGTTAATAAGTTATTTGTAAAGAAAATTTCCCCATAGAATAACATTGTCTCGGGCTTCCAGTGACGGTAAGTGAAGAGGGCCGTTAATGTCCAATTCGTCTTGCTTGTATTGTATTTCAAGGTAAGAGAAAATCGCATCAACATATTATTTTTTTACTTATGAAAGATTCAATACATTTCACTCCAAATACCATAGTGTATATTGTCGATGACGAACCTTTAATAAATTTGGAATCCAAGTTAACACGATTCTTTTTAATTGTAATAAATATCAATAAAACGATAATAATATTAGTTACTCAAAAAGAAAAAAATAGCAGGCACAAGGTATAATAAACCAATTTTAAGTGAAAATGGAAAGCACTTAAAGGAAAAACAATTATGCCTACTAAGACATATTCATGGCAGATAGTCCAATATATCACTCTACTTTATAGAGTCGTATTTGTCTAAAAAATATTTAAAAAATATTTAAAAACTTCATAATAGTGTAAATAAAAACTTTTAACAAATCCTAAACTATTTAATTTCATGAAAGCAAAAAACGAAAGATTTAAATGTGTGAAAACAAATCATTAAAAAAATATATATATTGTATAAGGTTTTTTATTAATTATTCGTCCTATGATGGAGGTCATTGCCACCGTAGTCTTCAAAATCATTCCATACGCAACTATTTACGGCCGGTATATACCGGAATGATACTAAAAAGCTTTTGAAAAAAAAATTATGTTCCAATCAGAGAGGTTTTACATTTTTTTTGTTTCTTAAAACTTTGTTTTATGGGGAACAAAAACACATCAACAGAAAAGTTTTAATATCACCATTTCTGATTCATTTGAAGATATGAAAAAATCAATGTATTTACATAGTGTTATTATCAGGCGGTCTAAAATATTTTAACTTTAGTCAAGTCTTAAGTAAATATAAAATCACTTTAATAGAATTCTTCTTAAGCTCTTTAGTATTTCTTTTTCAGATCATATGTATTCCCTTTTAGCTCTCTCTTCTACCGAATTTAGTAAAACGTTTTACAACTAACATTAAATAGCATCTGATACAACATTACACTACTTATATATGAAGTCTGTATTAAAAACAATCAACATGCACATTTAAAAAGGCAATCTCTACCATTCCTATTGTACAACTACCTGTGCGTTGCCGCACGCCCACTCTACATCTTCCATCTTATGGGGGGAATGCGCAATCTCTTCTACCACACCATCGCTCCTAGATTTACCTGATATGCGTATGATCCTGATATGCATGTACCTGATATCAATTACAAACACGGAATTCTTTCCTATGACCTCTAATACGTCATTGAAAGGCCAGTGCTGTTGGGCATGGTAAGTTGTGATGTCACCGAGCTACCTACACTGAAGTAAGTTTATTCCTTCATTTGGCGTCACAATAAAACAGCAGTTCATTCTACATCAAATTTTGAAACACATTTTTTTAAAGTATCTTACATGTGACGCCGTCAAACTACCTGAAATCATTCGAAGACTTCAAATGCAGTTTTAAGATACAAACCTAAATGTACGAATGCCAAGATTAAAGGCAAGAAGTGCGAATTCCAGATTTAAAGCAACACATTGTTCCGGATCTGTTAATCCCTTGCTACAGTGTTTCAGGAATTAAAAGGTGTTTTTCGCATTAAATTTTACCATGAACGTTGTACTAGCTGAACATGATACAAAGGTTGGCTATCAGGGAAAATTCCAGTCAGATTTCCTATCTGAAATGAGACCCTTCTTCACAAAAATAATCGTTCCTACACGTCACACATATAACTGATATGTTCGAGGAAGTTAATTAAAAACACTGATGAAGTATACATATCGACATGTTACTCTAGCATGTTAGAGCTAGTAAAAATGTCACTCCGTGGCGAATAATTCAAAGACGATTCTACAGTTGAAACTTCTGTGCCCAAAACGCTTTTATACACTTCATAAAGATGCATATTCGTTGGTAAAAATGCTTTAGAAAATCAGCAGATATCATATATATATATATAATCTTTAACCACGGTTCTTGCGACCATGGATGCCTCTGCGCATGTGCTGACTGAATGGGTGCACTGTTAAAATAGCGGAGATAATTTTTTCGTTGACATAAAATAAGCGATAAGGGAACACCGTGAACCGAATGATTGGATATTTACAAAAGTCTAACCTGTTGGTCAACTTTTCACCCCTCAAAGGTTTTGGACTCGTCCTCACTGCTGGGAGTAGGAAACATGATTGAACTGTATGTATATATATATATATATATATATATATATATATATATATATGTATAATCATATAACTTTCATGTGTGTGTCGCGTTTCAACAAATTTGAAAACAAGAATTTCATTTCATATTTCGTTCACACACGCAAAATATATCATTTTACTTTATCGTGTGTCTACTTTACCGTAATTTCTGGTACATAATCCGCAGGCAAGACGTGTCATTTCTCCACTAGAAATTTTATTTAAGAGATAAATCTGTACTTTTTCGACGTAAGAGCTCGTACCAATATAAATTTATTTATCAATTGTAATTCCTGGTGCAAAACTGGATTACATATCCTGCAGATTATATGCCAGAAATTATGGTACGTTACTGTCTAAGTAGAAAGCGTTTGCGCATGCGCCACAATATATATATATATATTTTATTAAAACACACAAAATGTAAATATATTGTGATGAAATTTGAAATGTTTTTTAATTTCACAAAATTCTTAGAAGTAATATAATTGATAGTAAAATACATTTTTAAGGAACACAATTTAAATAAAGTAAAAAGACGTAAAGCTATGTATAAAAATCAAAATATGTAATAATTTAATAATTGTGTAACATGAGAAATCCATATTATAAAACTTATGTATAGTGATATATTTTTTAATGTAAAAAATATATACTAACCTTTTTTTTTTTTTTTTTTTTTTTTTTTTTAAGTTACAAATTCTTAAGTAATGCATGCATTGTATGTATTCATTTTGATTATATAGTGACAAAATATATTTATCATAATACATTTTTTAGAACCGTGTTCTGTGATACGTCTGCTTGTAAATTATCCGAAAACGAAATACGAAAATTCACTTTATCAAATCTAAATGGGTTAAATGATTTTGTCGATATTTGTATTTAAATAATGTTGTATTTGCATAAACATAAGAATAAGAATAGAAAAAAAAGCGTGTGTCTATCTATGGCATAATGCGTTTAGAATTACGCAGTAGAGATATTTAGAAATTTAAATATAATGGAAAAGCAATAATGCAAAATGATAATTCTGATAAAATATTATCTGTGATTTAAGCATGACAACAAAAGTTTATTAAAACCGTAATATATTTACAAAAATTCTCTTTCACATTGCGGAGTATATATAACAAAAAACAAAATAAAATATTTAAAGCATGCGTCAAATTTTTAAAGTGCAAAAAAAAGGTCAAAAATACGTTAAATGCTGGAAATTTATGCAGGAAAATGTAAAATACAGGGTCCCCCTTAAATCTGTAGACATTTAAAAAATGCATAACTAATGAGTGAATTGATAAAATTCAGGAGTTTTGCGAAAAATTCCTGCTCGTGGGGGAGGATATTTTTTTTTCTAAAAAAAATATGATAATAATAATAATGATAATAATAATAATAATAATAATAATAATAAGCTATTTGTGTGATCTAGTCACGCGCAGTGCACTCTGCGCGTGACTAGATCACACATTCTCATGAAAAAATGTACTTATTTGCATGCAAAGGTTCACAGGCACATAAAATCTATTCTATGTGTCCGTCGTCACCACAAATCACAGTTTGCAAACGGGTTATAACACTGATAACTTCAGATTCGGTCGACGGTTCTTACATGAGGAAAAACAAGTTCACCTACAACACTTTATCACCAAGTCAGCATCGCAATTAAAACTTCATGTAGGCACAAGTCGGAGATAAAATTAGAAATAAACAGTTTTAATCGCTAAATTGATCAATTTATAGAACTTTCATTTGAATATTTTTCTTTCACATTCGTACAAAGAATTTCACATTTTCTTTAATTATCGTCGACAAAAAATAACTATATTTTTTCTTTATCGAAATATATATATATATATATATTCACGAGAATGATTTTGCCTCAAATCGCGTTTAATTCTATCAATTCGTTCAATAGTTTTGAATTTTTAAATTGTCTACAGACGTATGGGACTGTATATTTTTAAAATCTCGTACTATCAATTTTTTACAATAAGTTATTCGATTAAAGATAAAAACAAAAGTTCATCGATAACGGTTCTACTAGCATACCTATACATATAAAAGAAAAGAAAATGTCAGAACGTAAAGAAAAATTCAAGCAAATGAAACATCAATGGGAATTAAATGTCTTTTAATAAGCGTATAATTACAAGTAATGAAATGATTTTTGTACAATTAAAATTCTTTAAGTCACGTAATTTACACAAATATATTCATATGTTCACTTTTTTTTGACAAAATGTTAATCAGAAACTACACCTAAACTTAGAATTCCTCATAAGTCTCTACCTAATGCTCTTACAATTTACAATAATAAAAAAAGAAAAAAAAAACTTTTTGAAATTTGAAAATTTTAAATGACTTTCTCGATATTTGTTGTCAAATGATGTTCTATTTGCATAAACTTATAAAGGAAAAAAGAAAATCTAATGCTCATGTCGACAGCTTAATGTGTTTAGAATTACACATTAGATATTCAAACATAATGGAAATACAATAGAACAAAAAGGTGATTTTTGTTGAAATAGATCCTGTGATTCCAGAATAGAAAAAAAAATGATAACGACATCAATGTTTTTCAGAAACTTCCTTTCAAATAACTGAATATTTAATGCGAATAAAAGAAGATAATATTAAAGATATATGCGTCAAATATTTCAAACTGCCACATTAAATTTGTGCCGCATACAAATGTTTTCGGTACAGAATTATGTAAAATACATGTTTGAAATTATTAACCTACACGTTTTGACATAACATGAAGCATTTAAAAAAATACTAGACATAGAATTTTGTAACTTAAACTTTGCAATTTGTTTCCGCAAAATTTAAATTGATATATCCAATTAAGAGCACACTCAAATAACATATTTACTGAACATTTTCATTGATGCACATATATGTTTAAGTACAGAACATGCTTTTTTAGTACACATTGTGATGTGTATATTGTCTATACAGGGTTACCCAAAGTTTTGCTAAACTGTCTTTTCTACTGAGAGTAATTAACGGAAGTACTTCGCTACATTTTACTATGCCAACGAGCATTGCTCACACAGGACGGAAATCTCAATTTTTCACGCCCATATTGTAAACAAAGCATATTTGGACAACACACAGTTTAAACTCTGTTTTTTTATATTTTATTATGTTTTGAGGTTCTCTAAATACGAAAGGGAAATTTTTATCGGTTGATCTGTATGTATATTTGTTATGAGCATAACATAAAAAAAAAATACCTGTAGGAAATTTAAATTTGATATTTTGACGTTTTTATGTAATTGCCACTCAAAATGTTGATCAAGATTGACAAGTTTCAAGGCAGAGTAATAATAACTTAGAATTATTATTTTTAAATAAATGTGGGCACTTATATTGGAAGGGATAGCTGTAGAGAGCTCTGACATAGAATTATACGTTAAATAAAACACTTCCTACAATTATTTTAGAATATTTTAAATTATATTCAACTTTGTTATCTTCCATTTTTCACTGAGAAAAAAAATTCTATAACTGATATCTAGAATCTAAATTGTGACTCTAGAAAAAGTAGTTCCATGACCTCCTTATAAACCTCTAGTCCCCTTTGCATGCGAGTTCTAGAAACCTTTATTAGAATTCTAGTGAATTTGCCTATCTATTCGAGGGCAACGTTATTTAATAATATCTGCAAATAAATGAGATCATAAAAGGCGGGTTTTAGCAACTATAATCTTAGGTTCTTACCCAATTCTAGAAAATCAAGCGAGAATTTCTCGTAATACATAAGATTTAGAATATTGTTTCACCATCTAGAAATGTGTAGACTAGAAACTCTCGATCATTTCGTCTATTCAGCTTATTGAAGTGCCTCATGCGCATAGATCGAAAATATATAATTCTAGTTAAGGGATTTAGATATGGTCACTTATTTATTCTAGATGAAGATGGGATATTTTCTTTCTCAATGTGAAACTTTATAGTATTGAAATTTAAGTCATGAAAAAGTCGTGTGAGTGACACACCTTATTATTTCATTCGAATATATTTTCAATAGATTAAAATTTCAATCTGCCTTTCATGCAAAAAGCATTTCTTCCACTGTGATGGCTGTTGCCTCTTAGCATGAAAAATCTGTAGTAGAAAGTATAGGGATACTACATCGATACAAATTACTGTGTCTAAGGATTTTTTAATATTTAAATAATTGCCTTTTTTAACAACTTTTTTCCTCAGAATTATAAAGAAGACCTGTAAAAAAGGAAAATATGTATAAAAAAAGTTAATTTTGAATACATTTTTGTTATCATAAAGATTTTTTCCCCGAACTCTCAATTATCATACATTTCTAAAAATACCATTTTCACTTCTCTAATTTTATAATTATTGTGTTAAAAATGCGCGATAAATTTCATGTCTTTGTATTAATGTTAGGGAAAGTGGTGTACCTAGGACATAAGTGTACCTCAGACCTATGTCATTTCTAGCTCTATTTGTTTATATATATAAGCAATATCACAAAAAGTTAAAACATATACTGTTAGAAGTCTCGGTGAAGTAATCTGAGTTTGCTTCGAAGCTCAACTTTTTGAAGAGTTCTTGAAAAAGTAAATTCACTTTGCAAAAGTAAATTTTTCTCACAAGAAAAAATTCAAAAGGTGTCGTCTTCAAAAAATATTGAAAAGAAATATATGTGATCCTACTCTTCATAAAATACCAGCAAGTGAAAAAAATATCGGCTGAAACGAATTACAGAGACCATAAAATATTATCAAAATTAAGCATATTTGGCGATTTCACACTGTTAGGCGACTGATTTTGAGTACTTGGCGGAGAAGCAAAACACGGTTCTGTTCGTACACGGCAATCTCTGTGCTAGCAAACTTATCGCCTAACAGTGCTAAATAACCAAAAATGCTTAAGTTTATGATTTTTTGTGGTCACTGTAATTCATTTCAGCCGATATTTTTTTTAACTTTCCGGTATTTTATGAAGAGTAGAATCATATATATTTTTTTCAATACTTTTTGAAGACGACATCTTTTGAATGTTTCCTTTGAATGTTTCCTTGATACTTTTATATATTTTTATGCCCACACATGCTTTGTATATGCTGAATTTAGTGTCATGCATCGTGAAGTAGCATTCTAGCTATAACCCCATATGCTTGCAATCAAGTTAAGCCCAACCTGAACATCACGATTAGCAATTTCGTTTTTAGTGACAGAGTGGTGTAACTTGAACCCGATGCAAGTAGTGTACCTTAGACTGGTCACATTATGTGGGGGATCAGAAATGCAGCTCCAAAAGTTAATATTTGCAATTGACCTATCCAATTACAATCTTGATTATAAATAAGTGTGAGGATTTTTACCAATAATCACAGTATGACTTAATGTAGACATTTTTTAACTCAATATTTAATATTTTCCACATTTTAGACTCAAATTAGACCTAAAAACTATACGATTGTAACAGATTAATGATTTTGATAAAAAGAAAAAAAATGTGTAGTTTAATTCATATGTGGGTAATTGACTAATAAATAGATTTTCTTACATAAAATTAAGTTTTTCTGTATCTTTTATTGAATGGTCTAAGGTACACGACTAGTGGTGTACCTCGGATCTTATTGGACTTTATTTATTTATTTATTTATTTTTTAATATAGTTTATATAATTTTAATAAAATTTTGGAATAAATAAATGTTGTATATAACACCATACAGTATTTATAAAAGCTATTTGCATTTAGTTTTGGCAAATAATTACAAAATTAAAATTCGAAAAGGCAAAATAGCTCCAAGGATCCTCACCTTCCCCTATAGACAGTCCAGTTCAGTCAGGCAAATTGGAACTACAAACCTCCACATAGAAGACGACTACATTATTTCTTAGTCATGGAACCAAATATTTTACAGTTACTTTGCACTTTCCTATTCTGCTTTGATACCAAGTTTTCTATACAGGCAAAACACAAAATATATCTGACAGCCATAAAATTTGTAACAATATTTACAGATTTTATCTGGTTTCAGACAATATGTACTTTTTGACAGATTTATATATATATATATTACTTTTAGAAAAAGGAAAAAAAAATGTAGGAAAAAAAAATCCTTTTTTAAACATATTTTTTTCTTTTCTCTCTTCACTGAATCTCTTCACTGCATATTAAAACACAAATGTATATTAAGAAACAAGCACATTAATATCGAATTAAGTGCTACTCTGAAATTGTGAACTATTTTAATTTATAACAAACTAAAAACTAGTATGATGTGGCGACCACATGATATTACTGTATATATTTTTACACAAAATTCGTGCAGTACATTTTTTTTTATTAAATTATTGAATTATTTCCATTATAAATGCAGATATATCTAATAGAATACATCTAACAGATTTATATCACTAAATGACAAAATAAAGTTTTTTTTTTTTTTTTTTGCCAATATAAAAAGAAATACTGTTTTTTCGTGAAAAAAAAAAAAAAAAAAGAAAAAAAAAAAGCGTTAACTTTGTTTAAAATTATCATAATGGGTCAACCATTCGTTTTAAAGGTATTGACGAGATCTTTCGAAATATATCCATATTGATAATTTGCACCCCCCCCCGTGGGCGTACTTCCCTCCGGGGAGGAAAACACGATGCATCGACGTGCATAAACTTTTTTCCTAGTTTACTACTACTATTATGAATAATTCACATTATTTTTACAATCAGAAATAACTTTCATTATGATCATTTATACGAAATTGTGTCGTATACTGCCATGTGTAAAAATTTAGAAAAAATAGGATTACAGCACCACCTGTAGAGCGTTTGATATCCAAATCTAATCAGCACTAGTTTATGTCATGGTTCAACAAAATACCAAGTTTGGTTAAATTTCTTTCATTGGTTGTGAGATACAGTTTCCACAAAATTTAGGATATACACACACAGACAAAAAAACTGACAGACTGAAAGACGTATTCTAAAAATAGTTGAATCGTGTTCAGGATATTCCAAAACATGTAACTCAATAGAAAACTTCAGTTCGAAAATTTTTATGAACCCAATACTTTATATATACATATAGAAGAAAGTAATAACAAAATATATACAGTTTCTTATAAATATATATATATAACATAAAATATTTATATTAAATAAAAAAAAAAAAAAAAATATTTTTTTATTTTATAAACTGATCGCTTGATCCACTCAAAAAGAATAATATAATATTTAAATAATAAATAATGTAGAATTGCTTTAGGTTTGTAATGTGGTGAAATATTAAATGTCTGTCATTAAAGATGAAATCCATTTTAAGCACGTACTGCATTTCACTTGTCACTTCATACTTTGCAGATATTATTTTTTTAGTTTTATTTTTATCACGTGAATAAAATTGTTATAGAGTATTTTTTAAGAATTGGAATCATTACACACTATTAAAAGTGCAACAAGTTAGCTAAAATTTTGCAACAAAGAGTGATTTACAAAGGAATTGTTATTTTAATAGATATAGGATTCTGAAAAACCAAATTTATCCCTGTAGTTCCATCTTTATTATTATTATTATTATTATTATTAAATCATGTTATTAAATAAATTCAGATGAGGTGAAAACTACATTTTTCAAAATAAATAAAATTTTAAAAGGCACCTAATGAAAGGGACATTTTTTTTTTTTTTTTCCAGGGATGCAAACAATTTTTGTAAGCAACAATTATATATTTTTTAAATTAACTAAAGTATGAAATTTAGGTGGCGACACTTCATTTTAATTCTTTTCAGCCATTAAAAAAAAAAAAAAAAAAAACAAGAAAGAAAAATCATGCAAAACGCATTCATTAGTAACACTTTCCAACTGTACGTAATTGTTGCATCGAATAACTTTTAATATTATTTGCCTATGTTATCACACAACAGACAGAAGGACTGAAAATATACATATGGACTAATTGATTTTAAAATTACTCTTAGGCATTTTGGAAAGTGTTAAAAAGGCTTAACGAAAAAGAAAATGCAGCTATTAGATTATAATTACAGCTTTTGATCTCTCTGAATATTTTAGTGTAGCCCTGTAAATCAGAAAGTTAATCGTATCATATTCTATACAAATCATTATTTTAGAAGATTAACAATACATTTCAATATTTTTATGATTTTTACAGCAGAAAGATTTTTAAATATAACTTTCTAAAAATTCTGTCCTAAAACGCAATGCATTGGCTTTTTGTTGTTGTTGTTGATGTTGTTGTTGTTGTTGTTGTTGTTGTCCCTGTAAACAAACTAGTTATACAGGACCAATTAATCTCATTTTAAATGGGGAACATTCTATAGGGAAAATATTTATATAAAAAAAACACTCATAGAACACAATGCTTTCGAAAGCTTTTGGGTGTCCCTGTACACAAACCAGAAAAGATATTCACTCCATTTTCAACATGGAACATCCGATAGTGAACTTCGATAAAATATATCAGTTTCGAGAAATTCCATAAATATTTACAGGAGTTAGAGCGCGGGCAGACAGACAGACAGACAGATTGACAGATACACAAACTGAGATCATATTTACACTTAAAAATGTTAGAATGTGTTAAAAAAGCTCAACGTAAACGAAAGTACAATTATAGCAATTTTTTATTAATAGCTCTTAATATAAATGGATATTTTTGTGTCACCCTGTAAATCTAATGCTAATCATGCTATATTCTATGCAAAGTATTTTTGTGCGCATATAAATAACACATTTCAATTTCCTAAAACTTTGTGGAAAGTAAAGTTATTAAAATTTGATTTATAGAAATATCTCTCATAGAACGCAATATTCTGGAATACATTTAAGTGCCCCTGTACACAAACCAGTAGAGGTATTAACTCCACTTTCAATAGGTAACGTCTGATAGTGAACTTGAATAATATATTTCAATTTCATTAAGATATGTCTACAGTAAAGCTATGAAAATATGGTTTATGGAAATACCTCTCATAAAACACAATGCTTTGAAATAATTTCGAGTGTCCCTGTACACAAACCAGTAGAGGTATAAACTCCATTTTCAATAGGTAACGTCCGATAGTGATCTTGAATAACATATTTCAATTTCAAAAAGTTCCATAAATATTGACGGGAGTTAGAGCGCGGACAGACGGACAGTCAGACAGGCAGATACACAAAACTGAAATCATATTAACACTTAAAAAATGTTAGAGAGTTTTAAAAACGCTTAACGGAAACAAAAGTACAATTTTAGCATTTTTTTATGAATAGCTCTTAATATAACTGGATATTTTTGTGCCACCCTGTAAATTTAATACTAATCATACTATATTCTATGCAAAGCATTCTTTTGTGCATATAAACAACATATTTTAATTTCCTAAAACATCGTGGAAAGTAAAGTTAATAAAATTTGATTTATAGAAATATCTCTCATAGAACGCAATGCTTTGAATACTTTTGAGTGTCCCAGTATATAAACCGATGGTGGTATTTCCTCCATTTTATACAGGAAACATCCGATAGTGATCTTGAATAACATATTTCAATTTCATTAAGATATGTCTACAGTAAAGGTATGAAAATATGGTTTATAGAAATGCCTCTCATGGAAAACACAGTGCTTTGAAATATTTTCGGGTGTCCCTGTACACAAACTAGTAGAGGTATAAACTCAATTTTCTATAAGGAACGTCCGATAGTGACCTTGAATAACATCTTTCAATTTCATTCAGATATGTCTACAGTAAAGGTATAAAAATATGGTTTATAGAAATACCTCTCATAGAACACAATGCTTTGAAATACTTTCGGGTGTTCCAGTATATAAACCGATGGTGGTATTTCCTCCATTTTATACAGGAAACATTCAATAGTGAACTTGAATAACATATTTCAATTTCATTCAGATATGTCTACAGTAAAGGTATGAAAATATGGTTTATAGAAATGCCTCTCATAGAACACAATGCTTTGAAATACTTTCGAGTGTCCCTATACACAAACCAGTAGAGGTATAAACTCCATTTTCAATAGGTAACGTCCGATAGTGATCTTGAATAACATATTTCAATTTCAAAAAGTTCCATAAATATTGACGGGAGTTAGAGCGCGGACAGACGGACAGTCAGACAGGCAGATACACAAAACTGAAATCATATTAACACTTAAAAAATGTTAGAGAGTTTTAAAAACGCTTAACGGAAACAAAAGTACAATTTTAGCATTTTTTTATGAATAGCTCTTAATATAACTGGATATTTTTGTGCCACCCTGTAAATTTAATACTAATCATACTATATTCTATGCAAAGCATTCTTTTGTGCATATAAACAACATATTTTAATTTCCTAAAACATCGTGGAAAGTAAAGTTAATAAAATTTGATTTATAGAAATATCTCTCATAGAACGCAATGCTTTGAATACTTTTGAGTGTCCCAGTATATAAACCGATGGTGGTATTTCCTCCATTTTATACAGGAAACATCCGATAGTGATCTTGAATAACATATTTCAATTTCATTAAGATATGTCTACAGTAAAGGTATGAAAATATGGTTTATAGAAATGCCTCTCATGGAAAACACAGTGCTTTGAAATATTTTCGGGTGTCCCTGTACACAAACTAGTAGAGGTATAAACTCAATTTTCTATAAGGAACGTCCGATAGTGACCTTGAATAACATCTTTCAATTTCATTCATATATGTCTACAGTAAAGGTATAAAAATATGGTTTATAGAAATACCTCTCATAGAACACAATGCTTTGAAATACTTTCGGGTGTTCCAGTATATAAACCGATGGTGGTATTTCCTCCATTTTATACAGGAAACATTCAATAGTGAACTTGAATAACATATTTCAATTTCATTCAGATATGTCTACAGTAAAGGTATGAAAATATGGTTTATAGAAATGCCTCTCATAGAACACAATGCTTTGAAATACTTTCGAGTGTCCCTATACACAAACCAGTAGACGTATAAACTCCATTTTCAATAGGGAACGTCCGATAGTGAACTTGAATAACATATATCAGTTTCAAGAAATTCCATAAATATTTACGGAAGTTAGAGCTCGGACAGACAGACGGACAGACAGGCAGACAGACAGACAAACCGAAGTCATAAACACTTTTCAACCTTGTTGGAAAGTGTTAAATAGGTCAAAATATAAGATTAATAAATAATTTAATGAATGAATTAATAAATAATAAATAAATAAATAAATATTTTACGCATTGAAATTAATAGTCCTCCGTACAAAACTAAATTCTGCCACTGTCAGAATTTTTACTTTATTATTATTATTATTTAATTTTAAAACCATATAAACATCTGATTGTCCTAAAAAATGTCTTATTTAAATATTAACGTTGCTTTCTTTTCTCTTACATTTTTGAAGTGTTCGATAATATTTTAATTTACATGCAAGATATACTTATGTATTTGAATATAATCTTCATTTTAATCAGGCTAGTATTCCTATGATAAAATCGTAATGTAATTTTATTATTATGCATTTCGAATTATAAATTCATTATACAGAAAAAAAAAAAAAAAATGCTGAGTGAGCAGATATAACTTGTTCCAATTGTCAGAAAGTTGGATATATTTTTTGTCAGCTTTGTCAGCATTGTGTATGCTTGAAGAAAATTTTTAACAAATTATCGTTCACAGAATATCAAAATCGAATCTTGAAAAAATGTAGAATGTCACATTTGACACAATCTGGTACAATACTTTGAGAAATAGGATAGTATGTAACTATCAATGAGTCAAAATGTTGATCTAAAAATTGTCTTTAAAAGCTTATCCCCTTTGAATTAGTTTATCATTAATACTTTTAAAAGAGATTAAAACTATACATTTGTTCAGTAGTTGTTTCATATTTAATATAGATATTAGTACAGTCGGTAACAAAAGTATCCGAACACTAGCAAAAATTCCTATGTAAATAAGGTACACTTAATACTGTATTGCTAAATAAATCCTTATCAAATCATATTCTTACACTGACTAAGAACAGGATTCGACAAAGATTTATTTAACAAAACCGTATGAAGTGTACTTTTTTTACATAGGAATTTTTGCTAGTTTTCGGATACTTTTGTTGCCGACTGTATCTTAGTATATGATTTTTAGAGAATATGAAATTTACGTCAAGTGTTAAGTTAGTAAACAATATTTCTCATAAGTATGCCTAATAAAATTGGAAATGTGAAATTATCTGGAAAAGAAATATCAAAATGGTCACAATAAACACAAATATAATTATTTTGCAACATATGTTGAAACATTTACTATACCTATAATTCAGCTACCACACATAATAAGAATAACTAAAATACGTATTATCTTAATTCCATACAACTTTATAATACGCTGCCGAAACAATCTGCTATCAGTCAGACCACAATCTGTGACAGGTGTCTCCTCATGACCTCATTATGTCCTTGTCATTGTGCTAATTGTATTCTACCATTAAATAGAAATATATATATATATATATATCGAATCAATAATTTATGTTCTGATAAATATAAAAATAAAAACATCAATAAACTTATTAAGGAAACCTTAAATGTTGGATTCCCAAAAAATTTTGTTTATTCACTGGTATATTAATGATTGTATCTGTCAAACACACACACACACACAAAAAGAAAAAAAAAACTCTTATGTGTTAAAAAAATAATAAAATAATGAAAGACAATAAGAAATGTGGAGAATGCGTGAGTAGATGTTTGATTAAGGAGGTTGGGTGGCGTTGTTGGTTGGATGGTTCGGTGGGATGTTGAATTAATCTAAAAAAAATATGAAGGAAGGATTGCTGCATTTAATTTTATTCCAAAAATTAATTGGTTGAAAATTGGTTAAATAAGTTATCAAGGAATGTTACAACTCAATTTCTAAAATGCCATTTTCTCCTGTTAAGTTCTCTGTTTTGCTCATGTTTTGAATTCAGTTTTTGTGGCTCGTGTTTTGATTTTATTTTATTTTTTCTCGTTTGTGTTTCAATACATTAGGAAGGATTGTGTTTAAATTGCTTCTCTTTCATTTCGGGGTGATTTTTTTCTTGCGGGTTTAGGTTTAGGTTTTGGTTTTATTAATTTTTAGGTTCATGGTGTGTTTTTGTTTTTCTGGAGGGTTTTCTGTTTTTGTTTTTCTTGAAAATAATTTGTCATTGTTTCATTTGATTCATTTCGGGGTTCTTTTTTATTGTGGGTTCGTAATCAATCAGTCGATTTCATGGTTTCATTGTTCTTTATTTTCTATGGGATTTTGCTTTTTTTTTCATCCATGTGTCTCCTAATCTGGTCTTCGCAGGCTGGGGGAGTGTGACCGGCGTAAACCGGCGTGCCGGCGTTAACCCCACAGGCAAGCACAAGTCTTGCCGCCTGACTCCTTCCTTCCGATTTTGGGTTTCTTGGGTTATTTTTTCATGAATTTCATTTCAGTTTAAGTTTTTTTTGTTGGGATTTTGTTGAGTTGGTTTGTTGTTTCGTTTTTTTGCGGGCTGTTGGTTGATGAATTTGGTTTCTTTGGATATGTGTCTTTCATATCCTGATGGATTTTTTTCACCTATCTGAGCTTTGAATGCATGGAGGGAATTTTTCATTCTTGTTGGTCTTTGTGGTTTCGGTGGTCTTGTATCTGTTGCTTGGCTTTTCTGCGCTTGATGGATCATTGTTATATATATATTGTTTGGCGTGTGTATGTCTCTTTGGTGAATTGTTTTACTGAATATTCTTCGTTCTCATTCTTCGCTTCTACTATCAAAAGGATTATATATTTATATATATATATATATATATATATATATATATATATATAATAGAGATATGTTTTATATTTTGTTATATATATATATATATATATAGCAGTGGATTTAATATATATGGCATATATATGGTAGTACCATATGGTATATGTATTGTAGTAGGCTTATTTATGGAAATATTTATAGTAGTTTATATTTTTGTAACACTGAAAATCGAGGCTTTGAATGCCGAATACATTTTAGCATCAAAAAATTAAAATATATTTATTTTCGCATTCTGATTTAGCCATTACTAATCTGCATCATACATCAAATTCATTGATGATACCAATGGCTGTGGGACATTTCTAATTTATTATTTTTAGATGGCCGTGTATTTGAATTATTGTATTCCGTTATTTTGTTCTCTCTTCCAGAACATCAGTTTTTTACATTTTTTGCAAAATAATTTCTACAATTTTATATCTGACACATTTTTTTTTTTTTTTTTTTGTAAAAATTTAGCTGAATGAGTATTGTTTAACGACACTGCTTTATGAGAGTCCATACATATTTTACTGTGAAATCAATTAAATAGTAAATAGCTCTTACGATGTTTAAATATAATATAATCCTATGGCGAAACAATTTACTGCGCAAAAGTCCTTTACACTCAGAATCTTTATATAAAAATGACAAAATCTAGACATTTCTCTATATTAGAGAAATCTCTGGGACATTTCTTAATTTAATTATAAGTTCTTTTTTTTCTATAAATTTAGCTTTAAATATCGTTACACAGTGATTTGTTTTCCCTATTAAATATTGTGCATTAACAACATCCACATTTGCTAAAGATTTATTGGATAAATCTGATAAAGGTTTGTTTAGTTCTTTCTGCGTAAAATGTTTACCATTATCAATATTTTTCTCATATACTATGATAATGTGGATACGCCTTGTTAGTGCAAGTGCAAAATAATAGAATTAATTTGTAAAATTTACCAAGTACAAATTGTGATTAGTAAGAATTGTAATATTCTCTGTAAGTCTATCAACAATGTATAAATATGCATCAAGATCAGATTGATTGAAAACTATAGAACAAAACATTTTTAGAACTCATTATTTAATTAGGTATCATAGGCAGTTCAATATGATATCTGACCTTAGTTACACACATTCACCCTTCAAAAGATAGAATTTATTTTAGTGTGATGTTAAATTTTCATATATTGAAAGCATTTTGTTTTTTTTTAATTATTATTATCAGAAAACAAATAAATAAACAAATAATTTAATTAACATGAGTCTACATACTTAATTCATTTTGGCAATTTCGCATTTTTTAGTAACCTAAATTCAAGTAAGATTTATTTAAATGGAAAAGGATTTGATGTCATTTGTGGTATTTTGTTTCATAAGGCCGGATCAATGATTTAAAATGAATTGAGAACTACTGAAGTAATCTATGCCTAAGTGGCAATTTCAATTATCCATCAGGAAACTGAAAGCTATATTGGTAGCCCCTCTACTAACAGATGATCAACATTAAGTAGATAATAAAAATTGAAACCATTTTTAAAACCAAAGAAATCAAATGGGAATTCATATGTATAATAATAAAGGCAAAAAAAAAAAAAAAAAAAAAAAAAACAGTATTAAACAAAATAAAACACACAATTAATACATTATTTTTATCCCATAGTAAATCTAGGAACGCCATTTAAATGAATATTATCATTAAAACATGCGAAACTGTGATGTTTATTTATTTATTTATTTATTTATTTATTTTATTAAATTTGAATTGTATTTTATTTTAATCTGTTTATATAAATTGTTGAAATGTATTCTTTTAATCTAATTGTGAACTGCGCAAAACCATTGCTAAAATTTGTATCACAACTATGCGCAAATTTTTTGCAGAAAATACAATTAAGACAAAAAAGGATTAAGTAAAAGAATATTTCATGGGCAAATGTGGTAAATATATTCCTAATATTATTTCATGGGTAAACGTCATGGATAAACACGAATAAACAAAACATCTCATGGCAATAAACGTTCGTTATGACGAAAATTCTAATTCATTTAAATATTTAATATCCATTTAATAAAATAAAATGTTTTAGAATGATGGGAAAAATAGTATAAATGAACATATTTTAAAGACATAAGATATTTCACCAAACTTTAAACATTTCATCGTGAATGAAGCTGTTACAAATGTTATGATTAAACATTGCTACAAACTAAAACAATTTAACACGCGTTAAAGTTTCTACGTATATTTCATCTTTTGTAAAGCATGAGTTATTCATTTTAACTAACACATAATGCACAATACTTATTACGTAGGAGCAACGTCGACAAAATCGCGAAGACGAATTTAAAAGGGACTTGGCAGTTTTGACTAATTTATAGTTGTTTTTAATCAGAAATAACATTAAACTAATTACCGACAGCTTTTATATCATATTGAGTTGAATGAAACGTAGTGTAGAATACTTTCTTTTTAAAACAGATTCAAAAAGGTGTTTAAAAAGCCATATTAAAAAAAAAAAAGTTTTAAGTTGTGCTCCGTGATTTTCTCTGATTTATTTTAATTACTTGAAAATATTTGTGGGTAATTTTAACCTATGATAATTTATCTTTTAGACGATATATCAAAGATAATTTTACATATTATGAGAAATATACTTAAGTTTTTCATCATTAAATAACACGGTCAGATGAAACCGGGACCAAGACAGTCAGATTAAACCGAATATCATTTTTTTTATTTTTTTATTTTTTTTTTAGGAATTATTTGTAAATTTCAGCTGAGGCAGAAGTACGAAGCAAGTAAATTTTGCAAGAGAAACCCACATTATCTTATTATGCTTCTTTCTTCAAACAACATACAGTAGCATGTGTCTCTAATGTCACCGTATCGTGTGTTCTACAGAGAGAAATGGATGAAGTGGTTAATCAGCCATTCAGGTTATTCTATCACACTTTTTTTTCAGAGTTTCATTTTTCGTGTTGAAAGTTTTGAGCAGTCTCTTTATAAGAATAGAAAACCAAGATATATCTACTCAAGAATGATATGCTTTAGTGTTTACTTTCGAGTTCAAATGAAAAAACAATAAGTATTAAGCTGGATATTTATTAAACAGCTTGAAGTTTAATAATTAATCATCGGTATTCTTTTGACTAAATAACTGCAAGAGTTCAGAAACTGCGGATACTTCTCAATGATATAATCGAAAACAGGCTAAGATACTAAAAGTCGATTATCCGTAAACATCAATATGTAACATAGTGTAATTCAAGCTACTGTTTCTTATTTATAAATATTCACGATAAAAAAAAAATAATAATAATAATTAAAAATTACACATCTAAAAATGAAAAAATAAATAAATAAAATAAAATAAAATAAAAATCTGAAAAGGCTGGTGTACAGCAAGAAAAATCAATAATTTCTATTTTACAAAACACAAATTAGAACTGGAAATTAAAGATTAAAGGTAACTGGTAGATGGCAATTACCGAATTTGAACCGAGATCGCGATTGTCGATGTAGTCGCTCAGAGCTTTATGTGGTTTTCTCCAAAACTCGCGTAAGTGCGGTCTACGATTCACTTACAAAGTCCGTCCACTGGGAGCTTTCCACACAGGTCTACTACCTACGTACTGGAATCGGCCTTAACAACTACACCACCAACATCACCCTATACACAAAAAATAATGAGATGACCATTAGGCTTCTCATTATCATATAAGTACCACGCGGAAAATTTCAATTTGTATCTTTTTAATGAATTATACTCCAAGTCAATGTCTTTGCAAATATCTAAAAAATTCATTAAATATATCGGTACTGATAAGTATAAAGGATTTAAGTCCATATTCTTGACTTTTCAGGAGACGGAAAATGATGTTAAACTAACTAAAAACTAATCAGAAGAGTCGATTAGGAAAAAGGGATAATGTTGGTTTATACGCTTTATACCATTCAGTGATTGTCAATCTTCATTTAATAAAGAAAAAAAATAAACTAAATATTTATACCAAAGATTAAGGATATATATATGACTTGAATCTTTTTTTACCAATGGATTTTCTCAAAGACTAAATGACGTGGATTTAAATTCTTTATACCAATCGATAGAGAATTATTTTCTGAGTCTGACTATTTACATAACTCAAAATCGACATTTTTGGACTTAAATCCTTTATACTTATCAGTACAGGCATATATATATATATATATATACATATATATATATATATATATCTGTCTACGACATGATTAATTTGTGTATTACAATCTCATATGAAACTTAAAAACTTAGGAGTAGAGTGGGCGCACTCAGACTCCAGGTACAACATCAATAGTGGAATGTCGACTTGAAAATGCATATTGATTGCTTCAAGAGTCGAAGATAAAACAAGGTTATATTGTCTCGTTTTCAAAAATTCCTGCTAGAATTTTCATAACTCTTCATAGAGGGTTTTGCAGAATGTTAGTATTACAAAATAGTTTTAAATTAAACGATTTTTCAGGACTGGTTTATATATATATTACTTGTGGCAGTTGGTTGCTCGAAAGCTGCATTATTTACAACAATACGTGCAAAGGTTGTGTACAACGACAGTTTAGGTCAGCACACAAGAAACCATTCAATCTGAAAAATAACTGTACTAATTTTAAGTTAAACACGTTATCTAGCATTTAAATGTTGTTTTTATTACCGGGTTTTTTTTATTTATTCTTAACCCTTTCGCTACCAGCGTCACATATATGTGACGATCCGATTTTCTTACCTGAGCCCGGCGTCACAAATATGTGACGGGTGTTCATTATCAGTTTATGATAATTGTTTGCATCAAATCGTGTCGCACACAGATGGGTTATGTTATAAAACAATAAAATAGATACAGGATGTTATTGATTTTAGTTAGAACGTTATAGATACATCCCACAAAATTAAATGATAAGTTTATCATATTTAAATAGTAAGACATCTGGGATGTGGTGGCGGTTTTTCTCCTGAGGCTCTGGTAGCGAAAGGGTTAAATAAATAATATATATATATATATATATATATATAAATAATTTTTAAATTTCTTTTATTTTTCTGGTATTTTTATTATTATTATTATTAAATTGAAATATCTACACATAATATAAATATATTTGTTTACAAAAACTTTACATCAATGTCAGTCAACTCCAAACATTATTATCATCAATTTAATTGTAGTTATAATTAAGCGCAATCTCGTTTCCACCCGTGTGCGCAGTCTATTCTGACCTATAAGAGGAGATTGCGCAAAGTAGCTGTCTTGGTGTTATTGCAGCTGCTGCATTAATTTATAGCATAACAACAAAATAGCATTGGAAATGCATAGAAGACGAATGAATTCAAAATTATTCAGCAATAGTTTAGCAAAAAATTAACATTTGGATTTTTTGGAACGATGTTCTTAACGCTGTTTGCGTTATTAGTTAACTAGCAGAAATCGTCACGCTCTCTCCATGCAAATTTCTCTCACCTGAAAGAAGAACTTCAGCAATCTCTACTTTTTCTCCCTAGTTGCGGTTGCTAAGGAAGTAGGGCAGAGGCCCGAATTAATGGTCTAGTATGCTAATATTCATTATTTTAGTTTAATTTAGAATTCCTTTCTCGTCGCTAAATCCGCGTTGAACGTTGTTGTTTCGAATAGACAAGTTCCGTGCACAGCCGGTTGTATAAACTTAATATTAAATACGTGGAAAATGTGCTAAGACTTACTTGTTATTTCTTTATATTTTAGTGAACTGATCTAAGATATTTGTAAGATAAACCGACTGTCCAAATTTGGTTTGAATGAATTCAGTATTTCAAAAATTGTCGAGATAAAAAAATCTCAAATGGCAACGTTCAAGTGACCGTAACTTGGAAACAAAATTGCAGAGCAAGTTACTATTGCAAGCAAACTTATCCAATATATTTCAAAAGTAAGTTTACTGTCTAACTTTGGATTGAATCATCAGTGCAACATTTCAAAAGTTAGTATTATGACAAATTTTCAAGTGGCAGTCTAAGTGGTTGTTTCTTGGAAACAAAATGGTGCAGCAACTTGCCAGCAAAATCATCCAAGTTATTTGTATAATAAGTTCACTGTCCAACTTTGAATTAAATAATTTAGTATTTCAAAAAATATTGCGACAAGAAATTTTCTAGTTAGTTGCACCGTGATTTCAGGTCGCCACCACTTGTAAACAAGAACTAAAAAAAAGAAAAAAAAAAAAAAAAAAAACGGAGTGACATACCCAACGAACTTATCTGAGTTATGTGAATGATAAATCCACTACCCAAATTTGATGCGAATGGATTCAGTATTACAAAAGTTATCAAGATGAAAAATTTTCAAGTGGATGCCGCTTGGAAATGAAATGGCGGAGCAATTTACCTCTTGTACTTATCCAATATATTTAAACCGTAAGTTTACTATCCAACATTGGTGTGAATCAGTTTAGTATTTAAAAAGTTATCGTGAAGGCACATTTTCAAGTGGTTTGATTTCAAGTGATCACAACTTGGAAACAAAGTTCCTTGGAAACAGTGTACTCATCCAAGATATTTATATGATAAGTTCACTGTCCAACTTTGGTTCGAATTGAATCAAAATTAAAAAAAGATGTAATGATTATAAATTTTCAAGTGGTAGCGTGATTTCGAGTTGTATCGCATAGTTTATAACATCAGTACTTTGTTAAAAATGGTGAATAAATTTCATTGGTTGAGATCATTACCTCAAAATTTAAGCAAATTCGTTCTTAAATACGTTTTTTTTTAAATTTGAATTTTAAATTTCAAGCGCTTCTTAGTTTAATGTGTCCTCCTCTTTGCTTAAAATGGTGGATAAAGATCACTAATAAACTTCGTTGAGACACTTATATGGTCTATATGTACATCAAAATTCAAAGAAATTCAGAATACGCTTATTACAATGTTAATTTGAAAATTTGAAGTGGTCTACACTTGAAAACAAAATGGCGCAGCAACTGGGTTAAAAAACTCGTCCAAGATATTTATAAGATAAGTTTACTGTCCAAAATTTGTTCAATTTGGAGTATTTTTTCGAAAGTTATCGTGATTTTAAATTTCCAAGTGGTATCCTGATTTCAAGTGGCTCGCTTAATTTATGATATTCGCCACTTTATTAAAAATGGCATATAAAGTTCATTAATAAACTTCGTTGAGACCAATACATCAAATTTCAAGCAAATTTGGTCCTAATTACGCTTTTTACAATGCAAATTTGAAATTTCCAAGTGGCCTTAACTAGCTCATTCAAGTGGTTAACTAGCTCATTCAAGATACTTATTATATTTATAAGATAAATTAGATGTCCAAATTTGGTTCGATTTGGAGTATTATTTAGGAAGCTATCGTGATTGTAAATTTTAAGTGGTATCCTGATTTCAAGTGGCTCCGCTTAGTTTAATGCATCTACCACTTTGTTAAAAATAGCGGATAATGTTGATTAATAAACTTGGTTGACACTCTAATATGGTCTCTATTTACATCAAAATTCAAGCATATCCGGTCTAAAATTCTCTTTTTACAATGTGGATTGGAAGTTTTCAAGTTGACGCCACTAACTGAAACGCGTAGTAACGTGGTTAACGAATTTACCGTATATACTTATAAGATAATTTCGCTGTCCAAATTTGGTGCGATTTGAAATATTATTTCGGGAGTTATCATGATGACAAAATTTCATTATAGATAGAGAGATAGATAGATAAACGAGGTGATTGCAATAGGCCGATTTCTAAAGAAATCAAACTGTGTGTGTGAGAGAGAGAGAGAATAAACAATCTAGATATATTTATCAAATCAAATTTGGAATTGGAGAAAAGGCGTAAAGAACTTCGTTTCGGACCGGGTCCCTCGATCGCATATATATATTTTTATTCATATCACTCTTTTGAATTTTGCGCAAATTCTCCTAGATTTACCTTGTAAAAATAATATAATAAATCCAAATTAAATACATTTCTTTTTCAATAGCTCATTTTTTTTCTTTCTTTTTTTATGTAGGAAGACAGAAAACCATAATATATGTATATATGTATTTATATATATAATTTTGATTTGCATTGAGATATTATTACTTTCTTGCAAGGTATAATTTTAAATGATTGAAAAGGTTTGATAAAAATGTAAAGTGTAATTAATGTCAAAAATATTCTATTACTTTCCCTCATAAAAATCAAATTTATTATTATTTATTTAGTGCAAAAATATAAGTCTTTATTTTAAATCATAAAGTCTCAAAAAGAAAAAAAAAAAAAAAAAATAACTGCGCAAAATTTAATTGAAAGCATGAAAAAAGTACGTATTTGCTATAACAACAACAACAACAACAATAATAATAATAATAATAATAATAATACGGCACGTCTTATAGTTAAAAAAAAATACAAGACTAGCATAAATAAATTAATAATTCGTTTATTTTAAAAGAATGCATGCACTTTCGTATAAAAATAAAACATTTTTATTTAATTTATTATTATCAATATTCTAAAAAATAAAACAAAATAAAACAAAATTAAGCTGTTTTAGAGATTATAAGCTATACGTATTTAAATTGAATTTTTTTTTTTTTTATTTATTTTTTTTTTAACCTTCATAGGGTGTTCGGGTCTTTTTTGACCCAAATCGAATTTATTTCGCAGATATTTCCAACATTTTTGGGAATTTTTAAAAAATACTTTGTTACTTTGATTTTAAGGCTGCAGTGAATACGCACATACTTTTTTTTAATTTTTCAACTGGTAGTTTTTTCGTAGTAAAAATAGTAACACATAAGTTGTTCGGGTCTTTTTTGACCCGAATGGACTGTTTACGGTAAAGCAATGATAGCGCTATACCTTTCAATAAATTATTCAATTATTATTGCTGTGAGAATGTATTTGTCTCCTCGCTCTCATCTAGTACGTATTTTTCGTTATCCGTAGCCACAATAGATGGCGCTACTAGATAGATACTACATCAGTAACTGTAAGTTTCAGAGAGCGGCATTTTTTCCCGCACTTTCTTTCCTGCTTCCATATAGTACGTTGTTCTTTTCATAGTTCATTTTGTTGCGCATTTTGTTAGACACACAGTAAAGTCTATGATATGGCCAATCGTGGACTTACTAAAGAAGAAATAGATGAGTTATGGCTTGCGATGTCAGACGAAGAAGAAGTTGTTTCAGAAATTGAAGATCATGTTTCGGAAAGCGAAGAGACATCCGATAACGACACAGATGAAGAATCTGATCAGTCGATAATTCAGACGGAAACTTTAGTTAGCAAAGATGGTAAAATTGAGTGGAAATCTGAACCACAAGCTTTAGGTGGTAGGCGTAAAGCAGAAAATATTTTGAATATGACTCCAGGTCCTACGAAGTATGCTACGTCTAGAATTCAAGATGAATACTCTGCATTTATGTTGTTTTTCTAACCATCAATAGTTAATATTATACTAAAAAATAGTAACATAGAAGGAAAAAATTTATTTGGTGACCGATGGAAGAATTTAAATAACTCTGACTTGGAAGCCTTTATTGGCTTGTTGCTGCTGTCTGGTGTATATAAATCTCGTAATGAGTCCACAGAGAGTCTGTGGGATGCCACAACGGGACGGAGTATATTCAGGGCTACTATGTCCTTAGAAAAATTCAAACTGATATCGAAGGTTCTTCGATTTGATGATAAACAGACCCGACAAAGAAGAAGGGAAACTGACAAATTCGCAGCCATAAGAGAGCTTTGGGACAAGTGGGTGGAAATATTGCCAATGTTGTATAATCCCGAGATGTACGTTACTGTGGATGAGCAGCTAGTTGCTTTCCGTGGAAAGTGCCCATTTCGTCAGTACATGCCCAGCAAACCAGCCAAGTACGGCATAAAATTTTGGTTACTTTGCGATAACGCTACCAGTTATGTTTGGAATATACAACCGTACCTTGGAAAGAATCCTGGTTCTGCATCAGAAAAAAACCAAGGTCTCAGGGTTGTTAACGATCTTGTTCAAGGCTTGAAAGGTCACAATGTAACTTGTGATAACTTTTTCACGTCTTATGACCTTGGACAGCTTCTTCTGAAAAAAAAACTGACAATGATTGGAACAATTAGAAAAAATAAGACAACAATTCCTCCTCAGTTGCTTCTAAAAAATGCTCCAATGTACTCCTCAAAATTTGCGTTCACGAAGGACATGACTCTAGTATCGTACGTCCCGAAGAGAGGCAAGTGCGTAGTCCTCCAAAGCACTCTTCATCATGACAAGAAGCTTGCTGACACAGATACAAAGAAACCTGAAATCATTCTGGATTATAACAGCACAAAAGGAGGAGTAGATACGTTAGATAAACTAGTATCTAACTATTCTTGTCGGAGGAAGACCAACAGGTGGCCCATCATTGTTTTTTCCAATATCTTAGATATTTCTGCATATAATGCATTCGTACTCTTCATAAAAGTCAATCCAACATGGAAGATGAATTTATTTCACAAAAGGAGGCTCTTCATTGAAAAGCTCGGCATGACTTTGGTTACTCAACAAATCGAAAAACGAAAACATCTGCCCAGAGCAAGAGCTGCCCGAGAATTAGCGATGAGTATTCAAAATTCAGAACGGACTGAACTCGCTCCTGAACTATCAGGAAGTTTATCAACTACCAATAAAAGGGGAAGATGCCACTTGTGCACACGGACTGATAACAAAAGTTCTGTAAAATGTTTCAAATGTGAACATTTCACTTGTAAGAAACATTTCATTCAAGTGTGCAACAATTGTGTATAAAAGGTAATCTCTTTTCTATATTGTTCTATTTTTTCAGTATTTCCTACACATAATTTTCTAGTATATTCCTGTTATACAAATTGAGAAATGTGTAGATTAAAAGATAGATAAGTAATTGCATATCCATATTTAGAATTTTTTTTTTTCAAATATTATGATGCAAATTCAACTTTTCAAAAAAGCAGTTATTTGTCCCCTAAAGGGTTAAGCTATATAAAAATACAGAAAAGGGTAAAAAAATGATAATTACATAAAAAAATTGTATTTCCATTTTTATAATAGAAAATTTTAAAAAATTCTGTGGAAAATTTAACATTTCAAAAAAGAAATTCCTTGAACTGCAAAGGGTTAAATTATCATTTGATCTACCATTTTCTATAATTTTGTATAACTACTTAATTATCTACATTACCAATATTCATAACGTGTGCCTAGAATTCGAAAAAATTGAAAATTATAATATGGGTCTTTTTTGACCCGAACACCTTAGGTGTATGCTACATTGGAACACTGTATGAAGGTTAAGATATAATATTTAAAATAAAATTCTCTTAAATGCAGCTTGAAAAGTAGGGAGATTATATAGTCTTTAGGGATATTCTTAAAAAATGCTTGCATTTTATAAAGATTATTCCCCTATCATATAATATATTCAAGTTGTTTATATTCATATTCAGGATAATTCCAACTGAATTTTTCTTTTTGGTAATGCAACTTTTACCCAGACTGAAAAAATAAAAATACAAAGAGTGTTTTTGCTGTTTGTTATACATTTTATTTCATTAAATAGAGAAATAAAAAACAGTAAGACGTTTTATCATGTTAATTTTATTTTACACATTTCATGACTGATATTTTTAGGTAAATTTTAATGAAAACTTAAAATCTGGTATTATGCAATTATTTATAAAAATCATATTTATATGAGATAATGAAATAGCAAAATGTAAAATATAATATAAGGGTGGTAGTGGAAAGAATGATAGCGAAACAATGATCGTCGAGGAGAGGGGATGAGGAATAGGAAAAAAGTTTTCACAATCAAAATAATAATATTAATATTAATAATAATGATGATAATAATAATAAATGGTTACATATTTTCAACTATATCAGTTTCCAAGTATAGCCTCAAAACATCCGAATTATTTTGTGTGACCATGTAATTGAATAGAGAATAATTTTCATAGCATATTCTATATGATTCATGCTTTTATTAATCTATATAAATAAAGAGAAATGCATGTGTGTGTGTCGGTGTGTCTGCGCTCTGTGGTTCACACTACTAATCGCATAGCTACAAAATTTTAAAGACGTGTACCCGGTTCCCTGTAGGTGTGCAACTCATCGAGATTTTTTTCGAATTTCGAATTTGAACTTTTTTATTTATTTTTTATTTAAGTGAAAACTTCTTTAGGCGCGTTGAGCACTTTTTGGGTGATCAAAAATCATGGAACTCGCGTCATCGTCACCGAACGCTTTCCATGAGCTATATGTATACTATGTATATATGTACGTAGATATACCTGCGTGCGTTATTAGTATACATTATATATATATATATATATATATATATATATATATACAAAGAGTATATCTCTCTCTATATATATATATCCATATATGAAGCGCACGGCGCGGCATGCCTCATATATATATATATATATATATATATATATATATATATATATATATATGTGTGTGTGTGTGTGTGTGTGTGTGTGTGTGTGTGTAAAATGTATACTAATACGAGTAGTATAATAGCTACTGGCATCTGTCTCTTTCTAGTTATATGCTCTATGTATGTATGTACTTTTTACACAGGATATACACAGTTCACAAAGTACAAGCACGTGTTTTTATACAGACTGTTATATTTTTCTTTTTGCTTTTAATATAAATTTTCAAATAAATAATAAAATAAAATAAAATTATTTTAGTCATATTACAATATTAACTATTACACAATTTATTTTTTATTTAATACATTCATTTGAAGGCAAAATCTCTCTTTCTCTCTCTCTCTCTTTCTTTTTTTTTTTTTTATTTATTATATTTATTGAAAAGCAAATAGTAATGCAATAGAAATAAGTTGTCAGGTTAATGTATATTTTTTATAGTATAACAACTTTTTATTTTTCATTTTTAAATACTTCCTTTAAAATAAAAATCCATTTTTTTTTATATTTATTGGGGGGAAAAATGGTAGTATATAGTAGAAAGGATTAAACTGATTATTATTATTTTTTTTTTTATGTATTTAATTCCTTTTAAAAGAAAATTCAACTTTTTTTTTTCTTCTTTGTTATTATACTCGTCGGAATCAAATCGTAATATCGTGTAAATAATGGGGACTATAAAACACATAGTTAAAAAACTAAAATATATAACAGACTCTGAGATACAGTCATCTTTAAAATCGTAGTTCTAAATAACAAAAGATCCACAAGTCTTCGATAAATTGCAGGGCACGGGAAAAAACTTTCTGCAGACAATGGGAACCTCGACCCGATCCTGAAGCAGTACGAGCGGAAAAAAGAGCTCCCCTAGGCAGTGGTTACCCGAAGGAAGGTCTAGAACAATTTCTTTTTATCTTTTGTTTGTTTGTTTGTTTTTATTTATATTGTAATGTAAAACCCGATGCAGTACGGTCTGCCGTACAGCAAAGCGCTGCCGCAAAAGAGCTGCCGTAGGCAGCGGGTACCTGAAGCGAGGTCTAGAGCGATTTCAATGTATTTTTATTTATTCATTTATTTAAGTTTTTATTTAAGTTTTTATTTATAATGTGATGTAAAAAATAATTACTGATTCTTTTCAAAATTCAATTAAAAATAGTGACCAGCGAAGCGGGCGTAGCCTGCTAGTATATATATATATATATATATACGTATGTGTGTGTGTTTATTCCATTTTCTTTAGTGCAATCTAAAGATATTAAATTGCAACTACCAGAAATTTCGCCCATAGAAGTGATGTAATTGAAATGTTTTGATATCCCTGTACACGAACAATTTTCTCGATATCAACGAAAAATTTACTGTAGCACTCCTATAGGATGCACATTAATAATACCGAGTTTGGACTATCTCGCTACTATTTGTTCTGAAAATATGCTGACAACTGACACACAGACCAACCGCAAAAAACCTGTTTTTGGATTCGGAGGACTTCGAAACATGAAAATGTAACAAAATCTCTATATTTAAATCTTTGTTCTCGACTTTCTGTATGTGTAACAGAAAGTAAAAATTTATGAAAAATCAGATTTGATTGAGGAATAGCCAGATCTAAAATATCTCCTTTTACTTAAGGTATAATGATAATCAATTTTATATCTTATTACTAATTATTACTGTGAAAATACGCCAAAGATTTTTGTATGACAATACTGAATGGAAGGAAAACAGTGACACGTTTCTGGCGATCAAAATATCAGTCAAATAAATCAAAAGGTCTTCTAATTGCTCGAGCAATTACGAATCCTTTTTCTTCAAATATTTGATTTGGGAAAATACACATTTAAACAATTTCAATAAATCAACTTTTTATTTTGTATAGAGGGCAATGTTAACCTGTTGAAATCGATGTTTGGTTGGCTGGTTGAGTTTAACGTGGAACTATTTCTGCGCAATGGGTAACTAGCGACGGTCTGAGACGCACCCCTAAGGATATTTCGAAGATATGGCATCACAATTTTGAAACATCCACAAAGGAGATGGCTTCCCCGTGTGCGTATCTCCGAACTGTTGGCGCACGCAGAACAAATTCACAATTTTTCGCCAGAGAATGCGATTTTTGCCAAATCTGGAAGTGCAAAGAGAAACTTCACACCGCTTAACCTGTATAAATAAACATCCGGCGTTTTTCTTTCTTTTTTTGTTATTAGTTTTTTTTCTTCTGATTATTAATGTAGGATTTAAATCGCAAAACGAAACATATCTTGAAATTAAGAAATAGTTATCCGAATAGAGAAGTAGATAATAATAATGGTAATATATTAGCATTGAGATCCGATTTCATGTATAAGGCCAAAAAGTTTGTAAAAATTGTTCAAACAAATTACAAATTCTTAGTAAAATGCATGAAAAATGTTCATAAGTCCAAATCAGTAGTACGCCATTTTACATTTCAACTATTTTTATTGTCATTTTGTATTTAATTTTTTTAAATGTATGACTATATAAAATATCTCTCTTACGATGCAGTGCTTGAATTTTCATAAATTATCACCTTATATTTATCTATTATGTATTTTTAAAGAGCATCTTAATCATAATAAAATAGATATTTCGTGTTAAATTTTATGGTTGAAATTCATAAAATTTTCTAAGTATAATTTCCTCCTCGGACATGTCTATTTCTCATTCTTTACCCACCCCCCCAACCCCAACATACAAAGTTATAAAATAAAACGTTAAACATTTTATTAATGCTATTCTATTTGTTTTTCAGTAATCATAAACAATCTAACTTAATATGTTATACAAATCAAAGTAATAATGATGCGCATAACCATTTTCATCCTATATTTATTGTTACTAATTTCTATTGAGAGCGAAATGTATTCATATTAAAAGGAATGAGTATGATAGAACACTCAACACAGTCGCAGACTGAAATGCCGCACCTCATAGGCTACCCTCTATCCGATTCGATAAATTTGATTTATCGTAATTAAATGACTAATTTTATTAGGATTGTTTTTGTACATTAATTTCCAACACAACTGATCCCCATATTGCAAGTTCGTGGGAAGTATTGGCCTAATTTGTCAAATGAAGGAAACACAATATTTAATTACTAAAGTTTCAAATTAAAATGTTCATATTTAATGAAGTGTATTAAAAAATATATTTTAAAATATTAGTCTGACATGTTTACGACAATATATTGGCATAATGGACGTTTAAACGAAATTTTGCTCTATTTTGCCATGTTAAAAAGAAAACGTAAATTTTGAATAACATGTGAAGTTTACAACTTACATTGTTCCAAAGCAATATTGTCCTTATCATGACATAAGTGATATTTAAAAACTGATGCATCCATTTTACAAACTCAATATCTGTAATACACACAGACAAGTCACATAAACCAACCACTAAAAACATAATTTTTGGATTCAGGAATCCTCAAAACATATAAATGTAACAAAAATTCAATTTCGAAAACGTGATCCGAAAACAATACTTTCGCGACCTTTTACGGATAAGATAAAGTAAATTAGAATAAGAGAATAATTTTAAATTAATTAAACTTTAATTGCATTTATTACATTGATTTTTATTTATAAAAAGAAATGCTTTTATTTAATTTGGGGTAGACCTGTATATTTACTATATATTTTACAAACACAATATAGTGTACTAATTTAGCACAGAATTTAAAACACATAGCACGACATGAAATGACCTTTCAGCAATTCCATTGTATGAATATATCTGAATTCTTTTGTGGGGTTCTGTGTAAACTTCTAATAAAGGATATACATTCTACATTGTATACGAAACATTCTTTCATGCACATAAAATAAATGTTCAATTTTTTTTTTTTTTTTTTTTGTTTCATCCAAAAATATTAAATTGTATTTACCAGAAAATTCACACATAGACTTAATGAATTTGAATTCTTTTCTTAGTCACTGCACACGAATTACTTAATATTTCATCCGAGTCCCAATATCTATTCTTGAGGTATGGTGATAACAAACACACAGACACACACATTCAGGCAACCGCTAAAAACCTAATTTTTTGTTTCATGATATTTAAGCAAATGTAGCAAAAACTCAATTTCGAAAATCTGAATCAAAAATAAAACTTTTCTTACAATATATGGGTAAAATAAACTAAATAATGATGCGTAATAATGATAATCTGGTGTGTCACTCACACGACTTTCTTTTTCACCCTGCATTTCAATATTATAATGACAGATTGCACATTAAAGCTTAAGATCAATAGCGTAAGAATGTAAAGTTTAATGTACTTTTCAAATAATCTAAAATAGGTTTAGAAACAATTTTATTTGACGAAGAGAAAGTAAATAATAATAATAATAAAAATAATAATAAAACAGAATAAAATAAAATAAAATAAATGTATTTCAAGGATAATTTTAAAAGCTTTAAAATCATAATATTACAAATATACTTCTTCATTAATCTTGATAAAATAAATTTAATGGGTTTTCTAATAAATTTTGGCATTAAATTATATTATCTAAAAATAACGATACAAAGACTCCATTGACACATTTTTAACAATTATGATTCAGGGAGCCTCAAAACGTGTATATATAACAAAAATTCAATTTCGAAAATTTGACCCCAAAACAATACTTTCTCTACCATATATGTTGGTAAGAGAAAGTAAAATAAATAAATAAATAAATAAATGTATTTCAAGAACAATTTTAAAAGCTTTAAAATTAGAATATTACAATTTTATTTCTTCATTAATCTTGCTAAATTAAATTTAAAGGGTGGAGGATTTCTAATAAATTTTTGCATTAAATATATTATTTAAGAATTACGATACTAAAACTCCACTGACACATTTTTAATAGTTTATTCTCTTGGGAAAAAAAAAAAAAAAAAAAAAAGATTGCTCGAATTCTTAACGAATCATGAATGAAGTGGAAAGAAGGGTTGCTTTGCGACAGAGAGGGTTTTGGCGCGAGCTACAAAAATTCGCCAGGTTGACCTGTATGCGGCAACATTTCGGAGATACGCTCCCCGTGTCAGTGACCTCCAAGGGTATAATTTTTTGAAATTATTCAAATAACCAATAAAGGTTATGACATTAACGGAATATGTGACTATGTACTTCAAAGGTTTTCATTTTTTTTTTTTTTTTAAGTAGTTTATGTAAATATTTTCCTGGAGTTATGCTATTACTATAAATTTTGAAAGATTGAGAATATGTTCGTTCTTTTACTTCAAATATTTACCACGGTATGAGCAATTTACATCAGTCTGGGTCACTGGCTACCCTGCTTTGAGGATCCCCAGAGATATAATACGTAAAATTTAAAAGAAAGAGGACATTTAAACTAAACTTATAAACTATTTTTAAGTTTAGTTATTTAACGAAATTAATTACAGGAAATTCTAAAAGCAATAGATATGTTCAATGTAATTTCAATAACTTTCCTTATTACGTTTCTTTCTTTCTTTCTTTCTTTCTTTATTATTATTATTTTTTTTTTAAGAAAAATATTAAATTTTGAATAATGCTTCATAGGAAAATATAAATGTTATAGAGAACTGTGAAAAAGTAAGAATTATTTTAAATATCGATTTAAAAATTTTAATACGCGTGTTACAATAACTTATGGACTTTTTTCTTTTTCTTTGTTAATTTTGTTATTTTAGAGAAACAATAAAAGTTTTGTGTATGCGACAGACGGATTTTACTAAAAGAGGGCAACAGCTGTTTTCTAAAAATTCCCTTTTATCAAAAGATTAAGTTTGTATACTTTTAAGAAAAGCAAGGGCACATAAAAGTTAAAGAAAATATTTCTTTTGAAATAGCAATACCAAAATGGGAAAGATTTAAAATTTATGGGGAAAAAAAGAAAAAGAAAGTTTTAAAGTAAGTAGTAATTTTGTTTTCAAAATATTTTGTGACACAAACTTTGTTTTCCTCTTTACAAAGGTATTTCCTTTCGTAATTTCGAAATATATTACAAAATTAAGGAAAATATGCATGATAAATTTTTTATCATATATATATATATAGTCAATATTAAGTTGAAATTAAAACATTAAAAAGAAAATACTTTCTTTGCAGAATATTATTTTTATTTCTATAAAAAATAAATAAATAAATAAATAAATAAAGCCTTTTTTGATTTTTTGAAAACAAGTTAAAATAATATGGTAAATAATATTTCCAAGATGAATAGGAAAACAACTGCTCTGATTTATACCTTTAATCATTTTACTTTTGATGCAAGAAATTAATTTATTTGTATGAATTTCCTTATGCATAAAAATGTGTCAAGATGAAATTTCGTATACTTCATAGCATTAAAGATATATATATATATATATATATATACATGTGTTTTAGTGAAATCTGTTCTTTAAAATTACTCATTAAAATTGAAAATTTTGAATCATTAATAAGAAAAGCTTAATAGCTGATCATTAAAAGCTATTTTTTATAATAATTAAATAATGAAATAATATATGAATTTTTCAATAGATGAATGCTTAATGTATAATAATGCATTTACTGTATAATAATTATACGAGTAAAATATATATATAGTTTCTATGCAAAACTGTATAAATCTTAGGTTTTAGGACAGTTCGTTCGATAATAATTTTTATATGACGTCGTAAATGACAGACTAGATTTGGTTAATAAACATCCCACTGAGGCAAATTTTTTGAATAATGGCAACGGTCTTGATTCGCTTCCTCAAGCTTCGTCACACACGCGCCATCAAAAGTTTGTTTTCCGAGGAGATAATGTATCATCTGCAACGTAACCCCTTACGGTAAAGTTTTTACTATTCATAACAAACAGCAAAAAAATATAAAAAATTTCTATGACTAATAGTATTTAGGACATGTTTTCGTTTAAAAAATTTTTTTTTTTTCAAGAATAATTGTTCCTCAGATTAAGTATTCAAAATTCATATACAGTACAGCACCGATTATCCGCGAGTGCGAGAGCCTCAAAAAAATAAAAAAATAAATAAATAAATTACTAACCTCCAAAAAATCCATTTTTAATTCAAACCAACAACAAGGAAAATACAATAGGTTCTCCAGTGCAAAGGTCGAAAATCACCAACATATTTATTGCACATCGTAATCCTATAGGCTTTCTTGGAATTTTTTTGACGGTTTTAAGAAATGGATCGTATTACTTTAGAAATAAAGGTTATACTATTCTATTGAGTAATTTTTTCCATGTTTGCACCCCTGTTTACTCTAACTTTCAGGTTATCCGCGATTGCCACCCAATTTCTCGTATAATCGGTGCTCTACTATATATGTCATGATTTAAAAAAAGAAATTTTTTATACTTTATTTCAATATATGAAGTTAACGATGATTATTGATTTGGCTGAACGCAACGGATACCACTCCTTCTAAAAGAAGAGTTATTCATGGCCGTTGGTTCGAAAACTACGTCTCCAGTGCATCTCGAAACTCCCTGAGTGACAGCTGGTTGAGTGAATTTTGATATTAAATAGTTAAAGACTAGTTTCATCTTTCTAACAGTAAAGCTCAGGTTTTCTGAATACCACTTTTACCTTTAATTGAAAAACATTATTTTAGTAGAATACTTCAAAGTTTTTAATTAGAGAAATACACTGTAAACGATATCTGTAGTTTATGTTCCAGAAAGTGCTATTTAACTAAGGAACAGCTAAAACCCTATGGCCTATGTCCTTAGGTCACAATGGCATAGATTCTGGCTTAGATACTTGCCGATATCTTAAAATGTCTGAAACCGATTGTTTTTCTATTATTGATCATCTGCTCTACCTTCTTAAGAAGTATTAAACGATTATTGCTCTTACGTGAAACGCAACCGTGAAAATTTCTTCATGGGTCAAAAAATGCACGAAAATACAATAAACTCATCAGAAGTAAATAACACTTATAAAATGACCATTCTAAAAACATATGACTCCAATAAAGGAAAAAGATTTTAGATAACCACAATAACATACGTCATATATTTTAAATTTCATTTAAACAAGGAATCATTTCTGGACATGAGTTAACTTTAATGGCATATTCTAATTTTTTTTGCTTATCAATCGTGTAAAATTGATAGGGGAAAACTTATATTATTTGGATGCATTAAAAGAAGTTAATTGTTGCTTAATTATATAAGAATGTTTTTTGAATACACCATAAAAATTTGGAAGTATACTTTTAAGAACAGAAACCAACTTTTAGATATTAGCTAATAAAATAAAATAATCAAATTCGCTTGCTCATTATGCATTCCTTCATTATTCGGTATGCTAAGCGATTAATGGTCTAGACTTGGCAATCACTTTATTTTTCTCCCAATTTATATATACTCAAGTTTAGTGAACCATTAAACACCCTGATATTCTATTTTCTTGGAATATTGGGACTTTATCAGACACGTGTACCTTCATCCGAGATTTCTTTTAACTCGGATGAAATGTTTAGAAAAAGCGATGGGAAAAATAGAATATTTTTATATTCTTCTAATTATATGAGAACTAATTAACTTATGGTTTTGAAGTAATTATATTATACAAGCGTCATTACTCTTAAAATATAGCTTTTGTTTGTGAAAGTGTAATGCCTATTTCATGCTAATTAATAAAACGTTTCAATACCTAAAACCAATATACACTATCTACGAATAAGTATTTGGACATTTTCGAATTTACATGTTTTGTCAAATATCTAGAAAAGTTCTTTAGGTAAAATCTTGAAATTTTGGTTGCTTAAAACACACTTCATACCGCATAAATTTCAGTAAAATTTCTGTCCTGAAAAGGAAAAGGAGGCTAAAAAAATTGAACAAAAATTAAAATGTTTTGGATCACCGTGTAAAAAGTAATCATTTAAATGCGTTTTGGCTGTAGCATGTGATTTTGAGGATTTATCTGTATACAGTTTCATGAGGTTAAAACATATGCCCAAGGAAATATATGTATGTGTGTGTGTGTGTTTTTTAACTGTAAAAACAATTTCAACTTTTCTTATTATAACACGTAGGGTATTAGACGAAGTGCAGAACCATTTTTAGGAAGCTTTGTATACTACATTAAACACAGCACTCTTCAATCATAATGCAAAAATGCTACATATTTTTTGAAATATGAGAATTTTTACTAAATACCTTTTAACTACGTAAGCGCTAGCTCCTAAAAAATTTAATTTACATGTTTTAAAAGCCAAAAGTATTGAGCAACTTATATGAAACCCTCAAAAAAATATCGTGTAAATGCAAAATGATAAGAGATGTAAAATGAACAGGATTTCAGTTCTTCTAAAAATAAAAGGGAAGATGATAGAGAGTTTTATCCTTATCTATTTACAGCTATTGAACACTTCATAATCATTGAGCATTGGTTGAATAAAAAAAAAAAATGTGAAAAAAATACCTTGTAGTTTAGCTTTAATTTTGAGAGAATTTATTTTTTTTCATTCTCTCTCTCATAATTTTTTGAATTTAAAAAGATATTTGTTTGAGGTTTTCATATACCTTTCTCAATACTTTTAGACATTAAATTATGCAAATAATTTTTTTGTTAAGTAGCGCATGCGTAGTTAAAAATCATTTAGTAGAAATGCTCATATTCCGTAAAATATTTAACATTTTTGTATTTTGATTGCAGATGTGTCTAATCTTTTGTATATGAATGTGTCTAATGTAGTATGCCAAATTTCTTAAAAAATGGCTTTGCACTCGGTCAAACATCCTGCATGTTTTTATTAAAAAGGTGGGTTTTTTTTTCAGTTTAATTTAAATATATATATATATATATATATATATATATATATATATATACATATATATATCAATGAATATATGTGGTAAACTCATAAAAATATATACAGATAAAGAAAAAAAAAACCTCATTATCATATGCTACAGCCAAAATGCATTTAAAGCATTAATGTTTACAAAGGGATTCAAAACATTTTGATTTTTGTTTAATTTTTTACTTTCCCCGTTTACCTCTACATGACACAGCATTTCCAAAAACATTTCAGGTATAACATGTTCTTTACACTATCAACGTATGAAGGTGATCCGAAAGAAGATTTTTTTGATTTTTGGCAAAACGTGTAAGTTAAGGACAAAGGTTAAACGTGAAAGAGTCCAACTACTTATTGGTAGATAGTGTACATACCTTTAAAAAATCTGGAGGAACTTCCCTAGATTTTCCAAACATTATGTAATTAAAGGTTGTTTATTAAAAAAAAAAAAAAAAAAAAAAAAAAAAACTAAGAGAATTTAAATAAAAAATAAAAAATAGTAATAGTGTGTTTGCGTGTTTTCCCCATACACTATGTTGTCTAATGTTATATGTTGTTTCACTATTGTATTTCAAATAGTCTGAGTTTATATTTCTTATTGCAAATGCGTATTTCTGTAACAATCAATGTTAAACCCTGTAAAAATCAAAAAATGCTAAATTCACCAATATATGCACTCTTTTTACGACAGAAACCATAGATGGCAACATTTTAATTTATTCCGCAGTATTTTATGCCCAGTCTTTATTTCATACCACTTACTTTTCAAGAGTACAGAGGCTGTTCGCACATTTTTTTAGACGATTTTATTTCGCAGTAAGAAAAAACCGTTTGCATGGAGAATTTTATTTTCACAACAGTTATATTTTTAGAAGTTTTATTTATCTTCTGATATTTAGAATTTTTCATTAGATGGAAAAATGCTCTTTTAAAATGGCAGTGGATGGAAGGATAGGTTTCCGCTCTTTCCAAAGATAGTTTTTAGTGAAATCTTTATGAAAAGTATTTATCAGGAGAAAAATGGAAAAATGATGCAACAACAGATGAATCTTGGGTCTATTTAAGTGGTTGCAATAAAAAAAGGTCAATTTATTATCACAAAAGTGGAGAAAAAAAATTGCTACATGGCGCAAAGCATCAAGAGAAAGTTTTTCTAAAGGATTTATGATTGCCACTGGTTTTTCCTACAAGCGCAAGATAAAAGCAAAAAATGTGACAAAAATGTCAAAATCAACTCTAAATACTCTCAAGAACATATTTCAATTCCAATTTTTAAAAACGAAAATCCAGATCTTTATCCACAATGCTATCAATCCGTTGAACTGTATCAAGACAAAACAAGCAGCCACACATCACAATCCGCAATTGCTTTTCTAGAAAAAAAAATGGAACAAAAAACGGAATTAAAACCATACCCTTCACTGACATTCCTGCTAAATCTTCTGATGTATCACTGTTCGATTTTTGTGTTTTTCGACTTTAAAAATCAACATTATCCAAACACCGACCGACAACGCTTTGTGGACTCTGGAAAGCCGTTCAAGAGGAGTAGAAAAATATACCTCTTCCGATATTATAAAAAGCATTATTATCATAAAAATTATGATGTAGAATGTTAGTTAAGAACAAGGGCTATCAAACTGAACAAATAAAACTCGAAATATGAGTGAAATTGCTTCAGTACACTCCATCAAAATCGTCTAAAAAATGTGCGAACAGCCTCTGTAATTTATTCTTATTTTATTGAAGTTATAAATTGGAAAACATTTTTTATAAAAGAAATGGTGCGAGATAAAGGTTATGCTAAAAATACTCCAAAATAAACTAAATTGTTGGCATCTATGCAATAGCCTATAACATGCATATAAATTTTCAGCCAATTTGAATAAGGCATTTAGACGATATTGCACTTTAACACGTTAACTGCCGTGTCACCCGTATTCGGGTGACAGCAAAAGTTCTCATCAGGCCACGTCACCCGTATTCGGGTGACAGCAAGAGTTCTCATCAGGCCACGTCGGGTGACTCCTTCCAAAGGATTTCCGAACATATTTAGATAAATATATGACAGGAGATAATAATACTGTTGAATTTTTTATTATGAAACTAGAATGTATTTGGCAGATTCTGAAAGTGATTGCGATCACTAGACTCTTTTGGTTGCTTTGGAATCGGATTTTGAAAAAAATTCAGTGAAACTCAAAAAAGGTTTGGGGGCGGAGTAACAGCAGGCGAAGGTCTTCACGAAAAAGGCCCCTGGCCAAATGGTTCAACGTGCAAATTTCCCGATTGTTTTATTATGAAACTAGAATGTATTTGGCAGATTCAGAAAGTGATTGCGATCACTAGACTCTTTTGGTTGCTTTGGAATCGGATTTTGAATAAAATTCAGTGAAACTCAAAAAAGGTTTGGGGGCGGAGTAACAGCAGGCGAAGGTGGCCTGACGGGGATTTTGTTGTAAACACGCGTGGCAGTCAACGTGTTAAAAAAGTTGAGTGCATAAGCTATGATGATAAAGATGTTTTTCATTGTGTCCTGTAAAAAATAGTATATGTTATATTCACCAAAATCTATGTAGATAGTACGACAGTGACCTGTAACATAAGGATAAATTCAAAATTCATCCGAATTGCAAATTTATGTTAGCGCAATTTAAAGATTTTGAGCTCCTAAGCCATAATAATAAAGAATTTTTCTTTGTGTCCCTGTAAAAATGTATCCTAGTATAGATAATAGGATTTTACCTTTAATTCGGCATGTGTGTTTACGTTATCGCAGAGAGCTAATATTTTGCTAAAAGGTTTTATGGACAAATAGAAAACAATTAATGGGGGGTATACGTATCGGATTTAAGGTAAAAAAAATGCCCCTTATTTAAAAACACCCTAATATATATATATATATATATATATATATATATATATATATATATATATATATATATATTATATTATATTATTTATGATGTATCCTTGTATATAAAGAATGTTGCTATAGAAACTTCATATATATTCATAAAATATATAATTAAAGAAAAAAAATATTCTCTTTTGATAATTAAAAAAATTACTGTTTAAAAACAATTATATGCTAAAGCAGTGATGTGGATAATTTTCAAATCATTATGTTTTCCTTTCCTTTTTTTTCTTTTATCTGTAGTGTTTATTAGTTTTGATAAAACTAATTGAAACTGTTTTATTTTTTCAATCTATTCTTTTTATACGATGAAAATAGAAATAAAGATTTATATATATATATATATATATATATATATTTGTATTTATGACTAAATATTTTACAAATCAAAGTTTCATTACATTCTCAATTTTCTGTAGAAAACATGTAGGCAACAAAGATTGAATTCACTGTTTTTATTTATTTACTTAAATTGGAACTTTAAAAAATCACTTGATTGTGATTTTTTTTTCTGAAATAAGGGAAAATCTAACTTATAAATATATATATATTATATATATTTAATAGCTTATTAAAATTCACAAAAGACATAAAATATATATATATATATATATATTATGAAGAATTTTTATTTATAGAAAATAAAACTACTATAATATGCATTCGTATGTTTTTAATTCTCTAAATCTTGTAGTAATCAAATCCTAGTAAGGAATACATCAATGAATGAATAAAGAACTGTGTAAAAAAATAAACCGTTATACAATGTAAAATATTGTTAAAAGGTTAATATGAATTGTTTTTAAAACGTTAGTGGATGGGATCATATATAGCAAATATGATCATTAAAATAATAATTATAATAATAATAATAATAACAAGAAGTAAAAGAAGAATGAGCAGAGGCTTTCACGACTTATGAATGGTGGGCAGCTTTAACAAGTTTCTCCATAAATTACTTCATAGTAATATTTGCATACGCAAAGAATTATTTGCTTCTTCTACGAACTGTGTGTGCATACTGCGTTTGTTTCATACAGATTTTGAGGACATGTACAAAAATGGATTCTTTTACAATAATAGTTGAAGTTGTGATTCATACATGCTATAAAATACCGTTCAAGCATCCCCTTAATCTTGAAAATAAAGACTGGGCGGATAAATGGCAAACATGATATAAAGTAAAACATGTAATATATATAACGTTGCAGGGATTAAATATATATATATATATATATATATATATAGTTATTTCTTCGTTAACCGCATTCAAGTACCCGAGATAAAAATAAAAAAAAAGGGGGGGGGACTATTTCCTCCCACTTCAATATATTGTCTTACAAATTTTGCTGCTTACGAAAGAGATTTTAGGAGGATTACATTTCCCTTTTCAAATAATCACAGCGTTCGATGTATTATAAATCAAAATGTTCGCATTTAAAAAGGTTAATCTCAAATAAATAAATAAATAAATAAGAACATACAAAATTGTCTCCTATACGGATAGAGTCTTCCACTGAGCGTAAGGGTGAGCTTATTCGGTATTTTCAGAATATACGAAAATTAGGTGAAGTGTAGGGAGGGAGGTGTTTAATCGAGACAGAAGCGCTTATAGCGGGTATTTATTTTATCTACACAAAATGACATAACTAGAGTAATATATATATATATATATATATATCATTTATTAGACTTTTAAGAGCAATATTTAGTTATTCATTTCATCATAATACGAGTTCTTGTTATTACTAAGTTTTAACATTTAGTTGTACATCAAATCCAAAATTAGGATTTGACTTTAAGTGTGGTATCTCATGTTAGAAAGACTTATAAATAAATTATGACAATAAATGGAAATTTCGTGCTTCAACTCTCTAATCTAAGGCAATATTACTTCTTTTCTTTTCTTTCTTTTTTTTTTTTTTTTTTTTTTTTTCATTTTACAGAAATCGGAAAAATTGTGCAGTTACATACCAAATAAAAATATTGAAAGTAACCTAAATATTTTTTTCTGCGCAAAAGCACATCTTTTAAGTAGTTGTACATCCCGTCACTATGCTAGGGCATGGTTTTTACTAGAACAGCATATGACACTTTTTTTTATTATTATTTATTATTTATTTTTTGAAAGATGAAGACGCAAATAGTTTTTTATTAAGATATCAAAATGTCTTCATTTTCTGAGGACAGCTTTTATTCTGAAGACTTTTTTTCTAAATATTGAAAAATTGTAGAAAGTAAACTATTTAGCTTTAATTTTTAGTCTTTATTTGTTAAGAAAACAAAATACATCCTTAATTTAAGATAAATTGTAGCAATTTTTAACACTTCTCTGTTATATAAAGGTATTCGGATTTGTCGCAATAATTTATATGTAGTATGGGAAACTAACATAAATACTGACAATGTAATATATAGTATGCAATATGAACGAAAAATCATTTTTAATTGTATTTAAGGAAAGACGTATATTTCAATTTTAGTATAATTTCCATGAATTCAAGTGTGTACGTGTCCTTTAATCGAGATATAAATTTAGTGATAGATTTTATAAATTCCCTGCTTTCTTCTTTTGTAGAAAAGAGATAACAAGCAGAAAAAAAGCACATTAAAATAATACCCAGGGGCATCGTAAACATTGTATATCCCGCTTTACATTTCTGTTGCATCTATTTTAAAATTTTAACATATATGTAATTTTAAAAATGTAATTCAAGTATGAATACATCTTATTCCATTACATTAATAAAGATATATGGCATTTATAAATAAAAAAGTATTTTAATTTATATTTAGAACTTTGTTTTGACTGTGGATAAATTATGCAATACATATTTAATATATATATATATATATATATATATATATATATATATCATAAAAAACGGCAGTTTTTTGAGTGACGCAGCAAAGCTCAAACAAAGCTTAGCAGCGACACTCTATTATACAGCTAATTTAACATCAAAGGAATTTGGAAACGCCGACATTTAATATCTCAGTAAATTGGAGATATTCTGATCTAATATTTTCAGAATAAGCTTTTATCTTCTGCATGATGCTATCCTGAAAGTTTCACACTTCAACATTGTATATATTTTGAGATCTGGCGTTGCAATTTAAGACTTCAAAGGAAAAATGTGTTTTGTGTGAGTTTTTTTCTCGAAAACGGCTCGAAGAAATTTTATGAAATTGATATATGATATTAATTTATTTTGTCTGAGACGCATGACGTTCTCCGTTTTTCCCAAAAAACTCTTGTTTCTTAGATAATTTAGCTTAAAAATCGAACTATTTTTCCTCCGCCATGCATGGATTTGAACCGCAGATTATCAGAATTCAGAACAGGCGTCATTCGGTTTTCTGAGGCTGTGGTTGGTTGGTCCAATCTGAATGCAGTCAATAAAATATTTAGATTTTTTTTATTAAATGCAAAAAGGAAACTTCATTGTTTGTTTTAAATACTTATTATATATATACTAAATTAAATTTTACTTAAATATTTCTTTCTTTTTTGTTATGAAGGAAATTATTTGATTTTAAAATTTCACATTTCGCCAAAATACTATTTAAATAATATTTCAAATAAAGAAATATTTTGTAATTATATGTATTCTATTTAATAATTATTCATAATAAATTTATAATTTTTTAAGAGAAAATATTTCACATTTTTTTCCGATTAATTTTTTCTGACGTAAAACCCAACTAATCAATCAACCGATTAATTTTTTTCGTCATTCATGTATTCATTCGCCGCCTCTGATTGGTGTTTCCTTCCTGCGCTCTCTGACTGGCTGAGACTGTTGTGGTTTTATTGTACAAGGCGTTTGCGGGAGCGGAGCTCCTCTCAATTTGCGCATGCTCCAATTTAGAGAAGAATTTCGAAGTATTATTGAGAGAGAAAAATTTTGGCGCCATCTTTTAACTTAATATAGAATTACTATAAAAACGAGTGTGATCGCTTTCTCATTATTGATTCTATATTTTTTCTTTTGTAATTCGTAGTTTCTTTCTAAATTTTTATTAATTACCATTCTCTCGCTCTCCTTTTTTTTTTTTTTTTTTTTTTTTTTTTTTTTTTTATTGAATTGAGTGATGTAATTCTGGTGCGCTAATTTTTTCCCCCCTATTAAGACACAAAATGGAAAATAAAAGGATTACTCTATATTGCATTACAAGAAATGTATATATATTAAATAAGAAAGGCTTGCTCATGTATATTAAAATTTAATATTTGAAGTATCATAATCAGAGGGAAACTATTTATTTAAAAAATAGAAGATAAACATATTATTGGTAAAATGACTAAATTATTATTATTATTATGTATTATTATTTTGTTCTTAATGAATGGCAGTCTATAATCAATTGCTGTATAAATAACAATAAAATCATTAAAATATACTTCAATTTTATTATTTTGCTATTAGGCAATTTATGATTAAAAAAAAATTAAATGTCCATTGTGTATTTCTACCAGTAAAACAAGAATATTTCGCCCCCCCCCCCTACACACAAGCACTTCAGATATTAATAGTTTAGGTTAATGAAATTTCCTTTTACATGATTTTAATTTTAAAACCAATTATAAGCTTTTTTTTTTTTTTTTTTTTTTTTAAGAATTAAAAAAGAAATAAAGAAAGTATATGTTATTTCTTCGGTGCATTGCTGAAAAAAAAAAAAAAAAAAAAGAATAGAAAAAAAGGGGGGGGGGATAGCAGAATATATTAATATAAACTAAACTTTGTCTGCATCTAATTATTCTTTAAAAAGGAATTGAAATTTGATTTATCAAAATAAATAATCGTTAATAAATGAAAGTATTTTTGTAAAATTATATGAATATTATATGATCTGCCATCTTGTTTCGAGTGCCAGCTATTTGAAATACTTAAATTCTCATTAAAAAGGTATTTATGATCCAATTTACTTAAAACTCCATATATACGTAGCCCTCATTAATGTTTCCATTAAGTCCATTAATTAATTGTAGCCGCCATTTTTAAATAAAATGGCAGCTACATGATAAGAAAAAAAAATCTACTCTTTCTATGAGCTGGAAGGACTTGATCAGTTGATCAATAACCCTTAAAAAGTAATGATATCAGAACAAAAACCCTTAACGGGTTAAAAGCTTGTGACGCAGCACTTTATTTCGATATGATTTGGAAATATGGGTCTTAAAAATAATGATATCAAATTTTGAGTGACGCTTTGCTATTAATTGAAATATACATAGATTTTTCTTATTTCATAATTTGCTTTTTTCTTCTATTTATATATACATCACAGTACATTCATAATATTTTCAACTTCAACGTGAAAAAATATATAGAATTCACTCAGTGATGCTTTTTCATTTGCATCTCGTGAATTCAAAATATGAGTTTTAAAAGAAATGATATAATTTCAGTGACGCCTGAGTGTTACTTTAAAAAGATTTCCTTTTAGATTTCATAACAATCACTTTTGTTTTGTTGAATAAAGTGTATTTACATATTGAAATAATGATTTTAATTTTTAAATATACTGTCAAATAATCAAACTTTCACTCAATGTACATTATAAATTGAAGTTATCTAGTTCAATAAATTGATTTGTCTATTGCGTCACGCTATCCAAAACTGCAAGTAAAATTTCTGCAAATGTTTTCTTTTTGCATCACACAATCTCTTTGTATAGTATTAACAGTGTTAGTATTAACAGTGTATTAACAGTGTACATAGTATTAACAGTGAAAATGTGTGCAAAGTAACATTTACATAAATTTTACTTACAGTTTTGGATAGCGTGACGCAATAGACAAATCAATTTATTGAACTAGATAACTTCAATTTATAATGTACATTGAGTGAAAGTTTGATTATTTGACAGTATATTTAAAAATTAAAATCATTATTTCAATATGTAAATACACTTTATTCAACAAAACAAAAGTGATTGTTATGAAATCTAAAAAGAAATCTTTTTAAAGTAACACTCAGGCGTCACTGAAATTATATCATTTCTTTTAAAACTCATATTTTGAATTCATGAGATGCAAATGAAAAAGCATCACTGAGTGAATTCTATATATTTTTTCACGTTGAAGTTGAAAATATTATGAATGTACTTTGATGTATATATAAATAGAAGAAAAAAGCAAATTATGAAATAAGAAAAATCTATGTATATTTCAATTAATAGCAAAGCGTCACTCAAAATTTAATATCATTATTTTTAAGACCCATATTTCCAAATCATATCGAAATAAAGTGCTGCGTCACAAACTTTTAACCCGTTAAGGGTTTTTGTTCTGATATATATATACATATATATTATTTTTAAATCTTGCTCAAATATCTAATCTTAAAATATGTTTACTACAAGTTTTCTTATTTTCTTTTAATAAATAATATAATTAATCAAATGAACCCAGTTCATTCCCAGTGTATTTTTCCATGTTTCATTCTGAATATTTAAATTTTAAATATAAAACTACATAAAACTTTTTGCCAAGAAATTTTTTTTCTATTTGTTTAAAGCAAAATATATGTTTTCAAAACAGTACATATTATATATATATATATATATATATATATATATATATATATATATATATAATTTAGTTATTTTTTAATTTAATATTTATCAATTTATATGCAAAAGTTTTATCTTCTAAGATACTACACTGATGGAAAAAACAAAAAAAAAATCCCAACACCAGGAAGGAGCTGTGCTAGATAAACGAAATTTGGTAGGCGTGTTTATACATCTGAAAGATGACGTCGATTCAAATTTCGAGCTACGCGCATAAGAGTGGCGTTAGTAGCGACACTATGAACATGCAAATGAGTTTTGCTTTAAATAAGCGCTGTAAGGTTCGTGATCGTTATTTACAGTTGAGATTTGACGTAGTGGGTTAATGTTAGTCAAGGATGACTCTAAGAAGACGAAGAAGCCATTATCAACAGCTCACTGAGTTTGAACGAGGTCGTATAGTAGGGCTACGAGAAGGAGGGTTTTCTTTCCGCGATATTGCAGAAAGACTTGGCAGGAATGTATCCACTGTGCATGAGTGTTGGCAGCAGTGGTCAAGGGAAGGTACTGCCTCAAGAAGACCGGGTTCCGGGCGGCCACGTGTCACTACTGAAAGGGAAGACCGCCGTGTTCGGCGTATGGCTGTGGCTAATCGTACTTCGTCTGCAGCTGAAATTCGAGCTGCAGTTGGCACCACAGTGACACAACGAACTGTTACAAATCGGTTACTTCAAGGACAGCTCCGAGCCAGACGCCCTGTAGCGTGCATTCCACTGACTCCAAACCACTGCCGTTTGCAACGTGAGTGGTGTCAAGCTAGAGCTTATTGGAGGACGGAGTGGAGATCTGTTGTGTTTTCTGATGAAAGCCGGTTCTGCCTTGGTCGCAGTGATAGCCGTGTGTTGGTTAGAAGGATGCCAGGTGAACGCCTGCTAGCGACCTGTCTGCGGCCTAGACAAACAGGGCCTACTCCTGGAGTTATGGTTTGGGGAGCAATTTCGTATGACAGCAGGAGCCCTCTCGTGGTTATCCCACGCACCCTGACTGCAAATTTGTACGTCAGTCTAGTGATACAACCTGTTGTGCTGCCATACATGAACAGCATTTAAGGGGTGTTTTCCAACAGGATAACGCCCGCCCTCATACCGTTGTTGTAACCCAACATGCTCTACAGAGTGTCGACATGGTGCCTTGGCCTACTAGATCACCAGATCTTTCTCCAATCGAGCACGTATGGAACATCATTGGACGACAACTCCAGCGTCATCCACAACCAGCATTAACCGTCCCTGCATTGACCGCCCAAGTGCAACAGGCATGGAACTCCATCCCGCAAACTGATATCCGACACCTGTACGACACGCACGTTTGCTGCATGCACGTTTGCATGCTTGCATTCAAAATTCTGGCGGTTACACCGGTTACTAATGTACCAACATTTCACAGTTGAAATGACTCTTCTCGCCAATGGCTCTATCTGTGATCTTGAAACTTTAATCAATTAAATATGTTACCTAGACAAATGTATTGCTGAAATTTCATTACTGTACAATAATTTTTTCTTGGTGTTGGGATTTTTTTTTCCATCAGTGTATATATTGAAGCATAGAAAGGTATTTATGTAATTGCATTAAAAAAAAAGAATATATATATATATATATATATATATATATATATATAGAGAGAGAGAGAGAGAGAGAGAGAGAGAGGGAGAGGGAGAGAATTTTTTAAATAATAACAGAAGACTTGGCGTTGAAATATTAAAACCCGAATAAACTACTACGTCAGAAACGAAAAAAGAAAAATATTTGCGATGCATACAGCTGTTTCGGTAGCCTTAAGCGTACCGCCTTCAGTGCAAATGGAATTCTGAATCTGGAGAAGTGCTCGTATATATAGGAGAGGGACTGAATTTAGTTCAACCAATAAGATTACGGGAAAGGTGCAGTGTGTGGCCAATAGGAATTTAGGAATGTTAGCTGTGTAAACAGTACAGAAAATGTGGATTGAATGTAAAATTTCCAACAATCAGACAAATAGGGAACAGCGAAATCACAATTTACAAGGTTTTAATTTTTTATAAATATGAAAAGCTTCAAAGAAATCGAGTTCATGAATGGATTTATGTCTGCAAATTATTTTAGCAGAATTAAATTTAAAATTATGATTTTCCTCCGAGCAATGTTTAGAAATAGCCAATTTATTGGTTTCTTGTTTGCGGACGTAATTCATATGTTCTTTTAGACGAACTTTAAGACTGCGTTTACTTTGGCCAATATATGATAAACCACACTGACAGGAAATACTATAAATGCCCCAAGAATTATGCTTACCAATGGGATTTTTTAACTGAGAAAAGGTGAGTTTATTGGAAGGCGAAAATATTCTTTTAAAATCATATTGCTTGAGAATTTTAGCTATGGTTTGGCTGGATTTAGGAAAATAGGGTAAAACAATGCTGATATTAGAAGAGAAAGATTTAGTACACGAAATACGAGGGAGCTGTAATCTTTGGATGGCTTTGTCTATAATGAAAGTGTCATAACCTCTGTCAATTGCAATGGCTTTCAGGTATTTAATTTCAGATTTTAATAAAATAGGATATGAACAAATATTAAGGGCACAGTTTACAAAAGTATAGAAAGCAGCCATTTTTTCGTTAGGTGGGTGTGACATTGTTCCTTGATATTCCAATATAGGCGCGTGATCTGTAGTGATGCAGGTTCATAATGTACAATCAAACATCATATAAAATAAATAACAGCAGAGATATAGAGGTGACGAAGTGAGGTATTTATTTAAAATGGAAATATTTAGTTCAACAGATAAAATTCCAATTAAATATAAAAGCAAATATTTAAGTACTTGAGATTGTACATAATAAATCTTAGGGATATGCCTTAAAAAGGAGGTGAGAGAGAGGTAATCTTTTAACGTCTATTCAAGATCAGATATTATCGTAAAGTGTGTAGGGAGAGAGAAGCTAGCGCACGACTTGCCCAGCCAAATCTGGCAAGCCTGCCAATCACCTGATCCTGGCGTCGCCAAATAAGCGCAAAGTGTTATTCTTTGTTTGTGAATTGAAATGTATATAAACTTTTAAATTTTGAGAGTCGGTTACAAAATATTAACCCTATTGTTGGCGCGCTTGTTTTGAGCCAAGAGAATGAGGTGATTTATGAGTATTGTGAAACAGGAAGTGGATAATTACTTTAATATGAGTCATTTAAAATATATTGCATCAGGTTGAGTAGAGAATGACCGTTATTAAACTGAAATCATTAATATTGCGTAAACACAAATAAATTATTATATCCGGTGTTGAAATACATATAATTTGAGAGTCTTTTTGTTTAGGAAAAACTGAGAACACTTTTATTTATAAGAATATTAAGCTAATTTATATTTCTCAAATGATAAGTTATTAAATAAATTATTACTTTTATAGTGTAAATAAAAACGACATCTTTAATTTATGAGTACTATTAATAATTCCAAAATGAATGAAGTTTTGATTTAAAAAGGTTTATCTTAATATGGTTTACGCAATTTAATATGTAATATAATTAATTCCTTTTATTTTATGAATTTAAAAAGAAAATCCATTAGGATTCAATAAAACTGAAGTGAAATATAATTAATTTTAAAATGTAATATTCTCATGAAAAATGAAATAATTTAATTATTCAGATTTTAAAAGGAAATAGATTAAAAGTGAATGTATGTGTGAAGACTCCTTCACACATATTCTCCCCCACAACCAGAAAAAGAAAAAAATACCTCTTGCTCACTTAACACAGATGCTATAGATATCATAATAACAATAAGAGTATCCCTTCATTTTTCACCAGAATTATGAATAATATAATGCTATACAAAAATACTAAATAATGTTTACATAAAAATGAGATATTCTTAATTTGAATCTTTATAGATGTGGTATACAGAATTTACTTATTATTAAACATTTCTTTTCTCATGAAGTGTACAGACAATAAAAAAGTGTAAAAAAATCTTGAATATTACATCAGGTGACAACAATGTTTGTAACTTATTTAGACTTTGGTTGACAAAATCCTCTGTAAGAAAAACTAATTAATATTCATATTAATATATAAAATATACAGTGATGCAGATTAATAAATTTAGAAATTTATTTAGCATAAAATTATATGTTTTTAGAAAAGAAAATAATTCAACAAAGTTTTTTATTTTAACCAAATTTCATAGAATTACTACTATTTTATCAACACCTATTCTTCATTAACCAAAAGAAAAATTTTAAATATTGAGAACATCAAAAGTACTTGTCCAAATCCATAGGGAATGTGTATCTCAGCAGACAGTGAAATTTCCAAATGGTTTGTGAGGCCATGACAAGATCACATACCGAGAAAAGTGTAAGAAAAGTCAGAAGAGGCTTACAGGTTGTGCAAACATAAGTGTCACCACAAGCATTCTGACAAGACATATTTATGTCGTGTGTATGTGAAAAATGACTATGGAAGAAAATTTTGTAAAAATTGAGAAAAACTCATGCCAAAAGATTTAAGGATCTAGAAATGGAACAAGCACTGACATACTATAAAATATCATTTTTTATCATAAAAGAAAGGTAAGTGTTATTGATTGCAACAAGCTTTAAATAATTGCAAGAAAAAATTTAAATCCATTTGTAATAATGAGACCTATATTTGTATTTACCCTAAATAAACATTTGGGGAGAAATCAAAACCTATTAAGTTTGTAAAACAAAATATGAACATGTTACTTCTGTTTAATTAAATGGCATTATTAAAAATAATATCAACAAAAACCCTTTTTTTTTTTTTTTTTACCCAAAAATATATAAATTTCTATTTCTTTATATTTTATTTAAATTATAAGGCATAAAATATTAATCTTGAAAAGAAAATACACCCATTGTCATGAGATGTAAGATAAACAACTGTTAACCCAGTGGTGGCCAACCACCAAGCCAACTAATCCACCATCTCATAACCTCACCATTGCATTTAGTCGTCACCAAATGCAAGGGTGGTAATTAAAATAAGCATTCTTAAAATACAAAATTTAAAAGAATGAAAATTAAAAATTTTAATACTTGTGGTCCTTAAAAATATCTGTAGGTCCTGCTGATAATTTACATGTCACAGCAAAAATTTACATTCTGAAAAATAAATGATGTTAGTCAAATGCACACACTCAATATGATACAAAAAAGTTCTATGTTTTATTTGTTTGCTAAAAGTTTTGTTTGTTTATTCTCAAACAACATAAAAATTGTCCATTATTAATATCATTTTTCTCTTTTTACCCTAGTCACCTCAAGAATTTTATTATAAAAACAGATCTGTGTGTAAAAAAACATTCCCCTGCTAACGTGGGAGAGTTTCTGAGACTAAATTCTAAATTTATTTTTTAATTAAAAAGCCTTCGGCTTTTTAATTTTTTCTTTTCTGTAAAATTATTTTTATGTTTTTTGGCACTTTCGATGGAGGTAAGCAACGGTTGCGACCGATTGCAGGTACTCCGAATCAACTACGTTGACGTTGTGTGTAAAAAAAAATATAAAATAAAATGTCGACCAAATAAAAATAATAATCTACAAAATGTAGAAAGCCAACAGGCAATGAGAAAATGAAAAGAAGGGACCTTGAATAATAAAAAGCAGGATTTTTTTTTTTTTTTTTTTTTTTTTTATTCATTTTTTTGTAACCATAGCATGAAGAGCCATGTATATCCTGCATATACCTGCTTAAACAATATGATACAGCTAGACCACATAGGAGAACTGCACACATTAAATAATAATAAACTGATCAGTAAAATAAAAGCAAAAATATTGCTACAAGCAGGGAGTGCACTAAAGTCTCTGTCGATCAAAGAAGTGTCACATAGCACACCAGTAAACATATAAAATTGAATAAATGTGCTAAATATGTTAAGACAAAGTACCCGTTTATATTTCAATTAAACAAATACATAATAGAGCAGCAAAAGCAATGTGACAATATCATAAAATAAAAATCTTTTTATCTCTTTTTTTTATATGTGCATGTACCAACATTCTTTGAAAACAGGACAATTATTATTATTATTATTATTTTTTCTTATGTAGCAAAGTTCTTCGAATAAGGTGGTTAATCATTCCATGAATTTTATAGTGTTGTATCAGTAAAAAAAAACTACTAATACAGACATTAATTTTCCAAGTTAATTAAAAAAATGTGTGAGCAAGTTATACTGTGTGTGTGTGTGTGTTATAAAATAAATGAAAGTATAGCTAAATCAAGACTATAAATAAATATAGATTTACATGAAACTTCATTTATGTAAGTATTTAAAGATTGTGTATAAACATGGGTTGTAAAATAAATGTTATATTTCCTAGAGATTAAAACAATAAAAATAAACTTTCAAATCTCATAAAGTATAAACAAGTGTTCAGGTAAAAATGAATATTTCAAATTGGACAAAAATACTGAAAATAAAATAGGTTTTGTAAATTAAATACCATCACATTTTGTATTATCACCATTAAAACCTAAAAATTTGATGAACAAGAATACCAAAATTAATAGGCTGTGTACTATTACATTGATGTAACTTTTTTTTAAAAATACTCCTAAAATTTCAAACATTGTGTAAGTGAGAAAAATGTATGTGAAACAAAAAAAAAAAAAAAAAAAAAAAAAAATGGATAAATTTAGACTGATGATCCAAATTAGATTTATAAAATTTTTCATATACATGCAAAATATATAAACAAAAATAAAATAAAAACATAAGTGTCATTTAAAGAATAAAAATGCTGGAAGTTCTCAAACAAAAATGTATTAGAATGAGAAATGTTTAATTATATGTTGAAAAAAAATGTGTGTGTGTAATTCTTGTAAATAACAGAAATATTTCAAATACACGGCTAGCATATAAGCTAGTCTTACATGTAAATATTTCAAAAAAATTGTAAATATGTGTAGATATTTCATATTAAAAATAGTCATAATTAAAAATATTGTATTTTGTGATAAGACGAAAAAAACATATGATTTGGTAGTTCCATGATTTGGTTATAATAGAGAATATAAAATTCCTATCTCTTTGTGTGCATCTCATATATTTTAAAAATAAAAAAAACTAGAAAATAAATATTGTATAACATATAAAAGTGAAAAAGTGGCAATGAAACATAATGTAAAATAATTGTATGTAAGAGTAAAATTGTGTAAGAAGAAAAATGTGTGTGTGAAGTGCACCCATGTGCATTTAACAAAAGTAACCCTAAAGCAAGGCTAGAATGACTAGATTTACATGCAAGGTTACTCCAAAAGTATTTATATTACAGTGTATAAAATTGAATAGTTCCTTTTTTTTTATATAAGGATTTTACATTAAGAATGGACAATAATATTGACACAAAAAAATGAAGCATTTGTGAAACTTATTTATGAAACTTTTTTGTAATAAATTGTGTATGTGGTATTATGTATATACTAAAATAAATAAAATATAAGTGTATATATGTATAGTTACCAAAACATCTGTATCTCGAAAAATTACACATTCATGTGAATCCTTAAAAATGATTTACAGTGATTGCAAATTGAAAAAAAAATCACTATAGAAATAAAATAAAAATATGTTCAAGTGCAATATTTTTTTTTTTTTTTTTTTTTTTTTTTTAATCCATAATATGAAAGAGCAAGAAATTTAAAATCAACATTCTGCATCATTGATTAAAAAAAAAATGTGATAAAGACTCTTTAACTTTTTTTTTTATGTATGTGTGAACAAAACCATTATTTGAAAACAAAATTCAATAACTGATACATAATGGCATATGATTTCCTTTTTAATTTCAAACCCTTATGATTAAATATGTTACCATGAATTGGCACAAGTTCTTAAATTTTATATGTTTGTTTTTGTATAAAACTCTATATTACCTTAAATAATTCATTGCCATTACTACTTTTAAAGATGAGTCAAAAAGCAATTTATCCAATTAAAATAAATTTCCAATCATAGGGCCAAAAATAATTAATTGAAAAAATTCTGACAGAAATTGCAATGTTTCACAAAAATGTCTCGTCACTCACTGTCCATAAATAAAAAAAAATAAATCGGTCCAGCCGAAAATATTTTCTGGAGAATGAATAACAAAACAGTAAAACTCACACACTCTAGAGACCTCGAGAGAGAGTGCATAGGTTCACCTGTAAAACACTACAACTTCACAAGAACAAAAAAATGATCTTAAATTTTTGACTAACGAAAAAGAAATAGCTGCATTAAAAATTTAAGAATTTATAAGATTAATGAAAAAAAAATATTCAACAACTAGAATTATGAGAAGACCCCTAGCAAGTTTGTGAAAAAAGTAATAAAAAAAAATATGTATATGATAAAAATGAGATACATAATATGAGTGTCAATTTTAAATATTCTCTTGATAAACCATTATTTATCTTAACCAAAAATTTCCAGTAAGAAAATCAAAAAAATATTTATATGTATTTCCATAAAGCCATTTCTTTTAACAAAGTTCCTCGTATGAATATTCAAGAAACTCAAGTAAACTATAAATCATTAAATAAAATAACAGTATTTGAACACATAAACAAAACTCAAAATAACATCTCAACATGTATTTGTCAATTTAAGGAAAAAGAATGTCATCACTAGCAGACAGATAATAAAAATATTGTAGAAAAGTAAAATGTATTTGTGAGAAAATTTTGAGAATTTAATGGTGAAATACTACACTAGTTATTATCAATTTGCCTTTGCTTAGGCACTTTCACAAAATATGAAAGATATGTGTATTCATATCTACGAGTGATGATAAGCATTGTTAATATTCAAATGAGAGCATAATTCAAACTATTATTATTTTCAATTATCCTTAAATTCCACTAAATAATGTAAATTCAACCATAATTTTAAAATAAACCGCTATTAATATCAACATTACATATACTTGAACCACTATGGATTAAAAAATATTTTTATAACCACCCTATCACAAAAGCAACTTCAACTACCTATTGTTGTAAATCCAAGTAAAATTTTCAAAAATATAAAATTAATTGTGTAAACATGCACAATCAAGGATAAAAATTAAATTACCCTATAATTATTCCACCATAATCATGAGCACATATTCAAAAATCTTGTCAATAACTCTATCTTTGAGTAATGTTTAAAAATATATACATATTTAAAAATAAAATAAAACACTGAAATATATACATGCACACATATTATCAAACCATTTTAAAAAATGTTCCAAAATCTGTTGAATACCTTTTAAAAATTTGACATTCTAAAGCACAATATACAATGAAGTAAACTGAATTTATCAAATATTAAATATACGTAAGTATGTATATCATGCTTTAAAATTTTACTAATAAAACTCAAAAAAATATAGTTTTTGTATTAAAGTGTTTTTTTTTTTTTTTTTAAGAACTGTACTTACAAATTCCTGGGTTACCTTTTGCACTGAAACTAATATTACTATTGTCTCAATATATCTTGAAAGTGTAGATTTATACCATTGCAAGAAATTAGTTTCATATTGTTCCAGATTAATTGTCTTTTTTTTTTGTAAAATAACGAATCCCCACCTTTAATTTAGTAATGTCACTAACGATTTCACAAAATATGTCCATACATGCAGATGATAAGTCTGTCAATATTAGAAAGTATAGTTGCATTGAAACCTCTTGACTTAAAACAGTGTATCAGATAGTGAGGTGGGATGGAAACAACAATACGGGTTACGAGACACCAACTCTTTTAATGTACACAGACGTAATGCCGAACCAAGAATATGCTCTATTTCCGAGCATGGACATTCATAATAGAGAATGATGAACAAAAATGCTGCGTCATTTTAAAGAGAATCGCATTAGATGAGAACCTTTCTCCTTTGCTATTCAAAAGTGAAGCAGGCGGAATGGAGGTCATTAGCCTTCCCTACACAGTTTACACGGGAGTTGCGATATCCTGTGAGGCATCTCTTATCTATAAGATGAATTCGCACATAACACAGGACTTCCAGATGGGCTTTGATTCCGAAGAAAGATGAAAGACGCATTTCTCAAAAACTGGAAAGCGAAGTCTGTACACGCAGGTGCATCTCAACACAAGAAAAATATACTGCCGAATACTTAGTCCTTTCTTCCGTATTTTATAAGTTCATTGAGGTGCACCTTATTACTTTGGTGATGTATAATGTCCATTACATTATGATATTCTTGCACTACGAAACATCTGACTATTAAAAAAAAAAAAAAAAAAAACAATTCTTTCGGAAGTAAGTAGGAACTGAGAAAACTTATAAGTTCTTCTCCTGCAGCCGTTGACGGGGGAAAGTAGCACGGAGAAATATATCAAGGGCGGAAGCTATGATTCAGCGTTTCCATCAGTTATTGATACTGGCCTGAGTGAAGCATCGGGAAGAGAAAAGCTTTCTATTACGGAACGAAGAAAGACGGCGGATTATTTCTGTTTGAGAATACTGGATCCAAAATATCGAAGATGGTGCTTGTGTCATATGATTCATCACAACCATATTTAAAAAAAATAATGTTGAAGGAAATTATTATCGTTCACTTGAAAAATGAATGATAGTTAGAAGTTACTTTCAAAACAAAAAGAGTTCCAATAAAAGTTTGTAATACAACGTCCAACGCTTGATAAAATGCCATACTAATAAATTTTAGAAGCACATACCCTCTCTCTCACCAAAGGCAGTGATCCCCAAGAATTGGTAGCTGGCACCAGTATTATGTGACATTGTTCCTTGATATTCCAATATAGGCGCGTGATCTGTAGTGATGCAGGTTCATAATGTACAATCAAACATCATATAAAATAAATAACAGCAGAGATATAGAGGTGACGAAGTGAGGTATTTATTTAAAATAGAAATATTTAGTTCAACAGATAAAATTCCAATTAAATATAAAAGCAAATATTTAAGTACTTGAGATTGTACATAATAAATCTTAGGGATATGCCTTAAAAAGGAGGTGAGAGAGAGGTAATCTTTTAACGTCTATTCAAGATCAGATATTATCGTAAAGTGTGTAGGGAAAGAGAAGCTAGCGCACGACTTGCCCAGCCAAATCTGGCAAGCCTGCCAATCACCTGATCCTGGCGTCGCCAAATAAGCGCCAAGTGTTATTCTTTGTTTGTGAATTGAAATGTATATAAACTTTTAAATTTTGAGAGTCGGTTACAAAATATTAACCCTATTGTTGGCGCGCTTGTTTTGAGCCAAGAGAATGAGGTGATTTATGAGTATTGTGAAACAGGAAGTAGATAATTACTTTAATATGAGTCATTTAAAATCTATTGCATCAGGTTGAGTAGAGAATGACCGTTATTAAACTGAAATCATTAATATTGCGTAAACACAAATAAATTATTATATCCGGTGTTGAAATACATATAATTTGAGAGTCTTTTTGTTTAGGAAAAACTGAGAACACTTTTGTTTATAAGAATATTAAGCTAATTTATATTTCTCAAATGATAAGTTATTAAATAAATTATTACATTTATAGTGTAAATAAAAACGACATCTTTAATTTATGAGTACTATTAATAATTCCAAAATGAATGAAGTTTTGATTTAAAAAGGTTTATCTTAATATGGTTTACGCAATTTAATATGTAATATAATTAATTCCTTTTATTTTATGAATTTAAAAAGAAAATCCATTAGGATTCAATAAAACTGAAGTGAAATATAATTAATTTTAAAATGTAATATTCTCATGAAAAATGAAATAATTTAATTATTCAGATTTTAAAAGGAAATAGATTAAAAGTGAATGTATGTGTGAAGACTCCTTCACAGTGGGTGACATGAACGCGCATGGGGAGGAAGGGAGACTGCAAAATATTTACGATAGACGGTGGTTGAAAATCCATTTACAGTGCGAGAGACGGGGTTATCAAGCAATGGAAGGGAGCCATTATTTTCTATTTCATATGTAAACTGGATATTACTGTCAATTGAATTTAAAGTTTCTAAGATGTGGTCAATATTGTGACGAGATATGTCGATAAGCGTGAAGGTGTCGTCAACGTAACGGGTCCAAAAAGGAAAGGATATTTTCTTTAAAAAGCTTGCTTTCGAAATAGTGCATGTAAATATCTTCGAGAATTGTGGAGAGAGGGGAAACCATGGCTAAACCTTCAGACTGGCGATATAATTTATTTTGGAATGAAAAAGTGGTTTGTGATAAACAAATGCGGGTAAGAGAAATTAATTCTCGTATTTCAAAAGATGTGAGATGAAACTCTTTTAATCTATTCACTTATTGGAACATTAGTGAAAAGAGATTTTACATAAAAAAAAAAAAAAAAAAAAAAAAAAGACATAGTGAGATTAGTGTGAAGGCAGTTTTGAATATTTTTTGCAAATTTTATGGAATTCTTAACAGTATAACTATTAAAAGCCGAATAAACTACTACGTCAGAAGCGCCAAAAGAAAAATATTTGCGATGCATACAGCTGTTTCGGTAGCCTTAAACGTACCGTCTTCAGTGCAAAAAGAATTCTGAATCTGGAGAAGTGCTCGTATATATAGGATAGGGACCGAATATACGAGCTATATATACGCCCGATATATATACGAACACTTTTCCAGATTCAGAATTCTTTTTGCACTGAAGACGGTACGCTTAAGGCTACGAAACAGCTGTATGCATCGCAAATATATTTCTTTTGGCGTTTATGACGTAGTAGTTTATTCGGGTTTTAATATTCCAACGCCAAGTCTCCTGTTTTTATTTGATATTAAATTAATCGAAAAAAAGTTAGAATACTAATAGCGTAATAGTATTTAAAGTAATCATGACATAAGTTAAAAATACAGAGTAATTTAGTAATTTATTTTCATTCATTTTTATTTCATTTCATTTCATTTTATTTATTTATTTATATTTACTGATTTATATTTAAGTTTTTATCTTTTATGTATTTAATTATTTGTTTACAAATTATCATGTGTATCAAGAAACATTTATTTTATACTGTATTATCTGAAATTGTAAACAAAATGTATGATTTTTTTTCTGTGTTTAATACTTTACAAAACGTTGATGTAAAATAACGATTAATGTTATTTATCGTTATATTTCGAGAATTTTAAATGCTACAATTTTGAATAGTCCTAAATTCGTGTTAATGAGATTTTTTAAATTACTTCCAAACTATTCACCTTAGAAGTACTTCTAATACCTTAATGACAGAATTCCTTTACTCGAGAACATGTGAAATATTCCAATATTAATAAATAAAAAACGGCAATTATTTAATTAAGCAAAAAAATAATGTATAAAAAATAATATAACTAAATAGCAAAGAATCAATGACAAAAAATATATTTTTAAAAAATAATAAAAACATAAAAATGAAAAGCAATTTTAATTTCTTCTTCCTTTAGTAAAAGGCACGTGAAAAATAATTAATTTAAAGAATTTCTGCCTCTAATTTAAATATCTTGTTAACAAAAAATACTAATTTAAAACCCTCTGGAGGTGATGAAAATGTGATTATCTCTCTTTTTTTTTTTTTCATTAGAGATGATTAATTTTCTGGCTACATATGTATGAGATTTTTTTTTTTTCAAAATTTTAATGAAAAAACTCAATCACACTAAATGAAAAGATAAAAAAAGTAAATTATATTTTCCCTTGTTATAAAAAAAAATAATAATTAATCATCCATATTAAGAAATATTTTTGAAAAGCAACTTTTTTTTAGAATTGTTTTATAAAAATGAATCTTGAAAATCTTAATGAATCTTAAAAACAAATCAAACATTTTTTGATTTTATTTACTAAAATAGATTGTTTATATATATATATACAGGTTGTCCATAAGTCAGTAGACATTTTAAAAGTCTATAACTGTTGAATGAATTGATAGAAATGAACGCGATTTGCGAAAAAATCATTATCGAGTAGTTTTTTTTTTTTTTTTTTTTTTTTTTTGGGGGGGGGGGAGGGGAAGGAAAAAAATATTGTTAATTTTTTTGTCGGCGTTAGTTAGACAAAGAGTTAATTTTTTCGTACGGATGTAAAAGAAAAATATGCAAGTGAAAGTCCTATAAATTGCAAAATTTTGAAATTAGAACAGTTTATTTCTTATTTTGCCGCTTACTTGTGCATATATATAGTTTTAATTTCGATGCTCACTTGGGGGATAAAGCGTTATTGGTGAAGATGATTTCCCTCTGGTAAGAATCGCCAACTGAAGCCGCAGTTAGTAATGTTATAACACAATTGCAAACTGTGATTTGTGGTGACGACGGGCACATAGATGATGATTTATATGCCTGTAAACATGTGCATGCGAATAAGAAATCCATTCATTTAATAGTTATGATTTTTTTAAATGTCAACAGACTTATTGGGACACCTTATGTATACATATTTGTAAGATTTTAAAACTCAAAGATTTCAACAACGAATTACTATAATCGTAGGAAGTGGAAAAAAAATAAAGCAAAAGAAATTCTGAAAAGTAGTATATTATGGAAAATTTACCCAACATGATCCATTTGCATATTATTTTACACAAAGATAAAATAACTTAGAAGTAGTAAAAGCGCTACTATAATCATGGGACACAGTATGATTAAAATGTTAAATTAGATAACATACTGATAAATGAGAAAACAACAGGTGTATTGAACATCAATAAATATAATAGTAATAATAAGGTAATGAAAAATATAAAAGTGTATATTATAAACGTAGTTATTTATAATTATTTTAAAATTATTTGGAAAAAGGTTACAAATTAAACTTTATAGATATTAAACTTTAGCAGAAATAAATATTCAGTTTTTTTTTTTTTTTTTTTTTTTTTTAATAATTGGAATATATTTTGTTGATTTAGAAATAATTATTCATGACTTCATCAACCGAGAATATTCATTTTAAGTAAATTGGTGTGTAAAGGTTGATATTTTTATTTACCAACTATGTGAAAAATACCAGAGCCGGGAATCGAACCTGGGCACCTCCGCTTAACGCACGGATGCTTTACCACTGAGCTACCCTGGCCGACAACCAGCTAGGCATTTCTCACATAGGTTCGATTCCCGGCTCTAGTATTTTTCACATAATTGGTAAATAAAAATATCAAACTTTACACTCCAATTTACTTAAAATGTATATTTTGTTGGTTCATTTCCAGAATACGCTATCATTCAAAAACCAATCATACGACTTTCAAAAACAAATTGCGTGCGTTTTAGGAAGAACAACGAATGCAACAGTGTCAGTGGTGAGAGCTGTATAAGTGTTAATTACATTTTTATTAAACTTACAATTAAGCTCTCAAATTAAATTTGCAAATACTTACACAAGTTCACCTTTTATTCTAGTTTGGCGTTACAACATTCTACTATCTATATCTTGAACTTCGAGTATTTATAACTATCAATTCTAGAAAGAATTTAACCGGGGAATTGTGATTTTATAACTATTGCTTGTACTTTTAAACAATATTAGTAAAAATTAGTTCTGTATTTATAGCGTTCCCACGAGTTACTCTTACAGTAGTCGTGACGTAGCTAACCCTAGACGATACTATCGGGGCTCCCATGCCTGATCCTTTTCGAGCTTCAACTATTCCATTTTTCCTAGCTATTTTATCTGGAGTTAGTCTTTCTTTTTTTAAACACTTGTAACGGTGAGATAATTTGTTTTAGTCCAATATTTTTTTCTGTGAATTTTTGACTTTTTTTTTCTGTTTTTTTACTTGCTTAATGAAATTTTTAACTGCATTGCTCAAAAACAAATGATTGTAGAATGTTGCAAATTTTTATTCGTGTCTGTCTTGATATTTAGTTCTGCACCTGCGACTTTGGTTTTAATATGAGCTCACGTTTCAGAGATATCTACGACTTTATACGATTTTTCGTGACGTCTGCATGTAAGTATCTGTGTGTGTGCGTGGATGTATGTCATATAACTCAAAAATGTTTCAACGTAGAACGTTGCAAATCGGTATATAGGTTTGATATAAGACCTAGTTGCGCACCTCTCTTTTTGGTATTTCTGCGATTTTCTGTTTCAGCGAAATTTACGAAAAATATATTTATAAGGACTAAAAATACAATAGTTTTGGTCATTTTATATGACCTACTATCATAGAGATTTGAAAAAAGCTAATGATAGAGCCTGTAATGATATTTTTATGAAAGCTGTCGACATTTTTAGGCATATAAAGTATATAAGCAGGTAGTAGTCGACGAATGTATTTTATTCAATTAATATTCAGCCTGTAACGATATTGTTATGAAAGTTGTCGACAGTTTTGCGTATAGAAAGTCATTTTTCAAGACATAAACAGGTTTTAGTCGTCGAATGCACTTTAATTAATGTATATTCAGATCGTAATAATATTATTATAAATGTTGCCGATATTTTTGCATGTAGAAAGTACATAAGCAGGTACCAGTCGATGAATGTATTATATTTAATGAAAGGTCAGCTGGTTGATAAAGCCCGTAATGATATTCTTATGAAATTTTTTAATATTCTTGCATATACTAAGTTATTGTTAAAGACATATGGAGGTTCTAGTCGACCAATGCACTTCATTTAATGAATATTCAACCCGTACATATCGCCCGTAATAATATTGTCTTTTCGTCATTTTTGCATGTAGAGAGTAATATTTAAGGACATAAGCAGGTTCTAGTCGACGAATGCACTTTATTAATGAATATTCAGCTCGTAATGATATTGGTATGAAAATTATATGCATTTTTGCGCATAGAAAGCAATTCGTAAAGACATAAATAGGTTCTAGTCAATAAATGCATTTTATTTAATGGATATTCAGGAAACAGTTGAATAAAACGCTTTTTTGTGCTATAAAAATCAACAATCAATGAATAATCTCGAAACTATCCAATGAAACAGCCATTCTTACTACAGAATTAAGTAAACACTGTTAAATACACTACAGAGCAGAAATTTTACTAATTTTGGAATCAACGAAAATTTCAAAATCTGAATGGAATTTAAAATCATCGAGAGTATTGTATTCTGATAGCGGTTTTTGGAATTTTCGAGGTAGTTCTGCAGTAGGAACTAATGAATCATTACAAAAATTTCTAGAACTCGACTACCACTGAGGTTAAAATTCTGAAACTTTGGTAATCCTAAATTGTCAATTTCGCCCCATTTAAACGACTAATTTGACGCTAAGTCAATGTCCACCCTCGTGGAGAAGAAAGAAAAATACCATTTGTCTCCCTTTTACTTTAATACCGTGTAGAAAGAAGCAGGTAAAGATATAATCAATTTTAAGTCTACAATCATCAATAATCACTCTTCTTTTTTTATAGCTTTGTTAGTCCCCTGTAGAATAAAAAAAAAAAGGTTCTGCGCTATAAATCAATGAAAGTTTCAAGAACACTCTAGAACTTATTCTTGGTGAAGTTAGAGTTTCCAAACTTTGGCAACCCTAAACTACTAATTTTCGCAAAATTCAGTCGCTAAGTTGCCAGATTCGATGCCAAAACCAAAATCTATATTTACTACAAATTTGCGGCATGCCGAGATTAGCGATCAAATTTGGCGGCAAATATTGTTTCAGGATAGCCAGAAATAGTAAACCTTTTCTCAATATTAGCGGAGTCGAATGACTTCCATTGAACTCAAGTTGTTTATTTGGCAATCAAATATTCTGAATTAAGCCGTGAAGCACTATTCCTGAGAAAACTACTATAATTGTCTCTGCGGTATATGTAATACAATTACCTTGACCTTTTGGCTAGAGTATCAGATTTTATGACAAGGAAGACTATTAGATTCAATCTGGGTAAAAACGTCAGTTTTTGTAGACAAATTTTCTGTAAAACTAAAAAAGGGGAAAATAAATAAGTTTCAGTCCTATCGTTACAGTCGTAGAAATCAGTTATTGTATCAAATTTTGAATTTTATAAGGGAATATATATATATATATATTTTATGTATATACTATTGGTGCCGCCAAATGTCTTCGTTATTGAATAATTAGCAGCCCTGTTTACTAGTAGCCAATATAGCGGTTTGATTATTAGAGTAAATTTTATTTTTAAAGAGTAAAGTCTTTTTTTTTTTAGAGTAAAGTCACTTTTTTATTTTCTACTTCAAAAGAGTAAGCATTAGTAGTATGCAGAATATTGAAACATATGATAAGATAATCCAATCCCAGTGACTTCTGGTTTGTTTAATATGTTTAAAGGTTCATAATGATTGCATTAAAATAAGAAAAACTGGTCCTGTGGCCATTGCAAAACTTTCTTACACATAATTCTATGTAACAATTGCTGTTAACATGCAATATATATATATCTCACTGATTTAGCTTCTTACAATTAGTGTTATTTATACGTGACTCCGTGAAATGTTTACTAAATCATGTTTAGGTTAATCCATCTGAAAAACTGCATACATGTCAGCAAATGTACGCCCAAATCAAATCGGTTTATCTATCTATTTTTTTTTCCTTTTAAGTATACTTACTAAACCTGGTGCCTGTAAATCCCATAGAAGCTGAGATATGTCCTTTCAGTCAAGAGAAAGTACTGCATTATAGCAGCGCCAGATTTTGTTCGATATGCATTTTTATTAAAACATCATAATTTTTTGTAATATTTATGTATATTTATATATATATATATATATATATATATATATATATATATATATATATAACATACCACGCTTTGTACATGTATGTATAACAGAAGCTGAGATACTCTTTCCTTAAACGGTATTAATTGAAGCATAGCAGCACTACCCATTAATCGTTATACACCTAAATTATCATACTTTTGTGAATAAACGATCTCACATGCCAAGTTTGAGCTTGAAATTTAACCCTCTCTTGAATAGTGGAAATCGCAGCATAGCGGTCTTTGGGCGATTTACATGTTTTGATGAATTTTTTAATTTTTATTTATTTATTTATTTATTTATTTATTGTTTCTACTCTGTTATTAAGTTAATGATACGAAAAATATATTAAAATTTAATCTATATATATATATATATTAAATGGATTATTATCATTTAATTACTTTTATTACTTGTTATTGCGAATTTTTATAAATATTCACAACTGGTATAAGCAAGTGTACATGTATCCTAAACTTCCTGTGTAAATTTGCAACACCCATCTGACCGCCGCTGACCGATATATCTGGTCACTGAGCTGTTCTCTTTTCTGCACTACTCTTATATTTCAAAACTATACATTTATGAAAATTTAACTAATTTTTCAAAATTAAAGTTCGTAAATACTAGTTATAAGGATTATAATCATGGGCAAAGTTACATTTTAACATGTTTTTAGTAACTTCTATTAATGTTTGTTTATTTGTTTGTTTGCCTGGTACAAACCTTTCAATCGGTTTTTAACAAACTTTCCTACAAGCTGGACATTTGAAACTTTTAGAATATCTCAAGACCCGATGACAACACAATACTTCGAAACCCGATTTTCGAATTTTTGATCAGTTTTTTTTTTTTTTTTTTTTTTTTTAATTTATTAAAATATGAAAATAATAACCTCCTAATAATTTTAAAAATAGTCATTAAAATATTAGCAGCTATAATTTAATTGTTGCAATATATATATATATATAATAATACCAGTTCATTTTCTTTCGACATAAATATAAATATATTTAATTGTAAAAAAAATCTAAAACGTTAAATTATGTATCTCACAAAAATTGACGTCATTATCACTTTACAAATTTTATTCGAATTGATGAATTGCTAATGTAGTTCTATAGCTATCATCCAACTAAAAATTTAAAACATGGTATCTAAAAAGTTTTTATAATATACTTATATAATCTTAATTTGAAATAAATATTAATTTCATACATAGAAAAAACTATGCAGCTAAAACAATATTACTATTTTGCCTTTTCAAATACGGTCAGATGGTTAAGAAACAATTAATCGACGATGTGCAAAATTTAATAAATATCGTAAAAAATGCCACATACCGATTCCTGCTAAGAACTGTACAAAAGGAAAAAAAAAACATAAATTCGAGAAAAAATAAATTATAAAACAACTTTAATCCGTCCTTCATCCAAATATAAGATAGATGTGAAATAACTAATTTAGAGAGATTCAGATCCTAATTTATAATCCTTGTTAACAAAAAAGTCTAATTAAAAGTCCTTTGGAGGTGATGAAAATGTGATTATGTTTTTTGTTTTTATTTATTTTATTTTTTTTATCATTAGAAATGATTAATTATTTGGCTATACTCGTTTGATTTTTTTTTAGTAAAAAAAATAATAAAAAAAAATAATTTTTATTATTTGCTTTTTTAAAACAAATAACTACTGTTGCGAAGTAATTAAAAAAAATCTCATTTAATTCAAGATTCTTATTTTATTTTTAATATTGAAAAATTATGTATTTAAAATTTTAACATTTAATTTCATGTTAATTTATTATTGAATTTATTTCAAGGGAAGTATTAAAGTCTTTTTTTTTTTTTTTTTTTTTGGTAATGTAATAAGAAAAAAAATCTCCCTATTTTATATATTTAATTATTATTATTATTATTATTGGCATTACATTAAGATGTTCATAATTTATTTATAGTGTATACATCAGTTTCATCAATTCAAATAAAAAGTAAAATAAGTCTTCCACAGATTTTATGTATATGTATATATATATACGATACTCTGCATGTGTGGGAAATGTACTGGAAAATGTATATTCTGATGTATTTCTACATTTTCAAATCATTGTTTTATTTAAATTCCTGAAAATTTCCTTCAAATTAAATATTATATGCTCAAATTTCCATTTCAGCCCCTTAAATCTTATGTCATATTCATTAATGTTTTTGAATAATTTTAAGCAACATGACAAATAATTTTTGCAAATTTTACAACCTAAGATGGAAGTTAGTAACCTAAAGTATAGATGTATTTATTTTATTTATTTATTTATTTATTTTCAATTAAAAGGAATTGCATATGGATTTTTTTTTTCGGGGAGGGGGGGGGGTTGAGTAGGGTTTTCCTATATTATTATCTCTTACTACCTCACCCCCCCCCCCCTCTATAAAACCTTTTGTGTGGCATCCTAAGAGACAGAAGGATTTAAAAAATAGCTAAATTTAGTAGAAGAAAACAATTTTGATTACTATAAAGAAATAATGATATTTTTTATGGATTTTAAAATTAGTAAATATTTGCAAAATTGGTGGAACTGTAAGTATACTCTAACTACTTATTATTTAAGTTTCTTCGTAAGTTTATCTTATTATGGCATTTAAGTTCGATTGTGTCATGATATGTATTACTGTATTGTTCTAAATGATTTTTTATTGTTTGACTAAATCCAGCGTATACAGTAGCAATTTAATTATTTTTTTAACAATTATGCGTGTAACTAAGCACCATTTGGGTTTGTTTTGTTTGGGGACAGAAATGACACTATCAAAAATGTAGAGATATATAAATTTGTTCCCATTTGCTTTATTAAACTATTAAATATATAATATTCTATTTCTTAATAAAAATTAGATAATATTTCTTAATAAATAAATTTTTAAAAATCATTTTTTAATTAAAATTGGAAAGGTCTCTATTTAAAATTTTGTCGTTCCCCAGTAATTTTCATTTTTAAATATAAAGAGACAGTTTACATTTAATCTAATTCAGAATATTTATTTATTTTTTTTTTTCATAAAACTGATAAATTATTATTAAAATTCTTTAAAAATATAAATTAGGTACCTTTAAAGAAAGACACTTTTATGCCTATAATTCTTACTTCTGTTTCCTTATTGTAAAAAAATCAAAACCTATTCAACTTTATTGCACACAGATAATTATTAATACATTGTTATTATTATATGAAGTCACAACTGAAAAAGCAAACTAAAAAAAAAAAAAAAAAAAAAAAAAAAAAAAAAAAAAGTCTCTTAAATATAAGGATTTTTAGTAACTATCATGAGGAGAGTAATAACGTTGATTTACATATTACGTTTCGTACATTTAAGCGATTGAATTTCATGTCGGGACATCCTTTATTACTCTTGTTAATTTTCTTCATAAATTTATGATTTTTTTTTTTTTTTTTTTTTACATTTATATTTCCGAAAGGTACAAACTTAGTTTACCCACTTATTACAGAATCGTTTATATATAGGCGTATGTACAGGATGTCTCAACAAACGAATTACGAATGTCTAAGAGAAGTAGACATTCCAGTATTACATATTATTATTGGATTGTCATGTACATGTAGTAATATACGCATGTAGAAAACAAAAACAAAAACAAAAAAAACAGACATCACTAAGTTAATCTGAGTTTTATTAGTATGAAAGTGTACGCCTTTTATGAGTATAAAAATGACTATATATATATTGAAAAGAGACTTGGCGCTGGATTATTCAAACCAGTAAAACCTACGTCAGAAACGCCAAAGAAAAATATTTGGGAAGCACACAGCTGTTTCGATAGCCTTAAACGTACCGTCTTCAGTGCGTAAAGATTAGAACAACTGTCCCAAATATTCTTCTTCTGTGTTTCTGACGTAGATTTTACTGATTTTAAATGGCTATACATGTCTTATGAGTATAACCATGGATAGGATTCATTCTAAAAATGGAAATTTAGCGGTCCCAAAAAATTACATTTATACCATACCTTTAGTTGTCTAAAAATCTAAAGCAGTAAACAAACATACTCAAATACCCAATTTTACGCTTTTTTTTTTTATATATATATATGCGAAAACAACACACAAACTTTAATTTGAGCATATCGGTAACACAAAGTTACAAAATATGATTTTTAATATTAATTTCCGCAACGGCAAAAAATTTTAATAGGAAAATACTGATATTTAGAGAAATAGTAATTGTTATTTTAAAGATATAAATTATGAAGACAGTTAGTTCATTTTTAACTTGCAGCAAAATGTATCTACAAACTGATGTTAAGTGATTTAAGGGTGGGGGGGGGGAGAAGAAGAAAACAACACCAACTGCTTAAAAGCATAATAATTATAAAATTCCATCTTTATACAGAAGAACATTCTGTACAGATATTGGGGAAAAGGAATTATAGCGTAATAAAATCAGTATTTGTACACAATTTTCAAAACAGAATAATTTTCAAGTCGACCATTGAGCTACTAACTATGTTTATTAAACGGAAAAGAAAATTTAGAATTAAAAATTTCTTTTTAAATGGATAAAATTGTTTTTAAAATGTTTTTTTAGTACGGAGGACTATTAATCTCATTCATTCCTATCTGTATGTACGACCCCCCCCCATTCCCCCGCTGTATAAAGTTTGATATTCAATGCATTTCTTTTATGTATCTGTTACCAATTCCTCCCCCACCCCACCCCCAACCTCCGTCCTTTTCCAATTGTAACTGGACTTGAGAAAAGTCTACAAGAATCGATATGAATACCTGTGTCACGATTATTTTCGTATGTAAATAACTTATTAAAAAAAAAAAAAAATGCACATACGATCAAGAAAATTGGATGAGATGTTCGTTTATAAATTACTTTAATTTTAATTTTTATTTACTTATTTATTTTTCAAAGAACCATTTATTTATTTATTAAAAGATAAGAAAAAATAATTAATAATAATGAGTATTGAAAAGGACAGTATCAAAAAAGTTGAAGAAGCCCTTTTTTAGACAAAAATACATAATTTATTTTTTAGTACGAAGGACTATTAATCTCATTCTACGGATTATTACGATACCAGTTTTACGATAGTGAGACATTTATCGAAATCGAAAATCAATCGAAAATATAATTGAATAATTTGAAGAAATTGACGTTATAATAAATAAAAAAAAAAAAAAAAAAAGAAAAAGAAAGAAAGAAAACTAATATTCTTCCATTCTAAACTAAATTATTATTTTTTCAGAATTTCACATTTTTTTTTTTTTTTTTTTTTTTTTTTTTTATGAAAAAGGAAAGAAAAGAAAAATAGTAATAATCTGTATCGAAACGGCCAGTATCGGATTTTTTTTTGAGGGGCACAGTATGAGAAGGTCGAAATGTTTATATATATTTTTTTAATTAATTTTTTACGCCAAAGCCGCTAGCAGTGAAATGTTAATCGTCTGCTTTTAATTTTGTTATTTTTTATACATAACAATAAATATTCTGTTAAATTATTTAAACATTTTATTTTATTTTATTCTATATTTGTTAATAAATTTTCCAATTGTAAATTTTATTTGCTTCATTTTTGTTTTAATAAAAAGTAGAAAAACAAAGAATTGATTTATAAAACTACTTTAGGTTACAATTTTGTCATCCACTTGTGTGATTTTGATGATATTTGTTAATATCATAGCGACAGTTGCCGTAATGGCGCAATGATGGCGTGAACCCGAATAACACGTATGCGAGTTTTTATAAGTATAGCAGAGAATATATATATATTTTATTATAAGTATGCAAAAGTCAGCTTATATTATATGAGTATTGTTAGTTATGCGTCAATTGATTATTTACATTTACCTAACTTATTTCGACATTGCGTGAAGCAAATTTAACTAATATCATACAGAATTCATGTATTTTTTTTATGATTGAAAATAATAACATATATTTTTATTACGAAATGTCAAAATCTAATTTAGAAAATAATATTGAATAAATATAATATGTTCTTTATTTATATTAGAAAATGCATTTTAAATTTATTTGATATAAAATATGCTCTATGCAACAACGCAAAATTAATTCTTTTTTCATTCTCGAAATCAAATTCATGGCCATAAAATTACCGAACAGTGATAAAAATTTGGGGAGGAGATGTTATTCCGACAAAATTATGGTTGACTGGAAAAACAAAAGTAGTCATATTCGGATGCAGGAGGTCATTTTATACAAGAATAAGTAAGAATGATATCAGGGGTCGATTTATTATTATTATTATTATTATTATTTCAGCGCAGTGTAGTTAGTATGTGAAGAAATTTCCGCCAAACATAAATTAGAACCATTGGAGTAAAACCAGCGTTCTAAAAAAAAAAAAAAAAAAAAAAAAAAAAAGGAAGAAATCGGCAAATACTTTCAGATTATCTGCAGTTTTGGGCTTTTTTTTTTAGCCTCAATTTTCTTTACTTCTAAATTAAAATAATAAACTTTTTAATAACACATTAAATGCTATTATGATTATTTATGTACTTTAATATTTATTCTGAAAAAAGAATTAAAATTTAAAGTAATTTTTGTTTATTTCTTTTTCAAAAAGTAATATAATAATTATATATATATATATATATATATATATATATATATATATATATATATATTTGTTGGTGTGTTGGTATTGTTTTGTATCTATTAATTGCTAAATTTTAAGATTAAATTATATTACGATATCTATCATTTATATATATATGTATATATTTAATTATATATATATGTTTTAAATGAAGTTTAAAGTGCAATTATTTATTCAATTTTTTATTCTTTTACTTTATTTTATTATTTATATAACTACCGAGTAATATTCGATTTTTCATCAATGGAATATATATATATATATATATATATATATATATATATATATATATATAAAGATCTTTTTTTTTATTTTAGTGAACACATTATTTCACATTATTTCATCAATATAAGAAAAAAAAACTTACATGTACGCAGCCAAGTGTTTTAATTATTTCTAATAAAAAAAATAAAAAAAAAAAAACTTTAAAATATGAAAAAATAATTAATCACATAATCATCATTTCTCGAGAGTTTCAATTTTTTCTTTTTTGTTAACAAGGAATTTAAATTAGAAACTGAATTTCTTTAAATTAATTATTTCACACCTACATTTTAATTGCGGAACATTTTTTATTAAAATTGCTTTTAAGATTTAATATTTTTGCTTCTTCTTTTTTTATATATTTATATATATATACATAAATTCCATTTTTAAATCTATTTTTAGTGTAAATCAATAAGCATTTTATTTATTTAATCATTTATTTTTATTTAGAATATTTTAGACAAGCTCCGTTAAACATATTTTGTCATTAATATATTATTGTTAACCACCTTTGAAAACAAAATGTAAATATTATTTTCTAGTAAATATGAATGTTTAGAAAAGAAGATATTTATTACGAAAAATATGCAAGAATAAGGTTTATTTTGATGTATATATATATATATATATATATATATATATATATATATATGCTATGGTCGAAATTCTTTTGCTAATCCCAAGTTAAATGGTTCATTTCATTAATGAAAGATCGATACCACCCCCACCTCCCCGTATATAGTAACCTTTACTATTAATTATTTTCTACGGCATTACATTGCACGGTCCTCTTTGTATGCATTCTACAGTCAACGTAATCTAATAAATTTTAAAATTAAAGTAAGTAATATTATTTATCTTCTAAAATTAAATCAATTTAAGTTAACTAGTTACTTTGTTGGCATGTGTCTGTATCTGTTATTTATTTGATTCTTTATTCTTCGTTCTCATTCTTTTCATTTTAATCAAATAAATTATATATATATATATACACCCATGGTGAAAAAAAAAAAATAAATAAATAAACTATTTCAATATATGAGACCGATGATAGATATAGCTATCATACCGCTTACAGAAACAGATTAAAAATTTCGTGGAAGGCATTTTGAGGTATGCGCTCAAGAATCATATGAAAAACAACAGTTAAACTCTAACAGTTATGGTTACAGTGACAAAATTTCAAAAATTCCCATGTCAACATCTTTTACAGGGAAGCACAAAAGAGTATGGATATGATGCATTCCATTGAAAAAAAAACAAACTATTTGGGGGGGAAATATTCAAACCCCCTATTATAATTTTCTATTTATTTTATTTAATTACTTCCCTTACTTCAATTTATTTAAACAATTGTTAACTACTTAATGCTCGAAAATTCGATTTAAGTCGCTCCAATTTTTTTCTAGTTACCTTTATTTTTATTTATTTATTTATTTATTTTTAACAATCTTAATTTTATTTAATTTTTTCAGTACTTTTATCTTTACTTTTTCTTCTTTGGCAAAGTTGTTTTTCTATTTTTGTTTAATAAAAGCGTTTAAATTTTTCCATGACTAATCTTCAGGTTAGCGGTATTCCCCTTTCTGCTACGTTCTTTCCTCTAATTCTTTAATTTTGGAACAGGATATAGATTTCCAGATGAAACGTGAAATGAAGTGGTCTTCACCAAAGAAAGGCCAAACTAAAACCGATCTAATAATATAAAAAAAGAAAAAAAAGAAAAAAAAAAAAAGGCATAAAGGCATAATGGTGTATTTCTCCATTCCACTACATCCCTTTTGCCCCAAATACACGATTCATGTCTTAGAAGAAAGATTCACTCGAGAATGGTACGAAAATAAGAGCTTAACTTCACACAACTAAAGACAATTAAACGTATTGCAAGCTCTGCTAACTACAATTATGTTGTATACAAATATACCTTAGTTATAAAATCACTAGATTTTACAATACAGGTAGAATAAATCACTCAGTTGAAATCTCACACACCGGCTGTCAGGAAAACCAGACACACACAACTGCCGTACTTGCGTTGAAATATGTTGGCCTGATTACACAGACAGAATCTTCATTCGCCCAGGTACACCGCTGTGGCCCCAGTTCCTCTCTTTCTCTACACACACACACACACACATATATATATATATATATATATATACGCACACAGGCTATACCAAAATTACAGTGACAAACTTTAAGGGGAGATATGGCACTGCATAAGGATTCATAATTGCACAGGAACCCATTGCCGCAAATATCATCTTAACACTTTAAAAACTGGGTGTTTTGAAGCATTTTTTAATAGATGTGGGTATGGTTTTTAACTTTTGAATTTTTAACAAACTTTTTTTCTCGTGCATATAATTACATAAAAATATATGCTTAAATGTAATGGGGTTTCTAATCGATGTATTTAAAGCATTAATTTTATTAATATGAATATTGTGTACAATTTTGCGAAATAATGGCTTCTACACTTTTTTTTTTCTACAAAGTCGGCGGAGCTACAAATAACAAAATAATAATAATAATAATAACTAGCTCAGAGCTGACACCATCCTAATTGATAATTCGGAGGAATGTAGATACCGCCTGTTTTTCCACACCAGCCTTTGTTTAGAGTACTGTTCTTATTATTTCACTGTAAGTACATTTAAAGAGAATTACTATTGAAATTAAGTGGTGTGGAGAAAGGGGCGGGGACTATCAATATTCTGTATTAGGTTGGCAGCTATGTTAGCATATTGCGGTAAGTGTTTAAAAAAACACCAGAATGCATTTACTCTTTAAAGGATTAATTTCATGTTTGTGGTCATAGGTTGATATGTATTACTTATTTTTTTTTTCAGCTGTTATCTACATCCATATAAAGTTTGTAGCTCTAACTTTGTACTTCGCACACCTGTTAAAATATAACCAAAACACCCGGTTCTTAAAGGGTTAAGGTTACATTTATGGTCATGAGTTCCTTGCAATTATGTATGCAAATGAAATGCCTATTTCTTCTTAAAAATTTTCACTGTAATTTATGATACCCTGTATATATATATATATATATATATATATATATATATATATATTATTGTCACATCACCACAATGTTCAAACACCAGAAAGGAAAGTATTTTGAAATTATCTTATTAATAAAACCCATGTATGTATGACCATTGTATTTTATACTTATATAAGGGGTCGTCCTTCCTTTTTTTCAGGACACTGCGATGAATGAGAATCTTTCAAATTTATTGATACCACTATTTTATAAAATAATTTCTAGTCTGTATAATCAGGGCCCATTACTATAAATATCGGTATTTATGAAACGTATCAAATTAGAGGTGCCAAATCAGGCGTTTTTTTTTTTTTTTTTTTTTTTTAATGCGAGAGTGTCCTGAAAAAAGGCAGCTGAGTATGACACCTGTTATATATATAAATATATATATTTGCGTGTGTGTGTGTATCGCAGAAATTCCAGAATATTAGATGAATATTTATTTTTACTAAAAAAAGACTGCAGTAGAAGAAACATTCCAAAACAAATCACATCCTTTGTAATTGAATAACCGAATTAAAACTTAAATAATTTTTATTATATTTTCTATTAAGTAAAATAATAATAAGATTAAGATTGAAATTAACTTTTCTTACAGAGAAATAATGCATGGGTCATAATCTAATTTTTCAGAAATTCCGGCCTAAAAAAATGTTTGCTAATTGTTTAAGTATAATATTTAACAAGGAAATTGCTTCGAAGGAAAAAAAAAAAAAGTCGTTTAACAAGAGTAATTTTTAACATACGTTAATTAGATAAAACTACGAATTTATGAAAAAAAAAAAAAAAAAAAAAAAAAAGGGAAAAGTTATAAGCAATTAACAATTTAATCAAAAACAGTCCCAGTTTCAGTACAATAGCTAGTGTATTTGCGATTAATTTCCTATTTAACGTGTAAACAAAATGAAGTAGAAGATTTTAATATATATAAATATATATATTCATTCATTCATGATTATTTTAATTTATATATTAACTATTGTGGTATATCTCTATTCCTCTCTATTAGTCTAAATATCTATCAAGCTATCAATGTCTTCCCCTGCCTCTTCCTACCCCCCCCCCCCCAAAAAAAAAAAAAAAAAAAAAAAAAAAAAAGTCCTTCCGGCTTATTCGGAAAGGTAGGTTGATTTCTTTTTCCTTATCAAGTAGCGGTCATTTTGTTTCAAAATGGCGGCTACAAATTATTAATGCACTTGGTAGAAATATTGATGTAGGCTATGCACATATGGAGGTTTAAGCAAATCGGTTCATAAATACCTTTTTATGTGAATTTGAAATTTTCAAGTGGTCGGCGCTTGGAAACAAGATGGTGGGCCAAGTTGACAAATATATCAAATGCATTTGTGAGATAAGACTACTGTACAAATATAGATGGAAATAATTCAGAATCTCAAAAGTCATCGTGTTGAAAAATTAAGTGGCTGCCACTTGGATCAAAATGGCAGAGAAAGTTGCTCAGTGAACTAATTAATCTAAGATGTTGTTGCAAATTTGAAAATAATTCTTTTTTTTTTTTTTTTTTTTTCTTTTGTAGAAATTCTTTCAAAGAGGCTTAGAAGGTGATGAAATGTTAATTTTCTGCATTTCTAGTTTGTTTTAACTTTAAAATAGCCTAATTTTCCTTTATAAACACATTAAAAAGCCCCAATATGGCAGGTAATGGATTTGGCGCCAAATTTGGCGAGTTTTCCACTTGGCGACTTTTGGCGAGAAAACCCATATTTCATTAATAACCTTCATTGAGACACTCATATAATCTATGTATGCATCAAAATTCAAACAAATTCGGAATACGCTTTTTACAATTTGAATTTGAAAATTTCAAGTGGTCTCCACCCAAGCAGCACGGAAACGTTCTCTGAACGTTTAAAAATAGTTCTACTAACACGTTCTATGAACGTTCAGCTTGAACGTTTTATAGACGTCTATTTGTCCATCTTGAAGACGTCGAATAGTACGGTACAAAACACGTTCTGCACACGTGTAAACATCACCATTGTTTCTACAGACACGTTCTCAGAACGTTCTTCATATACGTTTTTGCAACGTCCTGAACGTTGTTTGAACGTTTTAAAATCGTTCTTTGAACGTTGTAAAACGTTCTTTGAATCGTTCTTCGAACGTTCTTTGTACGTTTTAAGGGGACATACGACCCTTAACCCATCGATTTAATAATAGTCTTTTTTAAAGTAAATCATTGGTAACTAAGCTTCATTGAACATGCCCAATTGTTACCTATAAGTTTATTATCTATTTTGGAATATAATTTAAATTCTGTGGTGAATTATTTAATAATTTATGTGTTAATAATAAATGTGTTTTTTTTTCACCTTCCGCGCAAGATATCTCTGAAACTATTTAATATTTTTTCTTGAAATTTTCACAGATTATGTAAAATATCAGATCCTTCAAACTGAATCTAAATTGTTCCTCCCCCCCCCCATATTTTTTTATACTGGTGATACTTCAGATTTTATTAAAAATAAATTATATATGAACTTTTTTTTTTTTTTTTTTTTTTACCTAAACTGAACAAATTTAAGTTCAGTTTGAAGGATCTGATATGTTACATAATCTGTGAAAATTTCAAGAAAAAATATTAAATAGTTTTACAGATATCCTGCGTGCAAGGTGAAAAAAAAACACATTTATTATTAATACATAAATTATTAAATAATTCACCACAGAATTTAAATTATATTCCAAAATACATAATAATCTTATAGGTAACAATTAGACATGCCCAATAAAGCTTAGTTAACAATGATTTACTTAAAAAAAGACTATAATTAAATCGATTTTTAGAAGTTCTAAGGGTCGTATGTTCCCTTCAAAGTGTGTGACGTGTGTACTTTATTTTTTTTTTTTTTTCTCTTTTTCTTTACTTTCTTTCTTCCTTTCTTTTTTCTTCTTCTTTTTTTTATGTGTGTGTGTTTGTTTGTTTTTGTAAATTACTGTCATAGTATTATGCAATTTTACATAAATGTATTGAAATATAATATTATTACATACTAAACAATTTCTCGAAATCTATTTAAATTGACAATAACAATATTTTTTTTTAATTTCAAAGTTTTTTTAATACTTTAAATTTAGATTTTAACAAAGACATTGTTAAAACACACTGTTAACATTTAAAGGCACTGTTAACATTTTAAGATTCCTCTTAACAAAGTTTTATTTTATTTTTCCATCGATTGTCCATTATTAACGTTTAGTTACAGAATTTAGACATTTCTGACTATTAATTAATCATTCATAGATAAAATATTTTTTTTTTCTTTTTTTTTTTTTTTTTTTTTTTTTGAATGCTGAAATTTATTCCCAAGTTTCAGCATTTAAATATAAAAATATTTTTAAAACATTAACTTATGAATAAATTTACATATTATTACCTAAACGTGTGTAGATTCTATTTCGAAATTATTATAATGCACAGCAGATGGAAAACTAAAACAAACGTTTGTCAAGAGGTACATCTAAAATATAAAAAAAAAAAAAAAAAAATTAAATTAAAAAAATTTTTTGGTATTGTAAATTTAAATAGATTTCGAGAAATTTTAATTTTCTTAACAATATTATATTTTAATGCATATGTATGAAAATTTTATTTAAATTATTGACTTAAGAAATTATAAATTTTCCATCTATATGCGCTGAAATAAAACAATATAAAATATAAAATTCCAGAAACGTACTCTTTTTTTAAGAACTTCCTGCCAACTATTTTTTAATATTATCCCTTGATTTTGCATTACTATAATGTAATAATAACATCTAAACATATCTGATTTTTTTTTTTTTTTTTTTTTTTTTTTTTTTGTGGATTCATTAATAAGTTAATGTTTTAAAAATATTTTTATACTTAAATGCTAAAAATTAAATTTCAGCACTCAAACACAAAAATGTTTTTAAGAAGTAAACTTATCACTCTACTACAAATTAATACTCAAATGTATTTATCGTTAAACTATAATAACATAAAATTAACGGAAAAAAAGAACTAAAGTGGAACATTTTAAAATTTTGAAAAAAAAAAAAAAAAAAAAAAAAAAAAAAATTAGGTTAATTTGGCTTAAAATTTAAACAGTTTTTGAGAATTTTTTACATACTTAATAGAATTGTTAAATTTTGATGTATATATATAATGTAAAATGAAAGACTTATCTGTGTTCTGTAGCTGTCTTTTTTCGACGTGTCGGGTGCTGTGAAGTTAAACACTCATTGCCAATTGCCATATGCCATTGACTTTGCACTTTGGCTCGCAACATAGGCTGGCAACCTAGAGGAAGTTCGGCGACAGCGATTTGGCGTTTGGCGAGATTTAACAAAACACACTATTATTATTTTAATATTATTATTAAAAAGGAATTAATTTTTTTAATAAATTTTTTTTAATTGATCGTAGTTAAAATACTAAATACCTGTTTAATTGGTTTGCTTAATGAATTACACGCATTGCTATTTTTATAAAAGAAAACTATATTAATGAAAATCAGTAAAAATTGCATAGAAAAACTATAATCATAAAGAAAGAAACACAATAAAATTGTTAGCTTTTTTATTTGTTCCATACTGAATATTTTAAAGTCATATGGAATATTTAGAAATTTATATTTATTCTTGTTGTTGTGTTTTGTTTTTATTACTTTAACCCATTATTTATTGTCCCTTTTTTGGGACGTTACTTTTTTTTTATGATATGATAATGGAAATATAGTTTTAGATAATGCATTCTGTCACGGTCCCAAAAATAGGACGACCTGTGGTAGTATGCTTAATTTCTTGAAATTTGTTATAATTCTTAAATAGTTTTTACTAAAATTTATAAAACTCACTAATTAAGAAAAAATTTGAAAATTAGTTTGGCAAATAATGGGTTAATAGAAAATACTGTTTAAATGGTATGAAACATAATGTTTGTATTATGTAATTTGAAAAAAAAAATAATTTTATTCAATTATTGCAGCAATCACACATGTTTTACAAATTTATTAATTAATAAAAGAGAAAAGTTTTGCAGTTCGTATAAATTAGAAAACTCTTTCCAAGTACACTTTATCCGTTATATCGTTCAATCTGAAGTAATATTTACCTCAATGATGATGCCTTAAACTGTATAGTGTTTTTAATTACGGAGAAAGAAATCTCATAAAAGCTTGCTTTATACCTTTATTATTATTATTATTAGTATTATTATTATTACGAAAGGGAAAGCATGAAGAGGATCATTATTTTTTTTTATAAGCTTGTATATCATTTAAAGTTTCCATACGTTCTACATACAATGCCAAAGAAAAAAGAAAGGGCGAAAAAACCTTTACAACACTGAAAATTTACATGCGCAATTTCGACTTATATCTCATAATGTATCTGAAAACAATTGTAAAGCCCTATAAACTTATTAATTTTGCTAATCATATTCTACAGGAAACACTGCATTTTACAGCAGAATAATGTGTGCTAATTCTGTTATTTTGTGCAAAATATACAACTTTTAAAATATGCTTTAAGGAAAAGCCTCCCATAGACCCTAATGTGTCGGAATTGTTTTCTGAGTTTCTGTGCATAAAACAGTACCACTTTTATTATTCTCAATAATGATAGAACCAAAGTAAACCTGAACAACATCTCAAAAATATAATATTCTAAAATTATTTTCTGAATAAATGAGCAAAAATACAGATAGACAAACAAACCAAAATCACAAACGCTTTTTGATTTTGTTAGAATGTTGAAAAGCATAAAAGAACTAAATATGAACTCAGAAATTCTCACATATATCCCCCAATGCACCTTAATATTTTTTTTGTCGCAAAGTAAATATTATGCTAATCATGCTACATTTTATACAAAGCATGTATTTAGGCATATGAATTACATTAATTATGTAATATAAGTGAACGTATGTATGTAATATATGTTTTCTTATGTTTTACGCTGTATAAAAATTAATAAGTTTTACTGAAATATCTCTAGTAGACCATAATATATCAGAGTTCTTTCCAGACATCACCGCATCTAAAGCACTAGTGCTATTTATACCATTTTCAGTCAAGAGCAAGGCATAGTGAAATTGAAATATATATATGTATATATATATATATATATATATATAGGTTTTGGAGCATGTTAAAAATATTTATAAAATTAAAGCGTGAAGAAGCAGATCAAGAGATAGAAAAATCGGTATCATATAAGCTTGTCAACTTTGCTGGGAAAAGTTAAAAATTAAAAATAATAATGGCTTGTGTATTGCTAAATAACACACACAAACACATATCTGGGATCGTACAGCGCAAGCATTATTCAACACAATTAACGCTCTATCTTTTTTAACACTTTCCAAGAAAACTGAACAGTATTTAAGATTTCGGTTCATCTGTCTGTCTACTCTTTCCTTTCCTTGATTATTTTTAGAATAAGTTTAATCTGATATACTGATATATTATTATTCAGCTGATTATGGCATGTTCTTTATTGAAAATAGTATAAAAATACGACTAGATTTTATACAAGGATTTACGAAAGAATTAGGATATATTGCGTTCTATGACGAATATTTTCTAAAACATCCTGAAAATTTCGCTATAATATCCTGAATATGAATGGAATTTGATCGAAGTGCATTTCTGTTGAGTTATCAGTTATGCGTTTTTAAAATTTTCAAATAAAGTTGAAAAGAATTAATAACTTTTGTTTGTCTGTAGAATGGTGTATCAATCTGCCTGCGTTCTCATTTCCATTAATAGTTTTAGAATTCATTGAAATTAATATGTGTCGATCAGGTGTTTAGTTATTAGGAAATTCCTTATTAATTATCTTGTATGTGGTACGAGTAATTTATGTAAAAGTATAAAAAATAATTCGAATAAATATTGGTCTAAAAGAGATATTTTTACTAGTTAAATTCTAAAATACTACGCTGCAATAATCATATAGAAATTAACATACATATTTCTGATTAAATAAATTAAACTAAGGTTGATTAACTGTAATTGATTTAAAGGGCCTTAAAAATATTCCATATGATTGAAAATTTGTTGATGCGCATTTTCATAGTCTTATGCGTTTTAAATGACCAGTTAAGTAACCAGTTATTATTAAAAAAAAAAAAAAAATTCTTCTTTAATCCATTACCGTTTAAAAAAATGAATAGCAGCACATGGAATCGTAAAAAGTTTACGATTAGCTGTTTATGAAGCTGTTCTTTTTAAGTTGATGTTTGATTTCAAATCAAATTAATAGCAAGAAGATTAAAATTCTACAGATTGTTTTGAAAATCTATTTATTTATTTATTTATTTTCCAAGTGCAAAACAAACATTTTTTCAGAAATGCATTAAATTTGCTTAATAACTGCGAGTGAAGGTATACAAAGTAATGAAAGTGGGAATACCTTGTATCAAGTTTTATTCATTGCTGAAGTTATACATTTTAAGTAATTCTTCAAAAGATATTAATCTATATTCTAATAATCGATATTCTTTTTCTTAAGAATGATGTAGAAAAAAGAATTATAAAATTTTATTTCTTTATAAAGAAAAAAAAATCTAAAATATGTAATATATGAAATTGATATTAAAAAAAAAAAAAAAAAAACTTTCATAACTAAATGAAAATACCTTTTTGCACTGAGAATTACGTAGCATATTTTTATATATTTTTTGTTATTAATAAGTGAAAACTAATGTCAGATTAATAAAAATAAAAGTTTATAATTTAAACATTATTAAAGATTACAGTTTTATATTTACTGCCCTATCTCTAGTAAAAACTTTTCTTTAATAGTACACTTTAAGCTTTTAAAATTGACCATTTGCTATTTAAAAGCAAAAGGGAAAAATAACAAGTGAGAAAATCGCCAAGAAGCGAAATACGCGCCTAAATTGCCAACCGTTTCTGTACCAGCAGATGTTTTTGCGAATGCAAATAAATAATCATGAGTTTCCGGTTTCAGCTACTGTTTTTAATAGCTAGAATTTTACATTCAAAAATTAATCCTTTAATATATTTCATATATATATATATATATATATATATATATATATATATAAATAATTCAAATTTATTTTATTCAAATTATATTATTTTTTTAAATATTTTCTAAAAGATAGATTGATATAAAAATAATGAATTTGTAGATACAAGTAATATTATAACATTTAGTATGTAAGTAGTTCAATATTTGAATAACTTCTAAATCAAAGAATTTTTCATCATCAAATGTATAATATGTGTATATAATTATATTAAAATATTTTTGACGATTTTTTTAACAAAATAATGAAGTGAAATTTGAAAAAAAATCACGAATAGTGTAAAAATTTTAATATATATATATATATATATTGATTTGTAACAATATGACTTCCATAATTCTCTACTACACATATTGTATACTCTTTTCAGATATAGTGCGATCAGAATGCATAAATTTGATTTAACATATTAAACATATAACAATTTTCCTGTAAAAAACCTAATGCATGCGTCGTATAAAACACATAAAAAGGATTTTACATAGCAAGTTAAAAAAAAAAAAAAAAAAAAAAAAAAAAAAAAACCTTTCTTTTTTGAAACACCAATTTCCGAGCTACTTAATCAAGATGCCTGTCAATTTTCTTGTAGTAATTAAGTAATATACGTGGAAAGACATCTAAAAAGAGTTTATGTAGCAAATTTGAAGAAAATCGTTCGAGCCCTTTTTGATAGAATTATACATATTCTCACTTACGATTTTCTACAAACTAACCTTTTCACCGTAAACCTAAAATTACATACGAATGTACATCTAGATGAAAGGTAAAATAGCGAGTTTGAAGAAAATATTTTTACGCACTTGCGAGGTTTAAAATTTCCATATTCATATAAAAAGCTTATAATTTTTCTTTTATTTTTTTATTTATTTATTTATTTATTTTTTGAACTATCCAACTAATACATACGAAAGGGCATTTAAATCGCGTGTATACACATATACACTGACGAATTGCAAAAACCATTTCTTTGTACTCTAAAAACATATAAATTAGGCAAAAGTGTAATATCGAAATACTTGATCGAATAAAATAATTCCATTTTATTCCAAATTATTTTCTAATACAGCAAACTAATATAACAATCAAATAATAATTTTATATAGAGTATGTCAACAAAATTACATGATTATGCGTTCATTTTAATTAGAGTTTTCGCGAAGAGAAATTCAATTGCAAATATCAGATAATTATAATTTAAAATTATGTTAAAAAACAAGACCACCTCTTCACTTTTATTTCCCAATGAATATTATTATAAATTGTATCAACAAAATCAAGTTCTGTCTTGTTTTCAAAAAATTTATACATTATAACGGAAAATAGAGCACTTTGTCATATTCGTTATAATTGTACTGAAACAGAACGTGTTACGACGGTGTTTCCCTTAACGTTTTTTATAAAACTGAAATTGCACGTTTTATGAATGGTACAAAACACACCTTTTTAAAACGTTCTGAATAATACTGCTTTTGAACGTCGAGTAGAACGTTCTTTTGACACGAAACACGGTGTTTGAACCAGTATAACCGTTATTAGACGTTCAGAGATCGTTCATGTGCTACTTGGGCACTTGAAAACAAAATGGTGGAGCAACTTGGTTAAGAAACTCATCCAAGATATTCATAACACAAGTTAAGACGCTGTCCAAATTTGGTTCGATTTGCAGTATTATTTCGGAAGTTATCGTGATTTTAAATTTTCAAGTGGTAGCCTGATTACAAGTGGCCCCACTTAACTCAAGATATCCGCCACTTTATTAAAAATGGCGGATAAACTTCATTAATAAACTTCATTGAGACCCTTATGTGGCCTGTATTTACATCAAAATTCAAGCAAATCTTGCTTTAAATATTCTTTTTATAATGCCGGTTTGAAAATTTCAAGTGGCTGCCACTTGAAAACAAAAAGTCGGAGCAACTTGGTTAACGCACTCATCCAAGATATTTATAAGATCAGTTCGCTGTCCAAATTTGATTCGATTTGGAGTATTATTTCGGGAGTTATCGTGATGACAAAATTTTCATTATAGATACACAGATAGATAGATATAGATAAACGAAGCGATTGCAATAGGTCGATTTCTAAAGAAATCAACCTAAAAAAGTCATTTATTTTATTTTATTTATTTTTATATTTTGTAAATTTTACAATATAACTATTTAGTTAACCAAAGGAAATTTCTTAGAATAACCAAAAGAAAATAGTTGAAAGTGCATAAATGTCATTGGTTATCGTGATAGGCTGCGTTGTGTATACAACGAACGAAAGAAGAATGTTCTCAAACGAAACACTGTTTCCTAAAAAAAAAAAAAAAAAAAAAAAAAATAATAATAATAATAATTATTTCATAATGTGTCGATTGAATCAACAAATTTTTTGAATAAAACAACAAAAGTGTTTGGTTAGTTATATTTATAATAACTTTTGGTCTAGTAACACATTTTTAAGGCTATATCAACAACAACTTTTTCTTTTCCTTTATAGCCACAAAAAAAAGTCTGTTGTTCGATAATGCATTCAAAGAATATTGAAAGTTATACAATACAACATCTACGTACACTTGAAAAGTGTTAATAGTCAATACATACTGCGCGATTTTTCGTTCTTTTTTTTTTTTTTTTTGAGGTGTGTGGACTTATTACATAAAATTCCGGATATCATATAACCGTTAGGGTTTAAATGTATGTATATATATAATAAAGATGATATATTAAGCATAGTAGAAGCCAAGCAACAGATACAAGATCACAGAAACACCAATGACAAATAAGATTAAAAAAAAAAAAAAAATCATCTGTAGATGAAATACACTAATGTAAAGAAACCAGTTCTATTAATTAACAGCCTGCAAAACAAACGAATCAATAAAGTAAAACAACAAATCTTAACTTAAAACCATAAACTTATCAAAATTAATGAAAAAACAACCCAAAAAACACAATATTGGAAGAAGGAGGCAGGCGGCAAGACTTGTGACTTGCCAGTGGGGTTACACTAGTTTTACGCCGGTAACACTCCCCCAGCCAGCCACAACCAGAACAGGAATCATATAGATTTAAAAAAGCAAAATTTCAAAGCAGATGAACACCAATGAAACCACGTAGCAACAATGAAATTCACCGATTGATCACATTGTGTTTAACAGTAAAATTAGAACATTAAATATAGTTGACAACTCAAAAAGGAAGAATCTGAAATTTTATTGGAAGAAGAAAGTTTGCATAGTAATACAAAGCAAATGCAACAAGCCTTCTACTTTTTTTTTTTTTTTTTTTTTTTTTTTTTTTTTTAATTTAATTTCACAAACCCACCCAACCATCCAGCCTTGCAACACCACCCCACCTCCGTAATCAAACATATATATATATATAAATTCTTCATTGTTTATAATTTTGAAATCCATGGTCTTCAAATACATTATTTTTGCACTTCTTAATTACATTATACAAAATTAGGAAAATACGTTATTGAATTCGCAATATACAATAATTCAAGGACTAGCTCTACTGAAAATACAATATTACATAAAGGAAAATAATTCTAGATTTACATAAATAACATATTTTTTCGGCTAACTATTAAAATTACTTGACAGTGTTTTAAAAATAAATAAATAAATAATTTAATTAAACTTAAAAAAAAAAGCATTTTAAATAACAATTTTGATTTTTAATACTAAAAATTAAAATAAAAAAAGTGACGTAAAGATTTTTCTAGAAGTATTGGATGATTTTTAATTATATCAAAAATCAGAAGAAAACAAAATGAAAAATATATTGTGCTTACATTCTAAGACTAATGAAAAATATATTTTTTTGAATACATTGTGAAGTATATTCACAATATGAATTTTTAAAAATATATGTATTACTTAATTTATCATAAGTTTTTCCTTTTTTATCTTTAAATATAAACAAATGTATGGATTTATTTTTGTTATTATACTAGAGATTTTTTCTCTAACCTATTGTAATTCAAATGAAGATATTCATATTTAAAATTACTTTTTTAATCAAATATTTAAAAAGAAATGCAGCTGAAACTCGAAAACGTAAAAGGAAATATATAATGATTACGACATCTCTAGGGATTTTTATGAAAATTGCTTATGTTTTTGTAAGTTATATTTTTGCTTTGCATGTAATAAGCAAAAGTTATTTTTTAAGGGGGAAAAGCAATATTTTATACGAATGATCGTAAAATATATTCATAAAATAAAGAATGTTTTAATCATACTTTGATACGTGGAGTATTAACATTTTCTCATTCTTACTAAAATATACTTATGTATTTACTGAGTATTTATCTATCAACCAAGAATTGGTTTAAAGTATATAAACTACACCTTTATCAGAACCGTCTTGATCTCAGAAATTCGAATATGCAATAAAAAATGGGTGTTACTATTAAAAAATGAAGTTGAGATGATTTTTGATATGTAGACGATTCCCAAAACGTTATTACAATTCGATCGGAATCAGCTGCATGTTTCTGCGGTAATTTACGGCAAAATTAAATTGAGGGAGGTCCTTTTTTTTTTTTTTTTTTTTTTCGTCCGACTGCACGTAACATTTTATCTGAAGCACCGACTCTGTTTGTGAACTAGTTAGGATTGTAAATAATAGTTGATATCGTATTTAAGAAATCAATTCTCTTCTTATTAATAACTTCAACCGAATAATATTAATAAAAATCGCAATTGATACGAATGCAACTTTTCTCAATTTATGCAAAAAAATATAGTAGCACAGCACAAGAAGATCACGCCGCATTCAAGCAATTAAATAAAAAAAAAAAAAAAAACATTATTCTAAAAGAATACTGGTGTGAAAGTAAAAGGCAGGTTCTAACATTAGTACATAGATGCCAACATTTTAATTTATTTTAGAGTAGTTTTAGCCCCGCCTTTTTTTCACACCACTTAATTAATAGAAATTTTTCTCCATCGTATAACTTCATAAAAATAAGAAAATTTACTCTTAAAGAAAACTAAGTGGTGTGAAATACTTCAGAATAAATTAAAATGCTGACATCCATGCTATTACGGAATAAATTACAATACGTGGCAGGTATGCATTATCATCCTCAGATTTTGAAAACGTTTAACTCTATGAAAATTAAAGAGAAATGTATGAACAATACTATTTACTGCACGATTTGGCCCAATGTAATAATAATAATAATAATGAAAAATAAGTATTGCTATTTAAAAAATGAAGTTAGTGCAAGATTTTGTACGTAGTCGAAACCATAAACACCATTATGAAATGGACGTTGTTATTACTCGATTGGTATCAGTTGCATTGCGGCGAAACTAGTCGGGTGGTCACGTTTATTTATCTATTAGTACGACAGGGCTATTTCTTTCAAACTAGCATATTGCGTCGTTATTAATTTATAGTGTTCCACTTCGAAAATGCCTGCCAATATGTATCCAATTTTATCATTTAATTTTTTACTCTACCTTAAACCTTAAAATGTTTTGTGAAATCCGTAAAAACCATTTCCTTTTACACATATATCTTTTTCGTCACTTCCCATCGATGAGGATAAAACTCACAACCTTCGGGTTCGTAGTCGTGTACTCTGACCACAGACCCAACGGGTCTTGACAGAATTTCTCCTAATTATTTAACCTAGTGTTTTTTTTTTTTTTTTTTTTTTTTTTTTTTTTAAGGGTTAAAATACAAATATAAGTAGTCCTGTCGTACTAATTTAAATTCTGTCATAGACAGAACTTCATTTTCCGTACTCTCCGCCATTTTGTCATTGCACTCTCAGAAATAAGACATTTTCGCCTTTTTTGCCACCATTAATTTGATGCAGAAATACTTCTGGTAATTTATAGTATTGTGCCATGGTTACACAGAGTATAGATTATTTTATAAACATAACGAAAATTTCTCATATAGAGACAATGTCGTAGACAGAATTGCATCCATAGTTTATTTATTTATTTATTTATTTAGTATGACAAGTCGCATTGTTTCTTTCAGATAGAAATTTTTCGTTGTTTCCGAAGTAGCTCGAGTGTTTCTAGTCGAGATCTTTGTTTACCCATTTGCAATACCGTTATAATTCGTCGTCAAATAAACTACAAAATTTTAAAAGCCGCAAAGGGGCTTGTGTGTTATAGAAGGTGTCGTACTCTTCGCCATTTTTTTATTGTACTCCCAGAAATAAGAATTTTTCGCCTTTTTTGCCACGACTAATTTTATGCAGAAATACTTCTGGTAATTTATAGTATTGTGCCATGGTTATACAGAGTAGAGATTATTTTATAAAAATAACGAAAATGTCTCATTCAGGAGAGTGTCCTGAGAAAAATGCGGAAAATACGATTCCTGGCTATAGTTATACAAAAGAAATTTTAAGAAATGAGTACAGTTAGTTTTGCTAGAGAATGAAACACAGTTACTCTTTAACTACATTTCTTGCGACCATGAAAGCCTCTGCGCAAGTGCGGATTCAACGTGTCCACTAGTAAAATAGGGGAGACAAGCTTTTCGTTCAGAGAAAATAAGCGATAAGGGAATACCGAATTACTGGATGCTTACTAAATTCAAACCTGTTGGTCAACTTGGAAACCGTCCAAGATTTTCGACTCGTTCTCAGTGCTAGGCGTAGGAAACGTGGTTACACTATATTGCATTCTTTTGCATGGAAATATTGATAAAAATAAGTTCTGTCGTACTAAATTAAATTATGTTTTGTGCAGAATTTTATATCTATTACTTAGAAAACAAAAATAGACTGTTTTCCTTGAACAAAATAAGCTTTGCGTCTAAATATGTTGTTAATGAATTGTGTTAAAGATAATAGCATGCCAATATCATTCACATACCTAGAGTATTATTCAAGAAAAATATAATTTCATAAAGTCACCATGATTTAAGTAGTTTAACCGCTTATTACATGAAATAATATTATATTTATTGAATGTGGAAAGAAGTAGGATAAGCATATTTTCTTAAAGTAGATTCCATATGAAGAAATTTCTAAGTAATGCAAGTGTCTGAATTTCTAAAGTGTCTGAAAATTCAAACGCGTTTTGCTGTCTGAAAATTTGCGTATTTACGTGTTTCAGACATTTTTGTGTCTGAATTGATATTTAAGACATATTTCTGTCTTAAATTAAAATATTTACAACGTCTAAGGTACATTTTAAGACATTTGCGTGTCTTAAATGCCGTTTTAGTTGTTTCTATGTCTTACTTTAAGACCTTTTTATTTGCAGTGCTTTACACTAAGCATAATTGAAACTATTTAATATGTTTTAAGTGTGAATATTATTAGATTTAATATTTATGTTTGTCTGAATGTCCGGGTGTTAGTTTCTTTGGCTGCCCGCAACCTGCATCCGTTAATATCACTGCTTAGCATGAAATTTGCTTCTGACACCAATTCAGCATATTCCTATATGTAAAATGACCTCCTGAATCCAAGTATGATGCCCATTTTGCCCTATCACCGACAGTTTTTTAGCATCGGCACTCTATTTTTATAATTTTTCGGTGGTTTTGTGGCTATAAATTTGACTTTTAGGAGGGGGAGAAATATTTTAACCGTTCAATATCTTCTGACGGGCTACAAAGTTGGAAAATTGTAAAATATGGACATTTGTGACAAAGGAAAAAATTGTGTGTGTCTGTGTGTGTGGAGGGGTGGGGGGATTTGCCACTGAAATTATGTATTGCATATCTTTTTTTTTTTTTTTTACCTGTATTTAATGTTAATTTTTAAACTTTATTTTTTATTTTATTTATTTTATTTACTTATTTATTTATTTTTATTTATTTATTTATTTATTTATTAGATGTTAAACTAATTCTTTTTCATTCTTCAAATCAAATTCATGGTCACAAAATTATCGAACAGGAAAAAAAAATGAGGAAGGGGGTGGTGTTTCTAGAAAACGGTAGGTGATTGGGTAAAATGGGTGTCACATTAGGATTCTTTTTTTTTTTTTTTTTTTACAGAGCAGTGTATTTTGAGAATACCTTAAAAAGGGTATATGTTTTTAAGTGCATTATGAAAAGTTCCTAATTTAAAATGGCATTAAAAGGCCGTACAAGCGATTTGTGAAAAAAAAAAAAATGCACTGCGTTTTTGGATAGACATTTTTATAAATCACATTTAAATAAATTATTTCTAAGGTAAAAAAAGACAAAGAAATCGATATTTTTAGTTAAAATGCTAAAATAATGTTTTGACTAAAGCATAATATGCTTGACATTTAGATTTTCAGAACTACACTAAAATATTCAATTGAATTAATTTATGCAATTGTAACTGCATTTCCGTTTGTGTTAAGCATTTCTAATTGGTCATCTTATCAGAACGTAGTGGTGGTCTATCGATAGTATCATACAGCGTCTAGTGTCTTCGTTCATCCCTTCTTTTTCAATCTTGTATTTGTGCGTTTTTTTTTTTTTTTTTTTTCTAGATTCCAAACTGGAATGATGAGGAGTTTTTTTCTTCTTCTGAATGATGCGTATTTTTTAATCATTGCGATTTTTCGCGGTCTTTTCAATATTGTACTGTGGTGGTGTACTCAGCTTTAAGATAAAATGAACAAAGGAGAAAAATACAAATTTAGCTGCGATTTTTAGGGAATGGTGCAGAATACATTTTCAAAGCTTTAAATTTTTTGTTATACAAACATCTGTTAATCATCGCTACAAAAAGTTTTCTCAAGTCTACTAATAAGAATAAAAGTGAAACTTGAAATATATTATTACCCTAACTGAAATTTTGGAAAAAACTTAAATACGGATATTAAACAACTCAGCTTTAGCATAAATGGTATGTCATATATCGGCATTATAAAATCATAGGAATAGATGAGGGTGATTGGGCTTACGTCGCACTAGTGCTATCTATAGTCAGTTGGCAACAGTCTGGAATTCAATCCTAAGGAGGATCCGGAGACATGCGATCACAATTTTCAACCTCCATGGAGAGGATGGCTCCCTCTCTTTGGTAAACCCCAACATAAGAACTAAAATGTGGTCATGGTAATGCAACGAGAACATGCCATAGGAAAACAATAAGATGTCACAAAATATTATAAAAAAAAAACACTGTAGTTTCTATTTTCAGGACAAGAAGCTTATAAAAGTGGTTGGTTGGTTGGTTGGAGGATTAAGGCCGATTGACTCCTTATGTGTCCTATGCCTATAGGGGGAATGCCCTCCGTGGGGGTCTTTCTAAGGGGTCCTAGCCCGTATTTACGCGAGTTTCGGAGGAAACCACGGAAAACTCCGAACGGCTAGGTCGATGAGCGCGACCACTTATAAAAGTGGTGACAATGTTAATTAGCTGGTGCAAGTAAATTGAGTTCTTTGGATCTCGTTCATAAATGTTAATTTTTTAAAGTTAATTTGTCCCACATATCAACAAAATTAAGCATATACTCCAAATTGTCAACTAATATTGAAAATTTACTTATCTATTTCAGATTTAAAAAAAAAAAAAATACATTAAATTAAATTAGATGGTAAAGATACGCCTAATTTTTCAGCAACTAATTAAAATAATATATATCTATCGTAGAAAAGAATTGATTACTAAAATATTACTACTGGTACATATTGTTAAACTAAATAAACAAAGTTTGCTGTTTAATTTCACACGTATCTGAAAATTCATTAGATTAACCAACCACACAAATGTGAGAAAACTTATCTCAGCACATCACATCACTTTATAGTACGAAACAATATTATGAAAAAAACTGTCTTTTGTTCGATGTGGTATTATTTTGAAAATGGAATATTTTGACACTACATTGACATTACTAGCAATTACTAGCTAAACATTTAAATCATGTTTACAAACAAGAGGGAGTAAATAGCGACTAAATTTAAAGCCCATGCAAAGTAACATTTAATCAGCAGAGCTCGACGCAAATGATACAGGAATTAGGAGGCTTGAGTGACAATTAATGGGGAGCCAACTGTCCGGCAGAAACGTGGGGATTAAAAGTACTAGATGGACTCTAATCTGTCCGTGAGTACTCAAGAGTGAGCGTCACGATTGACACCTGCCAATAGCAGGTCCCATTTATAAATTTTGCATACTTTTTTTTTTTTTTTTTTTTTTTTTGTGTGTGTGTTTTATAACTTTCATTTTCTAAAATATTATTTATATTTTTATTTTCCACCATTCTGTTTATATGTTTCTTTATTTTTGTATTTTTCTTGAAATTTATACTTGTTATTTTCTAAGTCTATTTAGTCGAAGAACTTATATAATGACGCTGTTTATTAACAACGAAAAATTTTGTATATTTTAACTTTTTTTTTTTTTTTTTTTAATTAACTGAACTTTAATTTCTTTTAATTATCATTTCTTAAAATTAATAACACATAATAATGTTATATTATTTTAGGTGTTGTTTTATAGAACTAAAAACAGTTATTTCATCAGTTTTTGTTTTGTTGTATGACAAAAGAAATAAATCTAACAAAAAGAAATCGAAGGTCTTTTTGCATATAAAATGTCATTTTTGTTTTCTTTTCGTCTTCCCTTTCAGAAAATAAATAAAATTTTATAAAGAAGAAATTAATTAAACAGCTGCATTTTCAAAAATTAATAGTGATAGGATGAACATTATCATATTCCTAAACAAATCAAGAAAAACTGATGTATTTAAATATATATATATATATATATATATATATATATATATATATAAGAGCTTTTAATATATTTTAAAAAGCAATTTAGCATTCTTTAAAACATAAATATTTTTCTAATATTATGCGTGTGGCTTTTAGTATGTTTTTCCCGAACATAAAGTATTTAAAATATTTATAAATACAATAGAGTTCAACAATTTATCGCAAAAAAAAAAAAAAAAAAAATAGCACTACAATTATTTTTTTAGAAATTATTCCATAAATGTAGAAGTTTAAATATTCTTTTTTTTCCGTATAACTCCCACTTTTTTATTTTCTAATGAAAATTGAGATTGCAGTTAAACTTTGGCATTATTATATTTATTTACCATAAAGCATAACATATAAAAAATGAATAAAGAATATACTTATATATTAATTTTTTGCCCGTGATTTAATGACGATATATGAGAAAACTAAATGTGTTACGTTTTAGATTAAGAAAACTAATGAATACCGCAATAAAATATTATAAAAAAACGCAATGTGTTGGAATTTTTTCGTTTCGCTGCTTCGGTTAATTGATTTTTTAATATCACCGTGTTACCAGATTATTTTAAAATATGTTTTATACATATATATAACAAAAATGAAAGTAATTATTAAAATATAAATTTTATCCATGAATACAGAAATTTCGATATCAAAATTTATTAGACATAATAAAAACTTATGAAGCATTTTAATGGCATTTTATAAATGAGATAAAGTTTGAAAACATAAATGTAAACAACCTTTTTTTTTTTTTTTTTTTTTCTTTTAAGGATGCATTTACATAAAATGACCTTTAAAATTTGTAGAAGTTGTTCTTAATGTTTTATTATTATTATTATTATTATTATTATTATTATTGTTGTTGTTGTTGCTTCAATTTTTCTTTTCCAAAAATGCATCAAATTTAAATGAAATGTTGAACCATTAATGCAAATAATAACAACAATAACAATAATAATAATAATGCAAACATTAATAATAATTTAAAAAAAAATAGCCAAGTGTTATTTATTTTTGATAGGTATAGTAATAAATTTAGTATTTGTGGAATTTTCGTTAGCTCAATAAATGGTTAAATTAACGAAAAAAAAAAGAATGCCGTTAATTTTATTATTATAATTCTGTAGTTCAAGACAGATGCAGTAAAAAATATTAAAACATTAATATTTAAATAATAAGATATTCCCAAAAGAAAACGTGTTAATACGGTAGTTTTATTGCTTATTTTTAAAACGAACTCATATAAATGAAATTTGGGGTACTTTTAGGGTACCACAAAATGGAACATACATTTCAAAACTGCTTATATGATAAATAAATTTTACACATAAATAAAAATTTTGGAGACCAATGACAAATGTTCCTATTTGTTGATTATTCTTTAATACCATAGATAATTTAAAAATGTGCTGCATGAAAATCTAAATTGAAAAAGTTACTTCTAAGTTCAAAAATTGTTTTTATTGTGGTTAAATTAAGCCACTTACACCTTCCAATCATATTAAACGCAGTAGGAAAATTTGAAACTGTAACAGTGCTTCTGCAGCGAAATTATGCTTAAAGCATATGTTTAATAAATATAAATTTAAAAAATATATATTTATTGTATACAATAAATATTTAAACTTTAAAACTTCTTTACGAACTATAAAATAAATTTAAATGCTACCGGTTTCGAATGGATGTAGTCTTTCTTCTCCAGTCTTTATTTCTCTTGAAATGTTGCGCGTTAAGGCCTTATTAGACACAGCGACTTTTGAAACAACCAATTTTTGAACCAACTTTACCGCCGATTAGTACCGTAGAAGTTACAACCGACGGGTGAAAAGTTGGATGAAATAATTCATTATTTTGATGCTTATTACGTTTAGTGGCGTAATTAAAATACGCAACGATTAGTATTAAAATTCCCTTTCATTTGTGCAAAATATCGCATTATTATTTTTACATTGATCTTTGTACGAAAATAAAAACGATTAAATCAAAATTCTCATCATTCAACGATAAAATAAATGTGCTTAACGATCATACTTCTTGTTCAAATGTCCACCTTAAGCGATTTCCGTGTTCCGCCATCTTGTAAATATGACGTATACAAATAGCACATCCTGATTGGATGAGTCTAGTGGAAAAATTGTGTATAGAGACAACTTTATCAAGACAGTGCTGAAAAAGTTGGGCAAGTCCTGTGTAAGCTATCACACTAGCTGTAGAGACAATTTCCACTAGAAAATCGGCTATAATCAGTGGTTGCCTCTAAAATCGCTTGTGAAGTCGTTGTGTCTCATAAGGCCTTTAAAATGTTAAATGTTGTTGTTAATAACTTATTATACATTTTGAGCTATGTAAGCGCAGCTTATAATCAAACTTCTCATTAAAAGGCTTGGAAGTTTTTGTAAGTTTCACATTGAAACTGTAAATAATATCAATACCCATATCTACTAAGAGTCAAATATTTAGTGAGATGATAATATTAATCCGTTAGCGCCCAGTGTCCTCATTTAAGGAGAGCTAATAAAATGGCACGTATATTTTTGTTGGTTTCTTGGAATAATTTCTGCTTTTTAGTGACAGTATGTAGCGTCACTCTAAATGATCCCTGAAAGTTTTATATGCCTACTATTAATCATTATTTCATAATTTGGATAGTCATTTTATGATTTTTCATTTGTCGCACATATATTTGCTTTTTGTGCAGGTATACTAACTTAAATCAAGTTGAATAATAATATTTATTACAATAGTTTACTTTCGAGACCTTTGTCAACATATAATAGAAAATTACTCTGTTATCTCAAAGTTTTTCTATCTCGAAGTTTTCTCGGTAGAACACTAAACGTCAAAAAATGAGGATAGGCTTCAAATTTAGAACTATCAGAAGAACTGTTTATGTTAATATATTATACTGTCAGTTGTCTATACTAATTTAGAAATAAAATAATCAGCTAATAATATTTTGCAAAGTTAATATTTTGCAAAGTTAATGTTAAAAAAAAATAAATAAAAATAAATAAATAAATAAATAAATAAATAAAAGTCATTTGAGAGGATTTAGGAAAAACGTTATTAACATTTGCAGAATAGTGAAATATTAATAAAAACTTTTCTAATATATTTTCTGATTGATTATATAACGGAATTTTAAATTGAGAAACATTTTCGAAATTTTTAAAAAAGAAAGTAAGCAAAATGTTTTAAAAGCAAAATAAAAAATTACTATTGTAAAGAAATCTGCATGAATTTAAAATATTTTTCATTTTGAAATTAGATTACACTACCTAAAAACAAATGATCTCCTTAATTTTTATTTCTTCTTATTTTTCTCAAAAACATCCAAACTGAATATTTTTATAAAATAGCATCTTTAAGAGACAGATGTTACATGCTTTCAGTAAAAATTCATTTATCGTATAAAGAAAAAAAATGTTATTGTAAAATAAAAACTAAAATGAAAAAATTTCAAATGTTGTAACAGGCATCCATAAGTTTTGATATTCATATTTAAATGAATTTTTCTATGTATAAAGTTCTTCCTTTTAAATTTCTATCTCACTTCAAAAAGCAGAGTTTATTATTTTGTTTATATACATAGTTCATAAAAAGGAAAATAAGAATAAATTAAAAATCTTTCTAATGAAGTTTATTAAAATTATTTTCAATAACTTTCCATAATATTATCATTTTTTAATTATAGACTTTTTTATAAGTAAAAACTTCATTTTAAAAATGCTATCATATAAGTACAAAATTTTCTACAGATGTTTAATATGTATTCATTGATTCAATCCAGTTAATTTTCATTTTTGATAAAATGTAAAAAAAAAAAAAAAAAAAAAAAATGTAAATAATGGAACATCTCATTTAGTATTTTATTAGGTTTGAAATAAATTAAATTAAATCAATATTTTGTTGTAGTTTTATAAATTTAATAATGCAGCGAAATTTTAATATGGACTCCATACTTTTAAAAATATAAATAACAGAAAAAATGGAGTTTGAAACCACCACACGACTTTCATTGCCCGCTGTTACACGTATTAATGCTAAGATCTTCCTTAACGGGTCTGCTTTTAATAAGACCGTTACGGGCTCTATCTACGCACTGAATATTCATGAAATCCAGTGCATTCGTCGTCCAGAACCTGCTTATGTTCTTAAGAATTACTTTCTACACACAAAAATTTCGAAACAACAAGTTCATTATGGGTGACATCTTTGGGCTGAATATCCATTAAATGAATCGCATTGGTCGATTAGAACCTGCATATGTCTTTAAGAATTACTTTTTAAATGCAAAAATGTCGAGAAATTTCTTAACAATATCATTACGAGTTCTATCTACGGGTTGAATATTCATTAAATAAAATACATTTGTCGACTAAAACCTGCTTATTTCTTCAAACCTTCTTATGTCCTGCTTAATAACTTCACGCAAAAACGTCCACAATTTTCATAACAATATCATTAAAGGCGGTATAATAGTCGGTTTTGAAATCTCCATGATGGTATGTCATATATTATGGCCCAAACCTTAGTATTTTTGGTCATTATAAATATGATTTTCGTAAATATCTCCAAAACGGAAAGTTGTAATAATACCAAAGTGTGAGGTGCATAAATAGATGTCATAACGAACCTATATGTGAATTTACAACGTTCTACGTTCAATCGTTTTGGAATAATGCGAGGTGCACACACGCATACTTACATACAGGCGTCTTCATGTAAACTCGTTGATATATCTAAAGCGGGAGCTTCTATTAACATAGCCTCCTAAACTAGATGCCTGTCGCGTGACTCGGAAACTTGGCAACAGTTCAAGAGGAAAACAGCGCCAAATGGTACAGATTGCACGACTTTTTTTTCAACATCCACCAAAAATTTTTAAAAGCGGGATTTGATATAAATAAAAGGCGAATAGAATCGAAGAAGAATCGATTATATATATCATATATCACTTCTTAAAACTATTGGTGGCAGTTGAATAAAAAAGTCCGAAATCTGTACCAGGTGTCTACCGCTTGAACTGTTGCCGAGTTTCCAAGCCACGCGACAGGTATCCAGTTTAGGAGGCTATGGTATTAAGGCCAACTTTGCAGGTGTAAAACTAGACATCATGACAGACACGAATATAAATTTGTTGTGTTCTACGTTTATTTGTTTTCAAGCTATGCGAAATATAAAATCGATTTCACACTTTCTTATACTTTGTATGAGGAAGTAACAAATAATTATTAACCCTTTATATTACCGTGATACGTTTCTACAACATACCAAAAAATCAAAGTTATTTTTACGTCAAACTTTGAATGTTGATTTTATTGGTTATCGCTGTCTTGGACACAAAATGTTTGTCTGAACACAAAATGTAGGTAAATTTTCCAACAGATGTTTATTATGTGATGTTTTCACACGAAAGATTATTTTTTTAAGAAAAATAAATAAATAAATAAATGTAAATTTTCGAAACGTAGATAGTTTACATTGACGGAATTTTTAAGAAATACAATAATTAATGAGTTAATTTCTGTTTTAACAGAATAAGGAAATTTTTAAAATTTTCAACTAAACTGAAAACTTGAATAGTTCAAAATTATTTTATGTCATTTTGCACAAAGTTTTAGACATACAACAAATACTTTTTTGTCAATAAAAGTTTAATGTTTCGTATAATGTTTTTTAAAACTATTTTTTATGTGCTTCATATAACATATTAACCCTACAAGGCTCAATTTTTTTTATAGTGCGCGAAAAAAATATATAGGTTGTAATTAGTGATCAGAAGATAGGGAAAACTTATAAAAATAAAAATAAAACCATATTTTACGGAAAAATCAACTTTTTAGCTCAACGTACCGTATGTGGAACATACATAAAAATATGATTTACTAATACGTTTACTGTTGCAATATGAAAAAAAAAACTTACATCTGCACTTCGTTATAACACACAGTATTTTTCTTTTCGAGTCAAAACTGTTCAATAACTATTCTTTTTTTATTTAAGAATTCAGACAAACGACTAACGTAACACTTTCATTCAAATTTCACACTGAGTGCACTATAACAAAAACACGAACGACATCTTTAGGTAAAGATTCGTATTACTACATTGCTAAATGTCAGTAGCTTCTACCAAGATGTCTAGAGATGTCGCTACAAATAGTTTTATAGCTATAGGACTGATTAAATTCGGTGTTCCACATATGGAACTCGGTGTCTTGTAGGGTTAAACATAAGGTTTTTTTTTTTTTTTTTTTTTTTTTTTTTAAATTTGTGATCTTGAGATATAACGGGTTAGTTTTGTAAAAATGTTTATTAGATAGGCGTTCATATTAAAACATTTAGATAAACGTTTTACATTATATTCTCTATAAGCTGAATAAATATTTTGCTTAATGCTTTGTATAAATGCAAATTTAGTCATTCCAGTGATCTCTTAAGATTAATTTCATGTGTTAATTTAGTTTGATTAAGGTAGAATTTTCAAAGAATAGGTGGCACGTTAAACATCTTCTTATAGAATTTTATTGCTAATGAAATTAACCGTCCATGAGGTTAACACAGATATTTTGTTCACTGTCTAGTTGTTGTTTCTTTTATACACTAAATAATTAAAAACCACGCGCGAAATAATTATTTAAATTTTTATACACTTTTAATTAAAAAAAAAATCCATTGTTATAAATTGTTAGATTGTTTTTTAAAGCATCGAAGTTATGTATCATAGAAAATCATAGTTTTGTTTTTAAATACTTCTTCCCCTTCTCTTTTTTTTTTTTTTTTTTTTTTTTTTTTTTTAAAGCTGAAATATCCATAGCTTTAGAATGCTGTAAAGACCATGCATTGTATGCAAGACTATAAATTTGTTTTTTTTTTTCCAAAATGTTGATAAGTTTAATTATATTGGATCGTGAGTTAATCAATGCTTCATTCAACACATACAAATGGTTTCGTGTCGGTGAGGATTAATTCATATTTTACAATTTGTGTTCAAAATATTAAGTTTCCAAATTTACGTATACTTTATAATATAATTAAGTATTTGCATTTTGAATTAAGCTTAATATTATAACAATACAGCACTATATCTAAATTTGAATTACAATTATTATTCTTAAAAAAAAAAAAAAAAAAAAAAAAAAACTTCAGTATAATGCATAATATGAATGAAATAACTTTCCGAAACCTATGAAATTTTTATGAAAATCCCTAAAGGCAATGTAATCTTTCTATTTCTTCCGCGCATTTCAGGGGAATTTCATTTTGAATATTTGATTTTAGAAAAAGTTACACTTTAAATATGGATGGCTTAAGATCTTTTACAAAGCTTAGGTTTTTTTTTTATAAAGAAAAAAAATGTATAAACCTTATTACTTTTTATGCTGAAGTAGATATATATTTTTTTCTTTTATGAAGAACTAATTTTGAAATAGCTTTACATTTTTAATTTCCTTATGTGGATCTAAACTTTGTATATGAAATGCATTTATTTGATTTATTGTAGCGAATGCAATTTTGTTTATCCAATAAATACAACTTTGTATAGATTTTTCTTTCTTTTTCATAGTATGTAGAAGAATGAAATTCTATACAACAAATGCAATAACTTTTATACAATAATTTCTATTCTATTTTGAAAAAGAATCTTATACCATAAACTAATGAATATAAATAATAAATTTGTTTTTGTTTTTTTATTCCAAAAAGCAGTAAGATATATGATTGTGGTAGTAAATAAGGAGCAAATAATCAAAACGTGTTTTCTCAAAAAAAAAAAAAAAAAAAATCTTAGCGATTTTTCTTTAAACATAACTTAAAATTGTATATATGCATATCTTCCTAGATATGTCTACTTGTCTCCTCAGTAACTAATAATACATGTAAACAAACGATAATTGTAATGTAAGTTTAGTCCTTTTTTAAGTCATTAGTTTTTTGTATCTTCTGAAAAAATTATCCGAACGAGAAAATACGGTTTAAATGTTTAATCCTCTCAAATATGAATTGTAATTTGATATCATCTTCTAATTCATTATAAACACATAATGAAGTTGATGTAATTTTTTACCCTTACATGTCACTGCATATTTCATTTCAAAAATTTTTAATCTAATTTCACAAATGACTATAGGATTCATAGCTGATTATAAAAATGTAAATAAATAACAAACAAGTAAAACCTATTGAATTTTTGAGACATTTTCAGTTTAAAACATCTATTTGTTAACCTGTTTAATTTCAAATAATAATTAATTTTATAAATAACTAATTTTGTAAGTAAGTACTATGAAAAAAAAAATCCTCATAACAGTTGTTTGAGGTCAAAATAATAACAGTGTATTTTGTAACCGTGTACTGGCGCCTAAAAAGGAACTTAAAGTTACTTCTGCATTTAGCTTCCTCTTAAACATTGTACATAAATTTCAGGATAGTGCTGCCATCTACCAAACGGTGATGAACCCAAAATTTAAAAATCGTTTAAAACAAGGAAAAAAAATTGAAAAAATTTTGCATAAAAAATATTAGATGTTTGGAGTCAGTGCGCAGTAAATAGACGTTAAAAGGTTAATTAACAGTTAAAATTTATAGGGGAAGATAGCCTAAAATGATCCTGGCGGGCAGAACAATCCACGTATGTTTTTTGGAAACAGATAGCGCTATCTATAGGGTAACACATAACTTAGTTGCACCAAGTCAAGAAGAAGCAATGGCGGTATTTAAGCGATCACAGTGAACAGATTTATTTCAAAATGTGTATTCTATAACATTTGTCATAAGTTAAGTACTACCTTTCCTATTTATTTGATATGCAGTCTTTTATGTATAGAAACATGACTTGGTTAATTATTTTATTTCATTAGGTATTGTCATAATTACTTTTATATCCTATACATTGCCGATTAAAAAAAACAAAAATAGATATATTTTTAATTAAAGGATAATATTACTCTTTGGTGAGGGTAAAATGATTCTTTTGAAATTTTTTTTCAAAAATCTGTTTTTTGCAATAATCATTTTGGGTTTAAAATATTTTTAAAATATGTTTATAATGCAAAATATAGTATAAAACATGCTATCAAATGACAAAGTTTTATTTAAACAGTTACGTTATTTTAGACAAGTTTTTTTTTTCCTTAACCGTATCATTTTAGGCCACCAGTCCTAGGACACTTACGGAGTCAATCAGCCTTAAAATCCTACAACTAACCATTTATGGCTACCTTCCCCTATACATTTTTATGTCTTTCTAAATTATTTTTATATAAACGCTTTTTTCTTACCTTTTTAAATATATGCTATTCGTTATTACAATAATTTACTAAATTATCTCACACTTGTGTGATGGTAATTTAATATATGTGTGAGAAAACTTTGTCTGTCGCATGTGTGATTATTTAAATATATACAGTTATTATCATTTCAAAATAATTAGCAACAACTCACAACATCGGAATAAAATTTTGGAAATAAATTTTACACATTTTGCTATTAGGAACCTCATCTCCTTTTTTTTACTGCTTATCTCCTTTTCAGACAAAGAAGTTTTATTCGAAATATAATTTTTTTATTGTATATATCTATATATCTATATATATCTATATATATGTCATATGGATTGCTTTACACACCTTTGTTAATCTTATAAATTCTTTTAAAACGGTTTAAGATTTTTTTTTTTTTCTTGGCGAGGCTTTTAGATTCTTTTTTAAAGAATTTACAAGTTGCATGAAATTTACGTCATAGTTACACTTTTTTCAGTAACAGAAAGTGAGTAGATAGTACACTACTGTACTTAAGCATATTCAACTATACTTATGAATTTAAAGATTCGTTTATGATGTATATGCATATTGTCTCCTATGTAGTATAAAGTACGAATACTATGCCAAAATTACATTTAAAAATAATTATTAAAAACTATTCTCTCTCTCTCTCTGTCACTTTTTTTTTTTTTTAACAGAGAACTGTTCTTAACATCAGTTTACTTTATAAGGAAACTTTCCCAGTACGATAGCAATGACACTAAAAAATCATTATATAACAACATGATACATTAATTCTTACCTTAAGTGAAGTTAAGTCCATTGTAATCTTAATCTTTTAAAAATGCACAAAACAATTGTTCAGTTAAAATTGTTATACGTATCATCTTTAAATTTTGTTTTATACTTATATTTTATATTTGTTGATATGTCTAAGAAAAAAATCTGTGATAAATCTGTTACTGAACTTATTTTGTAGTATTTGATAAAATTACAACAATAATAATATTAATAACTCGATCCCTAAAATAATTGTGAAACGACTAACAAAAATATTTATTCATAAATATCATAGACCCTTACTTTCAATCCAAAATCATTTTTTCTTTGTAATTTCATAAAATAGAACAAATAATTAATAATAATAATTATTATTATTTTATGTATTGCTTCCTAATCTTAAAAAACAATGTTAAAAATAATATTTATACATCTAATTTTGTAAGATATAATGAAATAGTTGAATTTTAATTTAATTTGAATCATGAATTTTGTGTTTTTGCATTCTCCCAATAAGCATATAAGTATTATTTAATCTATAGTTACAATAATTGGAGAAGCTAAATATATAAAGATAAGTAGATTAAGAAAATGTATTTGCTTACATAAATACTTTTACATAAATTGTCATGTGAATACATATGACATAAATTTTAACTATTTTCAAATTTGTATTTTATTGTAAATAAAATATAAAATAGACTTTCGATGAATATAAGTAACTATTCTTTTTTTGCTCATAGAGTATTAACCTAAGAAAGCATTATAAAACAAAAATTTTGTTTTGCATTTTAATACGCGAATTATAACAAAATTTTTCTATTATTATTTTTTTATTCAAATAACAAGTTTAATTTAATTAAGATTATAGTTCACTTTTATTGAAAAGAAATATTGCAATTACCATAATCTAATTATAAGCAATGGATGATGGCTTCTGTTTGGAAAAAATAAATCAAATTGTGAAAGTGCATTACTTATTGAGGTCATTGTTTTACGGAAAAAAGAAACTGTTTACAAGAGATATAATTAATGTAATTTGATTAGATTAATTAAAAACAGTATGGAAATTAGAAAAGAAATGAAGTTAGTAATTTGAACAATTACAAATATATTTTAATTGGATTATTAATTGAAGTTGCAGTATATTTATTTTCTTCAGCCTAACCTCACTAAGAAAAGAGAAAGTATTTATATTTTCAAGTCACCACTGAATGCTTTATTCAATTTTTATTCTTTTACTCTCTCTTATTTATTAATCTCGCTTTTTATGTATCTATGATTGGCCATAACTCACTGCTTTCATATGTCTACTATAATTTTGATAGTGTCTATAATACTTTTAATGTAATCGAATATATCCGTATCATACAGAGTCTTATAATATAGTTTCTCCTGCATAAGTTCTTAAACTTCTGATACATTTGTCACTTCTCTCTTCACAGTTATTTTCGCATAACCCTAAATAATAGTGAAACAAGTAAAACATTGTATGCCTTTTCACTACAAATTCTAAAAAGCAACAGACAGACAGACACTTTAAAGAAAAGACTTTTCTAAAGACCCAGAACAAAAAGTTTGGAAACTGTCAACGATTTATATATAAGAGCAAAAATAATATTTTTTCTTTACAAATTATTCAAGCAACCATTTTGTTTCGATTTTTTTTTTTTTTTTTTTTTTTTAAATCTGTTTGTGCATGAAATAAAACTTGCAGCTGCCTGCAATATTTATAAGTCAAAGGAGGTTATGTAATATAAAAATATGAAAACCGAAATAGAAGACTCAAACCGAGGTTTAAGTATCAGACCCTCTATTTTCTCAGACTTTGGTTTATTATAACGAGTTTAATTTTCCTGTCCATGTCTCCTTTAAGTCTATATATGTTATTTAGCGATTGGTTTATTTATTGATTTATCTACCGATTTACTTATCTTTTACTATTAACGTTGCGGACGAACGGTTGTAAACATGTATGTTTTTGAAATTAAATGTTCTAATTAATTAAATCCTAAATTTGAAAATTTATTAAAAAAAAAAAAAAAAAAAAAAAAAAAAAAAAAAAAAAAAAACTGCTTATGTATTACATTATTATATTTCCATTTTTATTCCATTAAAGGTAATAAATAATAAACATTCAGTATATTTAATAGAAATTCTTGCAAGTATTACATTATTACATCTTTCTATTTGTAATATTTATATTTTCCTATCATGTCAAAATAAAACTTTAGATTTGTTTCAATTATAAAGTAGAGCAAAATAAATAAAGAAATAAATAAATAAATAAATAAAATAACAAAATAAATACATAAATGAAAATAATAGTATAATAGTAAATATATATTAAATAATTTTCTACTGGAAAACCATAAAGAAACTGACATTATATATTGATAAACTAAAATATGGTTTAGAATAGGATACACTAAAGTGCAGTTTCCACTGAGGTTGGTTGGAAATGTTTCGAGCGGCGCTATTCAGAATCCTTTGATGTGGTCAAGCGGTTGGACCTGTTTCTACGGGTTGGTTCGAAAGGGAGAGTCCCTGGCTCTAACCTCCAGCTGAGATAATTGAGGGGCCAGAGGCAGATATCTTTGTCAATTTTCCATGCTTTCCTTTGAAATAACTGCACAATCTGATAAAAAAGGTTAAAACTGATGACAAGACATTTAGTTCTTTGTGTCGGGAGCGTGATAAATAGTTTTTTAAACCTCGAAGTTCCAACTGCAATGGAAACCGGCATTTAACCTTCAGATTTACAGGGCTGCACTAAAATTCTCAGATACATTAAGGGGTGTAATTTGAATTTAAGGTCTGCATTTCATTTGCGTTAAGAATTTTTAACACTTTCCAACAATGTTTAAGAGTCACTGTGAATTCAATAAGTCTGCATATGTCTGTCTTTTTGTTCTTCTGTTTGTCCGTAGTATGATAATATCAGTAAAAAAACGCGAGAGTAGTCACGTCATTTTTTATAACGCTAGTAGTCGCGTGTCGGTCTTTTTGCCGCCGCTGTTTAGTGTTGGGGAAAGCCGAAAGAAAGCCAGTAGAGAAAGGTGAAGTGTCTTAAATTCACGCGAAGTTTTTCCCGCAAAACTCTAACCTGTCTGAAAAACCGGAAATGGGGAAAGAAATGAATCAACGTTAGTGGTTGCGCCGCGGTCAAATAGACTGATTTGAGAAGTAAAATGTTTTCAACTGCTCAAAAAGTAGCAGGAATGACTTGAAAACATACTATGTTAGAGGTCATCCACCCAACGTCAGGTACACAGGGTTTCCCTACTTTATTGTTAAGGGGTGATCTGCAGGAAAAATTTATGAGCGAGGCGCGGCAAAAAGACCGATATGCGACTACTAACGGGTTAGGTTATAAGATACAAAGAGTTACTGCAGTTGGAAACTTTTAATAATCAGTGTGTATCGCTTGATTTTTCACTATTGTTTTAAGGAATACATCTGAACGTGGCAGTAAAAATGTGAAAATGGGTGGAAAATATTCGCAGTGGATTTGTTTACTTATTTTTTGTGTTTCCGATCTATTCGTATATTTAATACATCACTACGATTTATTCACTGTGTAGTAATTTAAAATCCGTGTCATTCTTTTTAAATATTTAAATTTTGGTTTAATGAGATATAAAGGATTAAATTAATTTTATTCTTAATTCTACAACACATACAAACAAAAAAAAAGTAATTATAGTATGTTTTAACTGAGCTGTCAGACTGAATGCGCATGATTTCTAAAGTCTGACTGTAGCTCATGTTACTTGAGAAAATCGCCTGTTTTTCCGAATAAACCGGTTGTTTACTTTTCCATTTCATTTCATTTCTTCTTATTCGGCCTACGATAGTTACTAACTGTTAGGTATAGGTAGTAATACCATGGGGAACAAATATTTTATTGAAGAATAATCATTTATACAGTTATATATATAATGTAATTCATCCCCATTATAGATTATATTTTCTATGCAAATCATGCCAGGATAATAACTGACGTTTTTACTATTAGCACTAGTTTAAACGAAATAGCTCATATTTATTTTAACTGTTCGCCTCTTACTCACATGTACTTTCTTTACATTTATACGGGCACCTTTGCCTCCAACATAACTCTGAGATATTTCAAATATACATATGTTGTGAAAATCAGCTATTTTGTATTTTCTGCCTTATACTGAATTGTAAATGATAGATTAAATTATAATTAACAACATTTCCATAGTAATAAGCACAAAACTTTGAATAAACACCATAAAATACAATAATACGCAACAATCATTTCGGGTCAAAAAAGACACGACTCTTCGTCAGGCAATCAAAGTAGGCACGAGTGCTGCAAACAAAGCAGCATCGCACAAAACCGATTGAAATGAAGAGCAGAACAAATAAAGTCGTACGTAAATATGAATACTGGTGTGACCAGAATTATACATGTAAAAGAAGAAAATAAATAATTAAAATTTAAAGTTTAAATAAAATTTAAAAATCTAAAAAATTCAGAACTAAACGCATTTTATAGTGTTTATTCAAAGCTTTGTACTTACTACTTTTAAACGCCAGTAATTTCAGGAATGCTTTTTTATAACTCTTGCTAAGATTAATTCAACTGTTAACAAAGTACAAACATTATTAATGAGTTTTTATTCGATTAAGTAACGTACTTAAACATTATAAAATGATGCATAAAAAAATTTTATTCTGAACCATTACAAGTTTCTGAATATTTTTAAGCCTTTGACAACGTTATCTATTTTAAATAATGACATCTATATAAAAAAAAGCAAAGAGTTTACCGGCGAAACATATCCGGGCGAACCACTTCTATTTTATATTGGTCTAGATTGGTTTAGATTGGTCTCTTTTGGTAATGAAAGTCGTCCATTAAAAAACTGATGATTTTTTTAAAAAGTACTGTGTAGACGTTATATTTTTTTAAAAGAGCCCTAAAAATTGTTCAATTTTTTTGTAAGCACACTATATACATCAAGTAACAAGATTTAAAGATATTGCGTTACAAAGTTTCACAACGCAATAACATTCGATTGCTTTCGAGTCGAATATTAAAGAGAAAACAGTCTAATATTAAAGAATAATGGATAACTGTTTTAAAAAATTCTATTTTTAAGTTCTAAAAGCTGCAATTTTTAAATTACAGCGTACGTATTTCCCCTACATAATCCATTAAATTTCTAAACTATTGTTGTTTCATTCTTGAGAACCATTCACATAAGACCATATTGTTACAAAATAAGTTCCAAACGAAATATTTATTTATTTTATTTTATTTATTTTTATTTATTTTTTGTAATATGTTATTTTGACTTTTTGACCTTAAAACGAATTTTTAATTATGTTAGAAAACTCAAAATGTGATATTAAAAATAAAAAGTAATTCAATTCTTTTGAAAGTTAATTTAAATTTAGTGACCAGAGAAGCAGGCGCAGCCTATTAGTAATTTAATGATACATAACAGATTCAAAAAATTATGTTATTTAATTTTATCAAATAATTAATTTAGTAATACACCAAACATTTCGTTTCTTGACATGTATTTGAATGTCAAACAAAAATAAGTATAATAAAGTACAACTCGGGATGAATAAATCACTTTAGAATCAATATTTTCTCATAACCTTTTAATTTAATTAGTCCCATCGGTGTTGTCATCCTTGTCATAACATTTTGTAACATTGAAAATTACTGACAAATAATAATTAGTCATGTAATAGATAAACAGATTGAAATATTCACAGTCAGGTGTTAATTTTTGTTTATTTTCAGGAATCATTAAAATTATGTTGCATATATACATATATTCAACTACAAAAAAATATAATAGATGTGTAAGAACACGTTTTCACAGCGATTAAATAAAAAAAAAAAATCTGAAAAATTTCAAGAAACGTTTAATTTTAGATGCGCTTTTTTTTTTCCTTATAAAGGGAGAAAAATACTTATGAAGTCTAAAATTAAATTTATAGCATATATTAAAATATTTATGCATAGTCATGTGCACCTGTGAATATTTGGAAATCTTTAATTGAATGCTTACTTAACAAATTTCAATAAGTGAGTTATTTTTACATTACACTAAAGATATTCAATGGCAAATTGGCAACGATTTGTAATTGGCGACGATATTTATAGTACTTTGAAAAAAAAGGAAAAAAAACCAAGAATTCTCGGATGATCGTCAATATAATCAGTTTAATTTCAAACACTGTGAAGTAGAATGAAAGTTATAAATGGTTTTACCCATATTTTAACTTTTAATCAGTTAATGAAATTATTGTGTACCATAATTCAAAATAATAACAGATAAAACTTCTTATAGTTTTGCTTCTCATTCACAGTATTTGAAATACAAATACAGTTCCCGCCTCTTATTAAAATCACATTCGTTCTCAGCCAAAGTGATTTTATTAAGCGGCTGATTTTTATATCCGGCGAACGTTCCTGCACTTAAGGAAAAGGTATCACTTCCCAGAATTTGGAAAGAAACTTCAAAAAGGTAACGAATAATGAAATTAGTAAACAATATTAATTATTTTTGATAGATAATTAACTAGTTGTTCCTTCAGTATAAGTAAATTAAACACATTCCAAGTTCCGATAAGCTTTCCATTGAGGAAATTCATCATTACACCTTGTGCAAAGTAATTGAAACAAACTATTTTTTTCGTGAATTTTAAAAGCATTCCTATTATTCTTCAACAATCATACTAAAATATGTTAAAATATGGGTGGGATGAATAAATCCTTTGCCTAGCAAAAATTTCCACTAAACGGAGGGATTCTGAGTGCGCATGCGCAGGACTTCCGAAGATGAAAGCTCCAGTTATGATCACATCAGTTGAGAGTTCACTGTTGTCAGAGATATATGTGACGCAGCGAAAGCTTACAAACATTTTTACACTCTCCGAACATACAGCAAAGACTTATAGAGAGATTTCGCAGATAGTTGGCGTTATTATTGCAACTGTGAGCCGTATCATAACACAAAATAAAGAAACAGGATCCATACCTCCAAAGCTGAGACGGAAATTTGGCGGAAAAAAGAAATCAACGTCAAAAGATGACTCTTTTCTAATTATACAAAGTAAAAAATACACTCGAAAGACCAGTGCTGCACTTAATAGTGATTTAAAAGAATATGAACTAAAGATTACCTCATCTAGTGCTCGGAGGCATCTTCTTGGAGCCGGTCGGCCAGCCAATCGGCCTAAGAAGATACCGCTTCTGATTCAACCAATGAAGAAAAAGCGTTACTTGTGGGCATTAAAATATAAGAATGGACAGTCGAAAGCTGGAGTAAAGTGCTATTTAACAACGAAAGTCATTTTTTTCGTCCAAGGCAGCGATTCAGCATGTGCGGAGATCGCCAGACGAAAAAAATCGGGATTGCCACTTAAACCAATTTGTTAAACACCTTCAAAAAAAGATGTTTTGGGTTGTTTCGGTTACAATTAGGTTGGTTCTTTGCAGCCTGTTGACGGTATGATGCATTCTGAGCAATATATTACTATTTTGGATAAAGAGGTTGTTCCAGAGTTGAGAAAACGATACCCTTATGGAACGGGGATTTTTTAGCAGGATTTTGCTCCGTGCCATACGTTCAAAATGGTCAAGAAATTTATGCCTGACAAACACATTGAGACATTGGAATGGCCTGGGAACTCTCCTGATATCAACCCAGTGGAGAATCTCTGGGTTATATGCAAGAATTGCCTATTAAATATGGACTGTACAACTATGGAGAAGCTAATAACGACGCTGATTCATGTGTGATACAAGGACGCAAATAATATAAATGACTGTAAAAAAATGGTAGAATCCAAGCCAAATCGTGTCCAAATGTTAATAAATAGTCCTAGGGATCATATTATGTACTAAAAATTTCTGATTTTGTATAAAATTAAATAAAATAGCATTTCTTCTTAGTTTTCTAAATTTTTTGAGTTTGTTTCAATTAATTTGCACAAGGGTGTACTTTACCAAAAGTTCATGCGCTGTTTTTACAAATTTAAAATCCTTCCGTGTAAGCCTCATGAGTTATAGTAATTTCAAAATAAGAAGTAGAAATTGCTTTTTAATAATTAGAAATACATATATATATATTACAAATCAAATTTGCAACATTTTACTACGTTTTGAAGAATACGGTCTTTGAAATTGTTACAGAGATAACTTATGGGGCTTGTTTAATTTGCAACTGTGCTGCAAGAGTAAGATCTTCGACAATGAGCGGTAACGTAGGGTTTGTTATGCTTTAATTTCTTTTTCTATTAAACATATATATATATAATGTTTTAGTGTGCATAAGTGATATTTTTGGTTGCTGAGGAGATATTTTTGAGTTTATTAACTGGCGATGCTGATTTTATTAAGTGGATGCTTTAAAAGTAGTTTGTATTGATTTGATTCCGGTCCTGGCATTTTGATCAGATTAAGCAGCTGATTTTATTAACCAGTGAATTTATAATGCGGCGGTTACTGTATTTCTAAAGACGTTAACTTTGAAATTTTGGCGATATTTATTTGAGGGTATTTTTCAGAATATATATATATATATATATATATATATATATATATATATATATATATATATATATATATATATTTTTTACAAAAGAAATTTTGTTAACACAGTACTCACTGTACTTAATTCAAGAACTGGTGTACAATCAATACTTAAACTTGAAAAATAACCATAGCTTAAACCATAAAATTAATGAGAGCACTACCAGTTTCGAAAAGACATGGCATTACTTCTTCAGGTGCAAAATATTTGCTACTGCATTGGATGCAAAAGCAAGTCAGAAGCACGTATAAGTACTGTGTACATTCAATACTCACTGCTAATACGAGTACCAAAGACGTCAACAGTAAACTAAATTTTCTATTTATATATTGGGTTGTTCGATAATTCATGTCGTTTTTTTCTCATAGACGGGGTGAACTGCATATTTCATGTTGTAGTGATTGCGTGGCTATTTTAAAGGTTATACTATTTTAAAGGTTAGACTTCAGACTACCTTCAGTCAAAAACTGAGCGTCAATAATAAACAACAAGTTGGTTAAAAATAAACTTGAAAATGGACAATCAAAGAGAGCATTGTCGGCATATTTTATTGTTTTACTTCCGAAAGGGCAAAAATGCGGTGCAAGCTCGAAAGAAATTGTGTGTTGTTTATAGTGAGGACTGCCTTACTGAACGCCAGTGTCAGCGTTGGTTTGCTCGCTTTCGTTCTGGAAATTTTAATGTGCAAGATCCACCACATGCTGGTCGTCCAGCCACTACCGATGACGACAAAATAAAGCCGTTAATCGAAACTATCCGGCGTATGACAACTCGAGAGATAGCAGAGAAGCTCGACATATCGAATTCAACAGTTTACTTGCACTGACAACAGCTTGATTACGTAAACAAACTGGATTTTTGGGTTCCTCCCGAATTAAAGGAAATTCACCTCACCAAAAGCATGAATCGTAACCAAAACGACCCATTTCTGAAAAGGATCATAACAAGTGATGAAAAATGGATTGTTTACGATAACATAGTCCGAAAACGATCATGGTCCAAGAAAGATGAGCCCCCACAATCGACGTCCAAAGCCAATATTCACCAAAAGAAGATTATGCTTTCTGTGTGGTGGGATTACAAGGGTGTAGTCTATTTTGAGCTGCTTCCAAGAAACCAAACTATTGATTCGAATGTCTATTGTCGTCAGCTATCGAAATTAAACGAAGAAATCAAGAAAAAACGCCCTGAAATAGCCAACCGCAAAGGCGTGATGCCCCATCATGATAACGCCAGACTACACACCTCTTTGATAACCCGTCAAAAATTAATAGAGCTCAATTGGGAACTGATGCCATATCCACCCTATAGCCCTAACTTAGCACCATCAGACTATCATTTGTTTCGGTCCCTTCAAAACCATTTTAATGGTAAAACTTTCAATTCTGATCAGGCTGTTAAAAATGAGGTGCACCAGTTCTTCGCTTCTAAAAACCAAGGTTTCTTCGAACGTGGAATTTTTCAACTTACCGAAAGATGGCAAAAGGTCATCCAACAAAATGGTCACTATATCATTGATTAATGTTTGTTGTTAATATAAATAAATTCACTTTGAAAAACATGAAAAAAAACGACATTAATTATCGAACAACCCAATATCATACAAACTATAAACCACATCATAATATTTTTTAAATAAAATCTCTCTCTTTTTTTTTTTTTTTTTTTTTTTTTAATCATACAACAAATTTCATCACACTGTAAAAAATAACAGTAGTTTTTACAGTAGAATGTGCTGGCAAAATGGATGCCAGCATATTCTGCTGTTAAAAAGAAATAATTTACAGCAGAAACATTGGTAAAAGAGTCCTTCTTTACAGATGTGTAGCTGTAAAATACTGGCAAAAGTGAGTGCCAGTACATTCTGTTGCAAAAGCTACCGTAACTCTTTCCAGTGCACACCCAAAATCAAATAACCCAAAACAGTAAAAAAAAAAAAAAAAAAAAAAAAAAAAAACTCCACGATCTCTATCATTACTATCCAATTCTTGTATAACCACATTTCTTGTGAAAAAAAAAAAAAAAAAAAAAATCATCGCTGGGCACTATATTTAAATGATTTCTTTGTAACTGAATATATTTCGATTGGCGACTATTTTCGTCACAGCTTTAGTATGGGACCTCCTTGGCAATATCAAACATTTTTTGAACTTCTTGAATCTGTACAACAAAACTATTATTAAAACAAATATTTTCGAAAACAGTCAATAGCTGGTGTTAATTCTTCGAATATTCTGGAAACAGTTGAAGCTGTTACTCGTACAGTATAAATCATTATTCGATGAATGTTCTGGGACAGTCCAAAAAATAGTCACTTGTTCCACAGGAGTAAAGCAAATAACATCAACTACACTAGAGCAAAAATTTTCGCTCACTCACGTAAAATGTCCAGTCGCTTAGAGCTCAATCGCTTAGAGCAGGAGGTTGAGGGGGGGCTGCCGCCCCCCTCAACCCCCTGCTGTATCTATCTTTGTATACCTATTTGTATATCATATAAAGTGTTACGCAATTGTAAATAATTGCATTTATTTTTGTATAAACCCTTTCAAAGAGGCTTAGTAAGTCAATAAAATGCTAATTTTGTGCATTTCTAGTCGTTTTAGCACGAAAATAGCCTAATTTTCCTTTAATAACGCATTAAAAAGCTCCAATAAGGGAAGAAATGGATTTGGCGCCAAATTTGGCGACTGTTTCCCTCCTTGGCGATTTTTAGGCGACTTTGGCGAGAAAATCCTTATTAGGGATATACCAAATATGGAATCTCTAATCTCATTGACTGATGAGATACGAGAATTTTCCAGAACAGTCTGTGTTCGATAGAATAGTATAAAAGGAGCATTTTTTTAGCCAAGGCGGCCAATATCAGAACTGTGTCAACAACAGTTTCGTCAAATGCTTGCTTTGCTTTGAGCCTCTTTTATTGAGACTTGCGTTATGTGTTATTGATAAACAGATTGTACTGTTGTTTTCCTGTTAACGGCTGTTGTTTAAGCTATGTTTACTGGTTGAATTGAAGCTGATACTTGGTTTATAGACCTGTATTTTTCTGGAACTTTCTGTGAAGAAATCACTGAATTTTTGGACGTTTTGCCTTTCATCCTCGGACAACTTACGAAACCCCTAGTACGCAACAATATGTATTCTTAATAAACGACGGTCTTATATTATTTCCCTGAAATTCATAAATACCAAAGTTCATACAAAAAGAATTACATAGCATATCGGAAATATTTTGCGTAACCTTTAAACTATTTATCAATTATATGCTCACATTTTTCAACAGGAAAATATGCTTTTAAAATTCTAATAAAATTTTATTATATTTGATGGGGTGTAACCATGTTAAAATACTTTTAAGAAATACCGACAATAGACCGTAATAGTACGAAATTCCTTTATGTATCCCAGAAAAGTAGCCACAGTCATTATAAACGCCAATAATAAGAATAAATTATAACTCATTAATTTTTCAAACTAATTTGACATCATTTGGATGATTACAGTACATACTCGGAATTATTTTGTGTGGTCCCAAAAATTATTTAATCTATGCATATCCTCTTTTAAGAGTAAACATGATTTCAAGCATCTTTATAATGTATGTTAACTTTATTAAGTTTAATTCAGCATAATAGCATTAAAGTGCGCGCTTAAATTAAAAATTTGTCCATAGGCTCTAATGTTACGAAATTCTTTCGTATGTCTTTGTAAACGAACCATAAACATTGTATACACCAGTAAAAAATATTCAGCTTATATTGCGTTTAAAATTAATAATTGTTCCAAATTTAACATCGTTTGGATGACTACGTGACATTGTCAGAACACTTTTGTAAGGTCCTGTACATTAATTAGAAAGCTTAAGAGCACATATTTTTTTTTCAAACAACATAAGTTGAAGCATCTTACTCACGAACGCTAGTTTCATTCTCTTCATTGCAAAGTAATGATATTAAAATGCGTTTAAACGAAATTCAACTCATACGCCGTAATGTTAAGAATTTTGGCGTATCCCTGTGCACAGTTTATAAAAATTATGGCAATAAAAATTATACAGCTACTTATATGCAAAGCTGGAACGTGTGCACCAATTTGCAATTCAATCGAAGGATTTTTGAGGCCGCTATTGCGGTACATAAAAATTCTTCCCATAGGTCGTAATGATAAAAAAAACTTTGGCGTGTCCCTGTGCACGAACAAGAAATGGAATGCAAACCCAAAACTATACAGCTAATTTCGTCGGGATCATGAACATGTGTACAAAATTTCAAGTAAATAGCGTGATTTTTGCGGCCGCTATCGCACGACAGAAAGACAGACAGACGGACAGACGGAACCCAAAATCCTTTTGAGTCTCAACAGAGGGCCTCCACTAACGTTTCGGCAAAAATTGGAAGTCAATAGCTTGATTTTTGCGGTGGCTATCGCGGTACATACAGAGTCTTCCCATAGGCCGTAATGATAGAAAATCTTTTGCGTGTCCCTGTACACGAACTACAAATGGAATACACACCTAAAACTATACAGCTGATTCCGTTGGGCTCATGAACACGCGTGCCAAATTGCAAGTCAATAGCGTGATTTTTGTGGCCGCTATCGCGATACATACAAATCCCTCCCATAGGCCGTAATGATATGAAAAACTTTGGCGTGTCCCTGTATACGAACTACAAATGGAATACATACCAAAACCTATACAGCTAATTTCGTGGCTCTCATGAACATGTGTACCAAATTTCAAGTCAATAGCGCTATTTTTGCGGCCGCTATCGCGCGACAGACAGACAGACAGACACACAGACACAGCCCAAAACCATTTTGAGTCTCAACAGTGGGCCTCCACTGACGTTTCGGTAAACAGACACAGCCCAAAACCGTTTTGAGTCTCAACAGAGGGCCTCCACTGACGTTTCGGCAATTAACTGCCTTGTTAATCTCGGTTACACAGCATTTTAATTTTAAAATTTGTTTATTGTCTACATATTATTATTGAGAGCTTGCTGCAGAGGCACTTTTTGTTAATCGGCAAATCTATCTGTATGTGTATCGATAATTTAGTGAAAAATCAACTGACAAGATTAAAATCAATTAAACATGTCAGAAAACAACGCTAAATTTCATTTTCTTTCTAACAGTGTATCACTTTTTTTTTTTTTTTCTTTTACATATTATTTTATATGACGTAATCTTCAATAGATAAATATTTTTATCACTCATATAAAAACTATTGCAAATTCGAGACGATAAAATTAAAAAAATCTGGTATGAAACAACCACACGACTTCCATTACCCGCTATTACATGTATTATATGCATTTTTGAGAGAGAATGTGATCAGAAAACATAAAAGTGACCAAAAAAGAAAATCGTTAGAGCCGTTTTTGAGATACCAACTTTCACAAAAAATCAATTATTGACCGGAAAACAATAATTACATACAAAAGCATATTTAAAAGTGAGTTAAAATGGCGAGTTTGAAAAAAATCCGTACAACCGTTTTTAAAGGAACGCCTTTGCGAGGCCTGAAATTGAGCTATTTATACAGGACGCCTATCAATTTTCATGAACTAACCAACTATATCATTCGAAAGGATATCTGATAGAGTGTTTATATAGCAAATTTGAAGAAAATCGTTAGAGCCGTTTTTGAGATACGGACTTACGGTCCCACTTCCGGTTTCCGATGTCCCATTTCCGGTTAAACTCAATTATTGACAGGAAAACAATAATTACATACAAAAGCATATTTAAAATTGAGTTAAAATGGCGAGTTTGAAAAAAATCCGTACAACCGTTTTTAAAGGAACGCCCTTTGGGAGGCCTGAAATTGAGCTATTTATACAGGACGCCTATGAATTTTCTTGAACTAACCAACTATATCATTCGATAAGGACATCTAATAGAGTGTTTATATAGCAAGTTTGAAGAAAATCGTTAGAGCCGTTTTTGAGATACGGACTTACGGTCCAACTTCCGGTTTCCGATGTCCCACTTCCGGTTTTTCAATTTTCACCAAAATTTGGAAATTTCATCTGTACGCCAGACGTATTTGAATTCTAAAGTTTCGTAGCTCTATCTTTATTAGTTTCTGAGCTATAACAGCCAGAAGATTCTCCACATACATACACACACACATACACACATACATACACACTGACCAATTGCCAAAAACCACTTTTTTGGACTCAGGGGACCTTAAAACGTGTAAATCAGGTGAAAACCCGATATCGAATTTTCAGACCGAATACAATACTTCCAGTACCTACGGTAGTAGGGTAATGGAAGTAAAAATATATTTTATATCCTTGAACATTTTGGAATACTTTTCTCTATCATTCTTTTTAATATTTTATATGGATCTTGCAATATGTTGTTTTATATCATTTAGTTATTTTAATATGTATAGTATATTTATAATACCTTATGAGTCATTAATAGTTTATTTATTTTTAATTAAATATATAATAAATATTAACTAGAATAATGACGCATATAATTATATCAATATTTGAAATCCTTAAAGATATGGACGAATTAATTTTAACAAGAATAAATATTAATCAGTGCGGGTTTCCAAATAATGTTTCTGGTCACATTTTTTTAACACTTTCGCGACCGCTGACGTAGATTCATGTCATTCGGAAATCTGTATAGTGGGCGTTTCTTTTGCAATCTGTAAGTTGCTACATTCCTTAAGGGTATTCCTTATATTAATATTTGTACAATCAAAATATCATGGATAAAAAAACAAACTTTCACTGAAAATAGTATAGTTATTATATATATATTCATATGTAATATAAATATGGATAAAGAAAACCGTGTTTTGAAATAATTTAGTTTGAAATAATAACGCTCACATGCGGAACTACTTATCAAAAATACAAAAACATGCGGTCGCGAAAGTGTTAAGAAATTCAGATACAATTGCTATTCTGGTTACGTTTTGTTTAATTGTTTATTGTTAGAATCCTTTTCCCCACATTTCACTGTAATTACAAGCCATTATATTTCTGTAAGAACTTGTCCTGCTGGAAACAAGTGGATATTTATTTAACATTCTTTTTCGAGGTGCTGAAAATGTACTATATCTAATGCTATTACAGAAAATCTTTTTGCCTTTCTATATCTTTGCAACTGTGAAAATCGTATAATTTCAGTAATGAGAGGTCTAAAAATAGCGACAATGGTGACTTTATAATACCAGTATTATATCCTACACAGAAAGCATTTGCAATGCTAAATTAAAGAACTAGTGTACAATGAACATTAAAACTTAAAAACGTATTCCCACACTATAAAATTAATGAAAACAGTACCGGATTTGTAAATATGTGGTATTTCTTCTTCGGGTGCAAAACACGTGGTACTACATTAGAGGGAGAAGCAAGACTGAATTGCCTTTCATTAATTCTATGGTGTGTGAAGAACTTTTTATGTTTTAATAAGGAAATAGTTAACTGCAGGACTTTATGATTTTCTGGGTAGAACAGCTTTAGAACATTATTTTCATGTCCTGGGGAAAAGATGTTATATATGGGATATTAGGAAATCCATAGATATACTTTATAGATACTGTAAAAAAAAAAAAAAAAAAAAAAAAAAAAAAAAAAAAAATGAGGCATTCAACATCGCTTTCATTTTGACTTTAAAAATTCTTAAAACTTGCAGTGCTTTTCTTCTAATAACAACTCTAATCGCCAGTTAAAAATTCGGCATTTCCTTCAATACAGAAAAATTTAAACAATTACAAATTTGAGATTTTTCGTATAGGAATAATAACTCATTCAGCCTTATTTATTTCATAAAATGGCATATCTGTAAACGGTTGCAACACAATATGATCATAAAAATAAATAAATAAATAAAAATAGATACATATAGATATTAAACATGCTAAAAAAGGGCATTATTTATTTTATTTTATTCATTTATTTATTTATTTATTTATTGTTTGGGGCTTCGTATATTCACAGAATATACTATTGTTTTTCCTTCGAAGGAAATAAATTAATTTAACAAAAAGTTAAAATTTACACATTCCATGCAACAGGAGCAATCCTAAGCATTGTAAAATTATTATTTTTTCACTTAAACAATATTATCTATGCCGCATAGAGTCTTACTTTTCGTTTCTTTTCTTTTTATTTTAAATTATGGTTAAAACAAATGTGAATACATATTGCAAAAATAGATAAATATATGTCACCCATGCACCCAAGTTAAAACATTCATCCTTAAAGTGTTTTTCAAATTCAAAATTTTTAAAAAATAAAAATAAAAGTTTTGTTTCTTTAACAATTACTTTTTTATCATATGTTTAATGGCATATTTTAGATTTTCTTATGACAGTTATTATTAAAAAAAAAATGTTATAATTAAAAGTACAAATAATCTATTCTTTTATGAATGAAATATGATGCGTAAAGCAATAAATTTCGAGATTGTTTTTCCTATTCTGTCACTGCCATTCATAAAATAATAATTCCATTGGAGATTAATGGAATTTTACTTTTGCTTGCAATATCTCATTTTCCTTAAATGTTATTTATTAATATAAAATGTTACGAAATGATTTAACATAATAATAGGTTAAGCAGATAATATTTCTTGTACGGAATTTTCATTTAAAGATTTAAGGATTAAAAAAAAAGTAAGACAGGTGTTATTTATATATATATATATATATATATATATATATATATATATATATATATATATATATATTATTTAAAAAAAAAAAAAATTATAGAAGAAATTTTATTTACGTTTTTTGATAAATGTTTTTCATAAAAATAAAGAATACATACTCAGTTCATAAGAATAAAAGTAAAAATAATAATTTTTATAAATAAATAATAAATAAATCTTATATATATTATAAATGTGAATGTCTGTGAATTTATTTGACTGAGTTTCACGCCAAAACTGCTCGACGGATTTCGATGAAATTTGTAATGGAGATAGCTTATACCCTACCTTACAAAGTTGGCTGCCATTTATTCCGAAAAAAACTTTGTTTTTGTGATTTTTATGCATAAAATAGCAATTTTGTAAGCTAACACGGAGTAAGCTAATAATAGCAAAAAATTAGCCATTTAAATTTTATCCATAATTTAATTGTTGCCAAAAGAAAAAAATATATATATACGAGTTTATTTTTTTTTTCAACAGGAAAATAAATATATTTATCTAAACGTGAACAATAAAAAATGAATAATAAATAAATTATGCATCTCACGAAAATTGACGTCATTTTTAATTTAAAATTTCTTTTACACATTGATAAAATGCTAATATTGTTTACGATGCTAATATATGTTGTTCTAAAATCAGTTTTATTTATAGATCCTCCTGGGTGATTTTTTAAATTGTTGCGTTGAAGTACACCGAACATTTTTGGCCAAGAGGTTTAATTTATCTGATTATGGTAATAAGTCGATCGAATCAATATATATTATTATGTACTAAGGAATAAATAAAAATGACCTATTGAATAATGTCTGATGCAAATAGGACGTTGAGGCTCCTGATCTGCAGATCCACTAGTATTTCTAATGACAGGTCACCAAAAATACTGAGTCAAAACAGACGAACATTATATTAAAATTGAAACTTTTATCATTCTGATTAATTATTTATGGAGTCTTAAATTGACGACGTTCTTATAGCATGACTTAAAACATAACAGTTAAACATTTTTTAGGATAATTGCACAGTAACAAAATTTGAAATTTCACTGTTAAAAAAAAAAAAAAAAAATAGTTTGTATAAAATCATTGTCAGCCTGTCTATGTCCCCCCATAGAGAGGCTAGTGGGGCTTCTACATGTACAAAAATAAATCGCAGTTGAATATAACTATTATAAGAAAAAACAAGTTTGTATAAAGGATACTTCATTGTTATTATTGTTATTATTATTATTATTAATTGTTTAAAATGAAAAAAACAAGACCTTCCGGCTTTTTCGGAAGGGTAGGTTGATTTCTTTTTCCTTATCAAGTAGCCGTTATTTTGTTTCAAAATGGCGGCTACAAATTATTAATGCACTTGGTAGAAATATTGATGTAGGATATGCACATATGAAGTTTTAAGCAAATCGGTTCATAAATACACTTTTATGTGAATTTAAAATTTTCAAGTGGCCGGCGCTAGGAAAAAAATGGTGGGTTAAGTTGACAAATATATGAAATGCATTTGTGAGATAAGTCTACTGTACACACATAGTTCGAATTAATTCAAAATCTCAAAAGTCATTGTGTTGAAAAATTAAGTGGCTGCCACTTCGATAAAAATGGCAGAGAGAAAGTTGCTCATCTAAGATATCGTTGCAAATTTGAAAATAATTTTTTTTTTTGTAGAAATTCTTTCAAAGAGGCTTAGTAAGTTGATAAAATGTTAGTTTCCTGCATTTCTAGTTTGTTTTAGCATTAAAATAGTCTAATTTTACCTTAAAAACGCATTAAAAAGATCCAGTAACGCATGTAATGGATTTGGCACAAAATTTGGCGACTTTTCCCCTATGGCGACTTTTTTGGCGACTTTTGGCGAGAAAATACTTATTATCGATATACCAAAGATGGACGCAATAACGTGATTGGTTCATGAGTTACGTGAATTTTCTAAATTTTTGTTGTTTGAATAATAAATCCATTTTTCACCTTTGATTTGAATTGATTAAGTATTTCTAAAGTTCCAGCAAACACATTGAAGATATTTGAAGCATAGGTTACTGTCCAACTGTGGTTTAAATCAGTGCCATGTTTCAAAAGTTATTATTATGGCAAATTTTCAAATGGCAGTCTAAGTGGCTGCGACTTGTAAAACAAAATAGCAAAACAACTTGCCCATCGAAATCATCCAGTATATTTGTACGATAAGTTCATTGTCCAGTTCTAGTTTAAATTAAATCAGAATTTCAAAAATTATAATCATAAGAAATTTTCAGGTGGCACCACTTGTAAAAAAAAGTGGAGTGAGATGCCTAGCGAACTTATCTGAGATATTTGAATGATAAATCCACTACCCAAATTTGAAGCGAATTGATTCTGTCTTACTAAAGTTACCATAATGACAAATTTTCAAGTGGCCGCCATTTGAAAATAAAATTGCGGATCAAGTCATCAAGTGAACTTATCCTAGATATTTGAACCAAAAGTTCACTAACCAGCTTTCATTTGAATCAGTTTAGTATTTTAAAAGTTATCGTGATGGCATATTTTCAAGTGGCAGTGTGATTTCAAGTGGCTGGAACTTAGACACAAGATGTCGGGACAAGTTGCCTAGTGAAAACATTCAAGATAATTATATGATAATATCACTGTCAAAATTTGGTTCGATTTGAAGTATTATTTCAAAAGTTATCGTGATTTTAAATTTTCAAGTGGGAGCCTGATTTCAAGTGACCGCGCTTAACTTAAGATATCTGCCACTTTATTAAAAATGGCGGACATAGTTCATTAATAAACTTCATTGAGATCCTTATGTGGTCTGTATGTACATCAAAATTTAAACAATTTCGGAATACGCTTTTTACAATTTAAATTTGAAATTTTCAAGTTGTCTCCACTTGAAAACAAAATGGCGGAGCAACTTGGTTAACAAACTCATGTAAGATATTTGTAAGATAAGTTAAGACACTGTTCAAATTTGGTTCAATTTGGAGTATTCTTTCGGAAGTTATAGGGATTTAAAATTTTCAAGTGGTAGCCTGATTTCAAGTGGTCCCGCTTAACTTAAGATATCTGACACTTTATTAAAAATGGCGGACACAGTTTATTAATAAACTTCATTGAGATCCTTGTGTGGTCTGTATTTACATCAAAATTCAAACAATTTCGGAATACGCTTTTTACAATTTAAATTTGAAATTTTCAAGTGGTCTCCACTTGAAAACAAAATGGCGGAAAAACTTGGTTAACAAACTCATCTAAGATATTTATAACATAAGTTAAGACACTGTTCAAATTTGGTTCCATTTGGAGTATTATTTCGGAAGTTATCATGGTTTTAAATTTTCAAGTGGTGGCCTAATTTCAAGTGGTCCCGCTTAACTTAAGATATCCGCCACTTTATTAAAAATGGCGGATAAAGTTCATTAATGAAGTTATTTGAGAAACTTGTGTAATCTATGTATACATCAAAATAAAAAAAAAAATTCGGAATACGCTTTTTACAATTTGAATTTGAAATTTTCAAGTGGTCTCCACTTGAAAACAAAATGGCGGAGAAACTTGGTTAACAAACTCATCTAAGATATTTATAAGATAAGTTAAGACACTGTTCAAATTTGGTTCGATTTGGAGTATTATTTCGGAAGTTATAGGGATTTTAAATTTTCAAGTGGTAGCCTGATTTCAAGTGGTCCCGCTTAACTTAAAATATCTGCCACTTTATTGAAAATGGCGGATAAACTTCATTAAAAAACATCATTAAGACCCTCATGTGACCTGTATTTACAACAAAATTCAAGCAAATCTTGCTTTAAATATGCTTTTTACAATGTCGGTTTGAAATTTTCAAGTGGCTGCCACTTGAAAACAAAAAGTCGGAGCAACTTGGTTAACGAACTCATCCAAGATATTTATAAGATTAGTTCACTGTCCAAATTTGGTTTGATTTCGAGTATTATTTCGGGAGTTATCGTGATGACAAAATTTTCATTATAGATATATATATATATATATATATATACTAGCAGACCCGGCCACGCGTTGCTGTGACTAAGTTATACGTTGAATTATACGGCTGTAAACTATTTAGTACAATTAAATTATTATTTACGAACAAAGACGAAAACGTTGTAGCCGATGTAAAAACCCACAGGGTTGAGATTTGAAACTTAGGTCAAAATTTGGAAGCGATTGATAAAAATTTTCGTAGTGTTGATATTAAGCACAAATTAATTTTATTGTAGGGTCCTATAAATTTTAATGGAGAAGTGATATATATTATTTCTAATGCTACTTTGGATAAAATTGCTAAAATGACTAATATATAAATTAAATTCTATTAAAATTCTATTAAAATAAAAGTATAAAAGAAACAGACGATTTTAAAATCAATTTTTATGGAGGAGTGAAATATAATATATGCTATAATGGATAATTTTACTATAAAATGACCTCATCATTTTAAATATTTTAAAGAGGGCAACAGCTGTAGTTATAAAAGGGAAAACAATAAGGCTAAACCAGAAAAATAAGTAAATTTGATAAATATTTTAAAACTTTAAAATTGGAAATCTTATGAAATATTGGACATTTAAAGTAAATACATGTATTTTTAAATACAAAAAGATTTTGGAAAAGTTTAGTGTATTTTATGAGAAGTTTTTGAGTATGTGATGAGAAGTTTTTGAGTATGTTAAAATTTTAATAGTAAATTCAAGTCAATAAAGATGGGAAACATTGAGGATTAAGATAAGAATAATTATAAGATTTAAAAAAAAAAAAAAAAAAAAAAAAAAAACTTTTTATATACCATGCTTTTAAATTTTAATATACTAATAATATACAAATTAAAAGGAAAATGATAAATATTCTATCATAGTTTGAAGTCAAATTTGTTTTCAAATGTCTAAATAAAATATCTGATGTAAGATACTAATATTTTGCAGCGGAATAGATTTCATTTCTGTCATCCTTGGCGAAAAAAAAAGAATATCGCCAAATTATCTGGCGAAAATATTTAATTCCTTTCAAAAATCATGGTTATTTTAACAACTTATATTAAAAGAGTAATGAATAATATGAAACAATATTTCGTACAATACATATTACATGTCATACATACGTACAATGAATAATACATATTACATTTCGTACAATGCATACATCTGGCATGTATATTTTCGTGTTACGGTTTTGATCGCCAAATAATAATAATAATAATAAAAAAAGCCAAGGGCGACAGAGTTTAAAAATTTAAAATTAAAATTTTGTCAATTTGACAGCAAAATAATTCAATCTAACACCCGCGATAACTAATACATATCTATACCCAAATATAAGGATTAAAATCGGGAAATAAATTTCCTCGATTTTTAATAATTTCTTACAAAAAATCCATTGGGCAATTAACATAGGAAATCTTTTTCTTGGCTGCACAGACGGTCAGTGAGTCACACTTCACTTGCGTATAGAACTCATAGATATAGTATAGCATATATAGAATAGAGTGATCATTGGGGAGAAAAAAGTTATTCCTTTTCATTTGGGAAAAGACGACGTTTTTACCAAAATATGGCCGTCTTTCCCCGAGTGAATACACACGGGAATACATACTAATATTTTAGCAAATAAAATTTATGAATAATTTATTTGCTAAAGGGGAATGGAAGACTCCAGATACAGTTTCAAATTCATATTTCTTTCTTTCTTTTCTTTTTCTTTTTTTTTTTTTTTTTTTTTTTTTCAATACCACTTAATGGCTGTTTCCAAAGCTTTTATTTTTTATCTTTTTTCGGCATCAAAAATCTTTCTACGATAACATGGGGATGAGAGATCTATATATATTACTATATCTATGATAGAACTACATTAGCACTTTATCAATGTGTATAAAATCTTTAAATTGATTATGACGTCAATTTTCGTGAGATGCATAATTTAACTTTTTATAATTTTTTAACGTTCACGTTTGATTAAATGTATTTATTTTTATGTCGAAAGAAAATGAACTCGTATTTTTTTTTTTTTTTTTTTTTTTGGCAACAATTAAATTAATGGAACTAACAGATATTTTGGAGCAACTTTAATAAAGGTCTATAATTAACAAATAATTGCAATAAAACAATATTGTGACAATAAATTGAGATAAAAACTATCCTATCTCTCAAGTTGGATCAAACTGCACACAGTGTGCAAAATTTCATCAAAATCAGTTCCTTAGTTTAGGAGTTTACCCCGGACAAACATCGTGACACGTAATTTATATATATATACAGATTAAATTATAAAGTTTTGATCAATGAAGCACAAATAAGTAAAAAACAGGATTAATTTCACTGTATTATCTTCATTATAATATGAATTCAATTTACACTTCAGTCTAAGTAACACGTGGCCGGCTATGCTAACACCAAAAATTTAAAAAGTGGAAATAATTGAATTATACGAAATTTATTAATAGGTTAAAAAGTTGAAGATTCTTTGTGTAGATGGCAGCACCAAATATATTTCAGCTTTCATTTCAACCCAGTCGAAAGGTATCGACATCTGTTAGAATCATTTGGAGTTAACAGATAATTGTGACTGTCAAATAATAACAGACAAATAATTAGCAATAAATTAAAATTGCGACTATAATTTGAGATTTAAACTATCCTATCTCTCAAGTTGGATCGAACTGCACATGGTGTGCGAATTTTATTATAATCGGTTAAGTGGTTTAGGAGTCCATTGAGGACAAACATTGTGACACGAGATTTATATATATTAAGATATATATATATATAGATAGATAAACGAAGTGATTGCAATAGGTCGATTTCTAAAGAAATCAACCTAATAACTGTGATATATTCATTTTAATTGATCACAGATCGATGGCCCAACCACTCGTTTTAAAAATATTGACAAGTTCTTTTAATAGATACTTATACTGAAAACTTACCCCCCCCTCTCAGGCTGCCAGTGTCCCCCCAAAGAAGGCTAACTGTGCCTCTACATGTACAAAAATAAATCGCAGTTGAATATAACTATTATTTAAAAAAAAAAAAAAAAAAAAAGTCTGTATAAAAGAAACTTCATTGTAATTATTATTAATAATAATTGTTTAAAATGAAAAAAAAAAAAATAAACGTGATATATTTATTTTAATTGATCACAGATCGATGGCTCAATCACTCGTTTTAAAAATACTGACTAGTTCTTTAAATAGATACGTATACTGAAAATTCCCCCCCTCCCCCCATTCAGGTTGCCTGTGAGAGGCTGGTGGTGCTTCTACATGCACAAAAAAAAATCGCAGTTGAATATAACTATTACAAGTATAATCTTTTTGATTTTATAATGATTTATTAAAAACAATTACTATTACCCACAATTATGCGAAATCTTGTCTTTTACTATAACGTTAAAAATTTCGAAAATACGGGGCTTTAATGATAGCATTTTTGACTATTTTCACTAATTGTTGATAGGCAATAGTTTATGTATGTCATGTTGCAACTAAGTATGGGTCTGTATGATATTCTGTGTCGTAGTTCCTCATTTACAACTGCTTTAAAATTTTGTCACAAGCAGTCACTTTCTAGAGTTGGTCAAATTATATTCTAGACCAGGTGCGGCCAACCCGCGGCCTGCGAGCATCATGTAGCCTGCCGTGTAGTTTTCTGCGGCCCTCGAGGAGACTAAGGACATTTAAAGTTTATAACTTTAGTTAACAGATTAAAAATTTAATAAATCCGTTCTCACTTTTCGAAATGAAAATAATACATTTAACGATTGTGGTAGCTAAAGAATCACACTACTAACAACACACATGTTCATAATACATCATGAACATGTGCACGGGACCCTAACAGCACAGTTAGGCTTAACTTATCCACAGTACATCTTAAGGATGTTTCTGGGATGTCTTTTCATCCAGAAGACAACTTGAAGATATCCTGGGGAGCTTATGTGCTGTCTGGGGATGTCTTTTCATCCATAGGACATCCTGAGAATATCATTTGGAGAAGATTAATAACAATAGAATCGTAAGGGGAAAAAATTTCATTACAACATTACACTAATGTAATGAAATATTATTAGACTCACGATTCATTCTTTTAATTGTAGTGTTTATGTGTAGTCATAATTGTGTAGTCATATATTTTTTTTTTACGATTCTATTGTTAATTTATGAATGAAAATAATTTAAATTAATGTATTTTACTCCGAATCTTAACAGAGCTTTCCCTCGAAAAATGTTTATACTATACATACATGATTCACGCACTCACAAACATATATACACCTACACATATAAACGTATGGTGCGGCCCGCCTGAATTTAAAAAAATCCAATATGGCCTATTAAGCGTTTTGGATTGGCTAGGCCTGTTCCAGACTCCTCGAAATATGTAAATCGATCAAAAACAAACACTTCTTTCTAATGAATATAGAAGGAAGTAAAAATTTTTATGTTATGCAGAAATATTCAAACTTCAGTCACTTACATGTAAAAAACTATTGAAGCCGGTGAATTTATTTTATATGAAATTAATATATATATATATATATATTATTTGGTATATTTTTTTCCAAAAATTAAATAAAATAGAAATAAAAATTTTATGTTTCATATTATTTTAATAATCTTTTAAACATGCCTATACTACAAGCTTAAGAATCGATAAATTTCTTTTTTTATGTTTTTTAATCTAACCTGTGATAGACTAATACTTTTAATTAGAAAAACTAATAAAACGTTTAATAAAATTTAAAGATAATAGCAAACTTTGTGACATTAAAAGTTAAGAAATAATGGGGATTAAAAAGTTTTCCGTATCACTGCTTCTCGTAATTGCTATTCTCCTACACTTGCGCTAGCTGAAAATTAATTTTGCTTTATATATATATATATATATATATATATATATATATACAAGAATAAAAATGAATTACTTTCTTTAATTTTTTTTAATCAAATTAAAGTTCATTTTTTGTAAGGTTATCTATATTCTCGTCTCATAAAAGAAAAATAATAATTTATGCATAAATTTGTTGATGCATCGGTAAATTTTTGATAGGAGAAATTGATATTTTTTTTATTTTCTAAACTCATAATTAAAGCTTTCAAAATTATTAAATTTTTTCTTCTATATCATTATAAAGCATGTATTATAAAACAGCATTTTTTTTTTACTTCATTTGAAAAAGGAAAATATATATTTTATTTTTGTATATCAAAAATAAATTAACGTATTAGAATGAAAAGATATATTGTTAAGAAAATTTATATTATTTACATTTATTTTACTAATTTAAAGAGTTTTTTCGTCATTTTAACGATGCGTTTTTGCAGTGAATCAAACCAAATTTCTTCGATTGACCAAAATAATATTGCTGAAAGATGATATACTATTATTAGATAGTCTGAAAGCTACGTCATAGATTTTCTCTATGAAAGCAAAAGAGAGTTTAACTGCCAATGAGCCAATAAATGTCCGCCTCTTTTATTTTATTTTTATAGGTTATTACGAGATATATTTATAAAAGTCTCATAATAAATGCTGAAACTAATGGTGTATCTTTACATATATGCTGCACAAATGTGATATAAGGATGGTTATGTGTAATAAATTCTTTCGAAGTGTCAGTGAAGGTAATACCTAAGAGGTAAAGCAAATGGAAAATATGCTTTGGTTTTGTGAGTTGATTCTAATTGTCTACACTATGAAAATAGGCATGAATGCTTCACTAAAACTTAAAATATAAAACTTAAAAGACTCAGTGCCAATATCAATCACAAAAAAGGTCACAGATTCGAAATATATAGAAATTTCCACATTCATCTATTATTTATTTATACAGATTATTATTATACAGAGTAACAACAGTGTTATAACGACAGTTAAAAATAATGGTATATCTTTACATGCATGTTGGGAAAATGTCTCACAAATATGATTATGCGTTATACGTTATTAGGAATAAATGATTCATATGAAGTGTCAGTGAAGATATTGCGTAGGAAGTGAATTAAAATAAATGTGCTTGTTTTAGGTCGATGCCAATGGGCGGTATTTCTCTCTGACATCGGACGGAAAATTCCGAAAATATAGGGAATCTAACACAGCATTACCCGTCTATCAGTTTTGGTATCAGAATCTTTTGGCCACTGATGGGACTAAAAAATTGTAACAAGAACTATACAATTACACCTAAACTGCTGCAATCTTTGTACAAATGTTAACTGTTAGCAATTTTGTAACGCAACTTGTTGATAGAGACTTTTTCTGTAATATATAATTACGAAACAATAAAGAGAAATTACTCTTTTAAAAACGTGATGAAAAAAAAAAAAAAAAAAAAGAGGTGTGTTACCAGTGTTCTGGAGAATTCGAAAATATTGGCATATTTGATTTTAGGGTGATCATCTAATTAAAAATTAGAAAATAAAATGCGTATTTCAAAGTAACAAAACCAAAAATATTAATAAAATTGGTCAAGTTGTTTAGAAGGAAACAAGTTCCATAGCAAAGAGTAGCAAAGAAGACAGTCATTGAGTTATTATATCTTCCTGATATTTTATCCAAGAATTGTCAATGATGATATTAAATAAATGCTAGAAAAAACGCTTTAAAAGCAGATATCTATATTCAATTCAATTTTGGGTTAATTACGGCAGTATATTTTATTAAATGGTTAAAACATGGGGTGAAATTCATGTCTTATTTTCTGCTGTTTCATTTATAAATTTAATTATGTCATTTAATTAGTATTTTATGTAAGCTGAATATTGCCAGTTTTACATTTTGCTGCATAAAAAACCCATTTCTATATTTATTAATATCGGTATTTGCTTCCATTACATTTTCGATTTAATTTAAGCAATAATTTTTCGTTAACACTACAACTCTCCAAATTAATACAGTTTCTTATATAACGATTTACCTGTAACGATTTACCTTTTAGAAGGTCTTATTCAAATCAAGATTTAAAAACCATACCTCAATTTTAACATTTTTCTACCATTTAGTTCATTCCATTTCTTGTAACAATAAAGAACTTAAAAAAAAAAAAAAAAAAAAAAAAAAAAAGATTATATTAAACTGCATCAGAAGTTTTTAAATGGCACTTTATAAAAAATAAATTTAACCTTTGTCAAAATAAAAAAAGCTAGCAGCCTATCATAAATATACCAAGCACTACAATTAAAACCCATGATGACCGGAATGAAAATATATTTTCATATGTTCATAAGGGTTTAAAGAAATTGGCAACATTACAGAATTCCATCCCTAACAGCACATCTTCTCTCTAGGACATCTTCAAGATGTCGTCAGGGTTAAAAAAACATCCCAGAAACCTCCTGAAGATATACTGCGGATACGTTAACCCTAAATGTGTTGTTACGGCTTGTTCTCCTGAGAGAGATTTTTAACATACGTATCTTTGAAAACATATCATATTATTCGGTTGGTCGGAGTACCAAGCCAACGCCGACTTCAATAAACTAGAATTTTTCCATTTGAAGTTCAAAAATTAAGATATATTTTTTAATGTAGCATGTATTTTCAATATTTATAAATGATATTTTTAATATTAATAAAGTAAGTGCCCTAATACAATTGACAGTTTTTTTTTTTCTTTTTTAAATGAATTTTTGCCATAGCACCACACTGACGTCACACCAAAAGAAAAATATATATATATATATATTTGCTCTGTTGTAAATAAATAAAATAATAATAATAATAAAAAGGAATCATATGAATATTCGTTTTTTATTCACATTTCGGAAAAATACGACTGAAAATGCATTTTAGTAATGGTGACGCATGAAATGCAATATGTCTGAGCTTTTCTGGGTAGCCTATCTAATTATCAATTCCATACACACCAATTATACAGAAAGCATGTATTTCTGCATTTAAAAAAAATCTTAATTTACGTATGTTTAAAAGTGCAGAAATTTAAAATACATTTAAAGTAAATACCGTACATTGATTTTAATGTATTCAAATACTTCGTGGGTTCTTCAGACGAATTATAAATTCTACGCACATCATATTTAATATTAGCTAACAATATTAAAACGCATTTAAGAGAAATATGCTATGCAGCTTGCAATGTACTTGAGTAATTTTGGGTATCCCTGTATACAAACTAAGAACGCTATCTACTGAATTTTTTTCATGCGGCATCTCAAAATAATATGCATTTAAAGTACCGAAATTTAACTCCCTTGTATCATTATTTTTTACTCATAATTTTAATGTAATGTTGAAATCAAAGCTAGACACGGACATATACACATAAAGATCAAAACTGCTAAAAACCTCATTTCCAAGTTCAGGAGATCTGAATAATGGCAATTTTAACTAAAACCACTTTACCATGTACTGATAAGAGAGAGTAAAGCGTGTTATTAATTTTATTTCTGTAATAGGAATTATCACTAATTGACATGCTTTAGCAATACATTCAAGGCATCAACCTTATTTCTCCTGCCTAACCTAAATAAAATAAGATTTGATTAAAAACCATGTCAGTATTTCGTATGTCGAAAATTGTCTAAAACGGTGATTTTATAATATCGAACAAATTAATATAATAATAACAGGGGACTTGGCGTTGGGATATTAAAACCCGATTAAATTACTACGTCAGAAACACCAAAGAAAAATATTTGAGATGCATACAGCTGTTTCGATAGCATTAAGCGTACCGTCTTCAGTACAAAAAGAAGTCTGCATCTGGAGAACTGCTCGTATACATAGGAGAGGGACCGAATTTAGTTCAACCAATAGGATAACGGGAAAGGTGGGGAGTGTGGCCAATAGGAAATTAGGAATGTTAGTTGTGTAAACAGTAGAAAAATTAAGAAATCGTGAACAGAACGTAAAATTTCCAACAATTAGACAAATAGGGAACAGCAAAATCACAATTTACAAGGTTCGTAAAATTTTTACAAATATGAAAAGCTTCAAACAAATCGAGTTCATGAATGGATTTAGGTCTGCAAATTATTTTAGCTGAATTAAATTTAAAATAATGATTTGCCTTAAAGCAATGTTTAGAAATAGCCGAATTATTGGTTATTTGTTTGCGGACGTAATTCATATGTTCTTTTAGACGAAATTTAAGACTGCGTTTAGTTTGGCCAATATATGATAAACCACACTGACAGGAAATACTATAATTGCCCCAAGAATTATGCATATCAATGGGATCTTTTAACTGAGAAAAGGTGAGTTTATTGGAAGGCGGAAATTCTATTTTAAGATCATATCGTTTGAAAATTTTATCTATGATTTGACTGGATTTAGTAGGCGAAATACGAGGGAGTTGTAATTTTTGGATAACTTTGTCTATAATGTAATTTTGTCTATTAATAACTTTTCTACTGTTTACACAGCTAACATTTCTAATTTCCTATTGGCCACACTCCCCACCTTTCCCGTAATTCTATTGATTGAACTAAATTCGGTCCTTCTCCTATATATACGGGCACTTATCCAGATTCAGAATTATTTTTGCACTGAAGACGGTACGTTAATACTACCGAAACAGCTGTATGCATTTCAAATATTTGTCTTTGGCGTTTCTGACGTAGTAGTTTATTCGGGTTTTAAAATTAATAAAATGAAACATAAAATAAGTACTTTAGACAAATTAATTCCCTCAGATATGACTGGTATCTATTTACTTAATAATCGTAATAACGTAATTTATTTTCTTTACTTTTCAAGTATAAGAATAACATAATAATATATGCATTTTTCTTAGATTTACAAATAATGAGGGCTTTGGTAATAAGTTAGAAATAGCGCATTTAGATTTAAGAATACTTATAAGGAAAAACATTCTTATATTATATCTATAATATGAAGAAGAATGAAATGATTTATTGTTTGTAGAAATAAATAAAAGTAAGAGTTTATTTTTTTATTTATTCATTTTTTGCGCTTTGCTTTTGTAAAACCTTTGTCAATACGATGTACTTAGTGTAGGGGAGAAGAGGTACAGTGGACCCCCTATTTAAATCTATTAATATTCAACTCTTTTAGTTCATATGTACCCTCATGTATGGCAGCATGGTGCTAGTTGTATGCAACAAAAAAAAAAAAAAAAAAAAAAAGAAAAAGAAACACATGGGAAATAGCTGCTGAAAGTAATTTTTCCACATCGAGTTTTTTTAAATTTGAACTAGTGACTATAAATACTATATATCTGTTAAAGGAAGACAAGATATTGCTGTTTCTAAATTCCTAAAAATTATTAGCATATTTATAGTCTATATGATATATATTGATTTTATTATCATTATATGTTTTGCTCTGGCATGGGCAAAAAATTATTTATATAATATTAATAAAAGAGTAAAAAAAACAAATATCTATTTTAACTTAATAAATTTTCTAACAGAGATTGGATTTCTTGTTCTTTTATTTTAGTTAATTTTTTTTTTTTTTTTTTTCATGAAAATGCTTGAATTATGTTCTTTATACTAGAATAGTTTAAGAAACTAATTTTAGACAGAGAAAAAAAGTGATTTATATTAATTTAATATAAACAAATGAGGTTGGTCCACTGTGCTCCGGTGATGGGGCAGAGTGGTGCACTTTGTGAGTGCTCACAATTTATTTTTTTATTCATAATGTATTGGAAATATTGTTAGAAAAAAAAAAGAAATGGCTTCGAGACTGTTTGCTATTTTTTTTTCAAGTACATTGTTATTCTGTCTTTTTGTGAAAAAAATAAAATAAAAATAAAAATAAGAGTGTAAAAACGGTCCACTGTGCCCCGGTCTCCCCTATATTTAAAAAATATACTTACTGTATAATTTTCTTTACAATAAGACATCAATAATTTTTAAATGCACTGATTCTATTAAATATAAAGAAAGAAATAAAACGGTTAAAATGGGAAATATTTACGAAATGTCGTTTCCCAACCAAAAATCTTCTTTGTTTGCTTTTGACTATTTACTTGTCCTTAAGTTGAGAGTTTTCGACATAACGATTCATCAAAAGCTAGTTCTCCTTCATATTTGGAAATGTGAGATTGGAACAGAAGCACTGATATTGTTAATTAACTTTAATTAAACAACGCTCCCACCTCATGAAAATAAAATAATATATGTATATATATGTATATATATATACATATATATAATCAAAATTCATCTACTGGTTTGGCTGAATCTTGACCCATGAGAAGCATTACCCTTAAGGATCGTCAAAGCATAAATTTCTCTTTAACACGTTGAACGCCATGCCAGCCATTCTAGATTCTAGACATTTTGTCATATATCTCGACAACTGAAGGAATCATCTTGAAACTTTAGGAGTGTGCAGAACATGTTATACTTCAAACATTTTAGTGAAAGTTTTACGCCGAAAGTAAAAGTAGTATGAATAAAAAATTAAAACGTTAGCGCCCTGTCAGTTTTCAGTGGCTGACAGTGTCAAATATGATATAAAGCCGCGTCAACCATCGGTGGCGGATATAAAATAGGATATAAATCTAAAAATATTATATTTAATGATTGAAAATTTATTAAAAATTTACTTAATTTTTATTTATTACAGGAGGAATCGTTATGTAATTTTAATGGATTTTAAGAATTTGTGTGGCACTCAAAGTGTTAATAATATGTAATAAATTTCGAATTGATATTATATCGGTTTATAACATACGTTTTGTTATTTTTCGACAGCAAATCTATCATTTGTATAACTCGGATGTATTACACTGTTCTTCGTCGAATAACTATATTTCATTTTATTCATATTTAAGAACAATTAAAAAACTCTTACTTTCTACTACACATGTTTTGAATTTCCTATTGAGTTTACTTTCTTTCAATTTGAATATCATTTTTATTAAAACTCGAATAAACGACTACGTCAGAAACGCCAAAGAAAAATATTGGAAATGATTTTATATTCAGTCCACATTTTCTTAATTTTTCTACCATTTACACAGCTTACTTCAATAAATTCCTATTGGCCACTCTCCCCACCTTTCCCGTAATTCAATTGGTTGAACTAAATTCGGCCCCTCCCCTATATATACGAGCACTTCTGCAGTTTCAGAATCCTTTTTGCACTGAAGATGGCACGCTTAAAGCTGCCGAAACAGCTGTATGCATTTCCAATATTTTTCTTTGGCGTTTCTGACGTAGTCGTTTATTCGAGTTTTAATATTCCAACGCCAAGTCTCCTGTTATTATCATTTTTATTACTTTCTTCTATACACAATAGAATCAAATATTGGATTCGTACAAATTTTTAAATTCAGTTTTCGATGAATTATACGTTTTAAGAGATCCAGAACACGATTCGTTCATTTGTAGAAAATGTCACACTATTTGTGTGTTTGTATGTCTGTGAGTGTGTGATCAAACTTTTATTCCAATTGTATCTCAGGAACTAATGTGCAAATAAATTACAAATAAATTTATGTGTTATTGCATCATGAGAAATATAGTGCCTAGAAATTTTAATCAAATCGCACAACATATGTCACTTCTGTACTTCAAGGATATATCTCAGATTCTATCATGTATAATAATTAAAAACAAAATCTTAATGTGTGCGATGTCCATTAGGAAATATCATGCTGATTAAATCTGGGTGCACTTCGACATATAGGTTACGCTGCCATGCCACATTGTTTCTTATAAATAGGAAAACTACATCTCAGATTCTATTATAAATAATAGCAGAAAACTTGGTATATAAGAAGGTCATCATGGAACAGTGTGCTTATTTAATTTGGGTACACATAGGCTCATAGGCACCGCTGAATAGGAAGAATAAATCTGAACTTTTGTGGCATATAAATGTACCAAACTTGATATGTGTGATTATCATTATGAAAACTATTGCTTATTTAGTTAGAGTATATATCGACCACTACGTGGCAGCAGTTAATGTTCACCTTCTGTGTGTTTCCACTAGTCTACATCTCATGACCTTTTTATTAATAATTACCCAATGTAGAATCTATTTTGAGAAGCTAATTTAAAATTTTTGAATGTTTAAATGTAATTTGCGCTTTTATAAAGAATGATATAGAATTTTTTATGATATCCGCAAAAACCTTTGATTTCTTATAAAAATTATAAGTTTTATAGTTCTTCAAATGGTATTAGTTTATTAGTAGAGCTAAGATAAGGTATTTCAGCAATTTCTTTTAATGACATAAGTAGTTTATAAATTAACACAAGCTTTAAGCGAGCTTTAGAAAAAAAAAAAGAATATATATATGTATTTATATATTGCAAACCTTTTCAAACATTGAATAGATGAAACCAAGAAACATTGAATAAGAGGAAACCAGAAAAAATACCTAAAACGATTACGAATATCAAGCAACCTTAAATTGAAACATGCAGATTCATTACGTTTTCACGGGTATAGAATGAATATTGCATGTAAAATAGGTGTTATTTTTGTCTTGTTGCATGCAAATCCTTGAGGCAGTTGATGTAATTTTGAATTGGTGAAATTTATAAAAAATTATAAAAGTTCTCTGAAGTTAAATACAATGCAAGAAAAGGAAAATCGATTCAACATGAATAAGGTAGTTTTAGAATTAACAATAGTACAATGAAAGTTGGGCAAATGCAGCATAAAAAATCATGTATTAGTGAACTAAATTTATTAATTAGAATTTTTCAAACAAGGGCATACCAAAATAACAGAAAATGCAAAATTTTGCATACAGAAAGATAAATAAAATAAAATCATTCCAAAAGACTCGCGCAATGTCAGAGGATTATTCAGAATGGAAATATATTGAAAACCTTTTTAAACATTGAATAGATGAAACAAAGAAACGTTCAATAAGATGAAACAAGAAAAAATACATAAAAATATTACGAATATCAAGCAACCTTGAATTGAAACACGCAAATTCATTACATGTTCAAGGATATATAATGAATATTGCATGTAAAATAGGTGCTATTTCTGTCTTCTAGTATGCAAATCCTTGAGGAAGTTAATATAATTTTGAATTGGTGAAATTTATAAAAATGATAAAAGTTCTCTGAAGTTAAATACAATGCAAGGAAAGGGAAATCAATTCAACACGAAGAAGGTAGTTTTAGAATTAACAATAATATATATATATATATATATTAACTATTCTTTTTTTATAGCTATCACTTTGATGGTAGTAATAATTCATAAAATTAAGATAAACTGGTTGCTTTTCGGTGGTAAAAAAATAAGGCAACTAATATTAGAATATTCGTAGTAAAAATGTCGTATTAAAAAAACAAAGATATAAAATTTTATTTTCCAAAAATATTTCATTCAATTTTAAAAGTAGTTTATTATTAATAATAAAAAGAAATTATTTATATATAATGTGTTTTAAATTTGTTTATTTATTTATTTACCACGAATAGTCAAAAAAATATTTTAAGACTGTATTCGCATATAAAGTTTCTCTAATGTATCCAAAACACTACTCTTGAAATAAATTTCAGAAATTTTATTTAAATTCTAAAAAATAATCGGAATTAATAAGTACCCAAAAATAAATAAATAAGTAACCAAAATTTTATTTTATTTGGTTTTATTTATTTATTTATTTTCAAAAAGGGAGACTGCATTCAATCTTTGATATTTTAAATATTTATACAAAACTACAAGCACGAAGAAGTATAGAAAAACAAAAGAAGTTTCGCTTTTACTCGGATATAATGAAAATAGATAGAAAAAATTAAAAAAATTTCGATTAATTCAAGAAAAATAATAAATACCACACAAAAAAGAAAGAAAAAAATCAAAATGTTTGGAAAATGCTTCACATCACTCTTCAGATGACTAATGTTTTTAAAAATATACAGTTACGAAAGTTTTTAACAGTGTAATGTTTTCTTTTATCTTCATTCTTTAATTTTCTTCTTTTCATTAATTTTCTTAAAACATGTACTTTCAAAATCCTAACTGAGCTAATATTACAAAATAAATATTGCAAATATTAAATATTTGATAATACTATAAGATTAAAATAAATTTTCTATACCTACTTTTTCTAATTATATTTTAAATAGACTGCTACTTTTATCTATAATGTAAAATAAGACAAAAACAATCATGGGTATCACAAAGGGTTTCTTTAAAATCTTTTTAGTGCATTAATTTTGAACACTCCAGCCCGGAAATATCACGGGCACGAGAAACAAAGAGCGATACCTTACCCGACATTTTCACGAGAACGAGAAACTAGGTGCTAATCATTAGTGACAGTCTTGTTTTCAAAATACCAACCAACAAAATCAACATTTCAGCCAGGAACGTCATTTCAGCTAGCAGTAAAAAATCTAACCTGAAAACTGCAAGAAATACATATCAAAACAAAAAATGGGGACGAGTAACGCCACCAATGGAAAAAATGTCGACTATTTTTACTCAAACTGAATATTTCACAGTAAAAATCATTGTTGTGAAATTGCCACTTTCATATACAAATTAATTGGTTTTATATTAAAATTTAAATAATGTGTCAGAGATTTTTGGTTAATCCTGTATATTTTGCCATGCAGTTTTAAATTACTTTAAATAGTAATAGAACAAATAAAAGATTTAATATACTTACAGAAAAATATGTTTTACAGAGATAGTTTCCTTCATCCTTTGTAACGTTTTAATTTTAACCTGATATTGATAAGTTTAATAAAAAAATTAGATTTCCTATTCTCAATAATAAACATTTAGGAAAATTTGAGACATATTTTAAATTAAAGTTTATATATATATATATATATATATATATATATATATATATATATATATAAAGTATATATATATTATATAATACAAAATATTATAAAGCAAAAACAAAATTTTCTATTAAAGAATATCTGCATGACTTTTAAATTGTTTTCATTTTGATATCGAAATATGCTTTTTTAAAAGAAATGTATATTTTAAATTATATTTCTTCTTGTTCTTCGTAACACTATCCAAATTCAATCTTTTTTGAAAAAGAGAATTTTTAGAAAACAGATGTTGCACTCTTTTAGTAAAAAAAGTTCATCTGTCATACACAGAAAACTGTTATTGTTTGTTTACATAAAAAAATAAAATAAAAAGTTAAATTTGTTATAAGAAGTATATTTAACTTTTGACAGTCAAATTTAATTTTTTTGTTCCTTTGTTCTAAATTCTTTTCAATATCGTAGTTTGTTTTCGTAATGGTGAGTTTATTACAATTACTTTACATTTAAATTTTCTTTTAACATATTTCTGAAGTAAATTAAGAAGACACACGTAAAAGAAAGTTTATTATTCTACGCATTTGCAATAAGTTTTCATGACATTGATGTTTTACGGTAATGTTTTATTTATTTTATGTGTAAATTTTTGTTTAACTAAATGTTATCTTAATAACAGTCGATTGATTAAAATCTTAAAGCTGATATACTGGATGTGCAAGGCAGGAGGCTGCAGACAGACACATTTTCGTAAAAAATTGCAAGAATACGGACTTGGTAAGTATTTCATGAGATGCATTTTACTCTCCTAACAACACACTTGTCCATAATGCAGCCTGAAAATGTCCATAGGATGTCCGTAGATGTCCTTTGCATCCGAAGGACATCCTTACGATGTGATTTGGAGAAGATGTGCTGTCAGGAGGGTCTAGTCCTTTGAGCACACTGTTGACCTTAATCCGTTAACCACCAAACAATCCTTAAGATATGTTGAATTAAATACTTGTACAAAATGTTTCGATTACTATTTACAATGCGCTGAAAAAAACAAATAGAGCTATGATGCCGTTTTTGCTGATTCTTATGTAAAATGACCTCTTGAATCCGAATAACTCCCATTTCGACCCGTCACAAACCGTTTTCTCGGAACACTACCTTTTCCCCCAATTTTTCTCACTGTTCGATAATTTTATGGCAATGAATTTGATTTGGAGAATGAAGAAGAATTAATTTAACATTGATATATATATATATATATATATATATATATATATATATATATATATATGTATAAAGTTTAATAAATAATATTAATAAATAATATTATTTTAATAAATAATATTCTGTGAAAGTTTTACTGGAAGATCATGCAGAAAAAAAAAACTGTATATTTTTTAATACTTTTTCTTTCTTTGTTACACAAAATTTTCCGCAAGATAATATTGCTTTATGTATAAACTTAATGCATCATTTATAATAATTTTTCCCACTGTATTTTTTTTTTTTTTTGACTGAATAATTTTGATCACATAATTTTTATCGGCCTTAGGACACAACTCCGAGAGTTTTGAACTACTTAGAAATACATGGGCGACTCTACCACGTCTTAGTTTACTTTCTAATCATACTTTCTTTTTACGTCTTAGTTTACAACGTTTTTGTACAAAACAATTTTTACGTCATTTTGCTCATTTGCATTTATACTTACACTTCTGAACATATTAGGCATACATTACAATTAATTGTTTTTTTAAAAATATGATATAAAAAGAATATTCTTATAATTTAAAAAATTATCTGGATATTTATTTCATAGTTTTGGGAACTATAGTTACAATGACTTTTATCCCGAATGATTCTCATTTATAGTTTTACAATAACCATTCAGAAGTTCTTACATATCTTTCACACATGAATGATACCACGAATATCCATGCCTAAACCGGAACGCGAAGCTCCAGAGGGTAGATCTCTACAAATTGGATTTAAGAATGTGGCACTAAACAACAACAAAAATTAAATATCCTGCATATCTTGTATTTTGTTGTTACACTTACACTGTAGTTTCTGGCAAGAGCGTCTTATTGCACATAGTCTTGGGCAAGTGTAACATATTCCTCATAATTTGGGGCAAGTGTAACATATTCCTGCTATTTCTATATACAGTAAATTTAAAGATATGTAACTCGAGTTTCTGATGAATCTGGGATGGAGGATTTTCTAGGACTCTGGTTGTTGTTGTTGTTGTTGTGACTTATTCTCCAACAGACTGATGAAATCAGACAAGATCCATTTGACCGTTAACCCTAAGAAATTCGAGAACCAGAAAAGGGGGGAAGAGTACAGGTCCTCCCTGGAAAGACCCAAACAGAGCATGATGTGTTCAGTCGAGGCTTGTTGATCTTGACATTTAGAGCAGACGGCAAATGTCCTCCTGCCCCCGAAGAACGAGGGAATCTTTTATGTGACCGCTTGCCAATCTTGATATTGCATATTTTGTCAGAATTGAGAACGAACGGAGCGTCCGGCTCTTTGCCCGCATACCAGTGATGGCAGGGAAGGTTCTTCCACTCCTTCGAAATTTCATAATTAACCTTAGATTGATGTTCTGAGTAGGTATAAGGTTGAAGAGAAATGTGTAGAATAAAAAAAAACCTCCTCGGTTGAGCAATCCGCTTTCTCATTACCATAGATGTCAACATAATATGGAATACACTAAAAATAAACATCATGAAACTATGAAATAAGTTTAACTTTAAGAAGAATAGAAATGCTAGTTTTATCTCTAGTTGTGATCCAGTGTTGAAGGGAGCTGCGACTATCCGAATGTATCGAGAGGTCTCGGAAGTCACGCTTATTGAGAATAGAATCAAGACCCTGTTCAATTGCAAAAAGTTTGTTTTTAAAGACTGATCATCAAGGTTACGGAAGCAGATGGGACATTTTTTCCTGTTTTCTCAATGTAGATGCCACTATCAGCATAGTAAACTAGTCTACTGTCATCCGTATGGATTTTTATGGCGTTATCGGGATCTTATTTATAATTTTCAGTGTTAACTGCCTAAGATGAGCTGGGATCAAGTCTTTCTTAGTGACCGGAGTAGAAAAGCCAAAATGGAGATGGTCTCTGTGGAGTCCCTCTGAGGGACTCAGACAAGATTTTTAAGGAGTTGGGCTCAACCTCACCATAAGGCAATTGCAGGAGTTTAACATGACTTAAGGGACTGTGTTTCATGAGTCACTGACTACTACGCCAGTTATTTAGGTATAGAGATGTTTTAGGGTACATGACACATTGGTCCCGCCGTTTTGGTCCCGCCACTTTGGTCCCGCCGAATTGGTCCCGCCACTTTGGTCCCGAGGAAATTTTGGTTCCGCCGTTTTGGTCCTGCCGTTTTGGTCCCGCCATTTTGGTCCCGATATCAGGAATAATCAAACGAAGTATTACAGATAAAAAGTGAAATTATTTTTTCATATTTCGAATTCTTGTCATTTGACTTGAAAACAAGGGGGTAGGAAAAGTCAAAATTATTATCATCTATATATTAATTTGAAACATGTTTTTGTCTGTCTCCACTATATTGAGAGCACTACTTGGTGTAAAAATTTGGTTGAGGTGTCTAAAAAAAGGTCTTGGTCTGTAGATGTGCTATGAGAAGAGAAAAATAAAAAAAAGTCGAACGCCCCCCCTGGGGGCGAAACGGGTTAAAAACACGTTTACGAGCTTAACTAAGCTTCAAATTACTTCACGGTGAAGAAATTGTACATATGGGGACTAGAGTCGAATACTAAAAAATCACTTTCTGTTGCATACAATATAGTGAGACCCCTGGTGGTGAAAAATGGAACTAGGGGATTTTGCTGCAGACTCTATCATGTTACATCTTATTTTAAAGGTCTTGGTACTTCCTGACCGTTGGTGATCATCGTACAGAACACACTGCGCCCCCTGGCGGTGGAACGTGCAACTAAAGGATTTTGCAGCTGACACCACCATGTGACACCTTATTTAAAAGGTCTTGGAAATTCAAGGCGGTTGTTGATAAAGGTCTTGAAATTTCATGTTGATTGGGATGTTTGTATATAATATAGGGCGCCCCAGGTGGTGAAAAGTGGAACTAAGTGATTTTGTAGTGGGCCCTATCATGTTGCACCTTATTTTAAAGGCCTTGGTATTTCTTGACCGTTGGTGATGTTCCTATAGAACACACTGTGCCCCCTGGTGGTGGCAACTCAAAGATTTTGCAGTTGACACCACCATGTGACACCTTATTTGAAAGGTCTTGGAAATATAAGGCGATCGGTGATGTTCGTATACAACATACTGCACTCCCTGGTGGAGGAAAGCAGATTTTGCAGCGCCTGCGTTGCATACCTGCTATACGGTGCCGCAGCCACAGGCAGCGGTAACACGAGTCAGAGGTTCGTTCGTTTCAAGGTTAATTTTTGAGAATTTTTTCATGGTATTAGCGGCTTGCATATACTTGCCGCAGGCACTGGGTCACGAACCCGAGTTCCGTTCTGTTTAAGGTATTTTTTTTTTCTTTTTTTTTTTTTTTTACAAATAATTATTTTTTTCGTGATGTTTCCATTTTAAAACAGAAATTCAAACAAAATCGAGTTAAAGGTATAAAATAATACAAATTTAAGTTTCATTTAAGGTATCATGGGGCCGGGCGGGTCAGCTAACATACAGTCTTAGTATTAAACAAAGTAGAAAATAAAAGATAGCATCTGTTTATTTGAAATCTGTTTGACGTCACATTGACAGTACTTTGTAGAAAGTGATGTCATATACAGTATTTCTATTTATAAGCATTTTTCCGACTTTCTTTTTTTAAGTGAAATGTCGTAAATTATATTAGATGTTTTATCATGAAACACATTTAAATAATGGTGCGACGGTTTTTGAAACATTACGGTCAATAAAGTGATCGTCGAATTCGATGGGTTCCAGCTAGTTATTATTATTTTGCAACAGAAAGTTATAGTAAGAAATAAAACTGAAAAAACGTCTAAAAATTTGAGATTTCGATTTTTTCTTTGGACGATAAAGGAAGAAGGACAGCAAATACGTGAGGTAACTTCGGGCAAAAGAGAACTTGGCGAATTTTTACAATTGGATTGGGGAGTAAAATACCTACAATCTTGTTGAAAATGATCTAACTATAGGGCACGTTGAACAGAAAATTTATTATTTCGGAGTGAACGTTGAATGATAAAGGGTATTAGATATCAGCGAAGATCTAAGCATTGTTAACATATCAAAGTCCTGAAAATTTTAGTTTAAATAAAATACAAGGTTTTTAAAATAAAACACTGTAATGCGGCTCTTAAATATCACATTTAAATTTAAAGGGTTCGAAATAGATGCTTTATCCAGGCATTCTCTAAATGTTAGAGTTTAATAATAAAAGAAGATACGAGGAACCTAAATAATGATCCCGGGATTTAATTTGTACAGATCTGCTAAACTTGAGTCGTTTTCTTCTCTGTCAATCGGGATACATTTGTCAAAAACAGAAAATAGTTATACATCACACAGAATTGTAAATACATTTCTCCTTCCTTATAATCCCTTACAATATTGTTTAAGAAAATTTAGATTAAAAGCGCCCCCGACTTCTTTTTTTTTTTTTTTTTTTTTTTCAAATGCGCTGAAACAAAACAATGAAATTCGTTTTAATTGTCTGTTGGAGAAACAGGTGTGAAACGAATCCCAAAGTGCTTCAGAGTGGGTATTGATTTTAGTCACAGAGTCATATCAGACAGATATATTTATTTATTATTATTATTATTATTATTATTTTTAACATAAGATTAAAATAAAAAGATAAAATATTGTGCATCAACATTTTCCAAACTTTGATGCTTGCAATGCGCACAGTTGATTAAATATTTGACTACTTACATTTTTTCACTTTTAAAATAAAATCATAGTAATTGAAAGGAAAGTAATTTATATACATATATACATGGTTAACATAATTAAATATCACGGACAAACAAACAGGCATTTTTTTTTTTTTTATTATTATTAATATAACACAGATTTTGATGTAAATTTCTCTTAGATGAGTGATAAAAATTAAATACAATCAAATCGAATGAATTCTCTCACTCTCTCTCTCACACACATATGACATATACATGAATAAATTCATATGTAAATTCAAAAACTTCATAAATGATCGCAATCTTATGCTTGTGAAGAAGAGTCTATGATGGGAGCAGGCCAAGAATTAGTTATTTGAAAGAAACAGAATTTTGTCACTAAAAGCAAATTATATTTAATATCCTAAGGTTTTCTTTCTTTCTTTCCCCCCCACCTTTTTTTTTTTTTTTTTTTTTTTTTTTTTTTAACAAAATTTTTCTGTATTTTATTTTTTTTAAATTAATTCAGACTTTAACAATAAATATATTCAAATGGGGATTTTTTTTTTTTTTTTTTTTAAATAAGAAGGTACTGTTGTTATTGTTAGAAATACTTTTAAAATCACAAAATTTTCTCACTAATAGTAAATTAAAAACCAAATTACAATTAAAGTAAATTTAATCGAAATCAAAAAAAAAAAAAAAAAAAAAAAATCTCAATTAAAAAAATAAAAGAAAAAAATGAGAAAAAAGAAAAGAAAGTGCAATTGCATCAAAAAAAAGTTTAAATATATTAAATGTTCGCAAAAAAATCAGAACAAAATTTTTAGAATCTCAATGGCAAGGAAGCAATCATAATGTCGGAAATTTATGAATTTACCTATAATATATTCCTTAATTAAAGATATTTTAAGAGCACTTCAATTTTCCCGTATCAATAAATAGGCTATCATATTAAAAAACTGATATATATTTTTTTAAATAGCAAAAAATTAGCGGGACCAAAATGTCTCGGGTCCAAAATGGCCAGGGACCAAAATTTCCTCGGGGCCAAAACGGCAGGACCAAAATGGCGGAACCAAAGTGGCGGGACCAAAACGGCGGGACCAAAGTGTCCTGCTTCGAGATGTTTTATTATGCTGGGTTTCTAGGTCTAAGTCAAGTTTCCAAAATGAAGTAGTTTATTCCTGATTATGTCTCAAATACGTGTTTGCTTATATTTCTCTTTAAAAATAAACTTTTCAAGTAAAATTTCCAAATAAGAGAAAGTGTAACAGAAAAATATCTCGAGATTAGCATCTCCTGTTATCTCCATCCACTGAAGCAACAGTATAATTTGTAATCGTATTGAACACATATGATGCAATTTATTCTATATATAATTTAAAATTTGCATATTAATTGCAACTGTTTATTGCATTGATATATTTGGAACATAACTACTAATTATATATTTCTTTTAACTTCTAAACATATTTACCTTATTGCATTATCAGTAGAAGTTAAATGAATTATTACAAAAAGCTCTCAAGTACAATTTTAATGTTTGAATTTATTTGAATTATCTTGATTTTTTAAATTCTAATTTTACATGTGACAAAGAGTTCTTTCAAATTTCATTATTAATGTTTAAAATTATTTTTGCCAATTTATCAATATTCTAAAAGTACAATAAAAATATTTCTTACTAATAAGAAGAATTGATGTTGCAGCGCATCTGTATTTAAAATATTATTTTTGGAATTAAATAAATTTCTAATCTAATTAAGCTGTTTGCGTGAAGAAGGTTATTATTAACTTTTGAAAATATAAAATATTGTATTACTCTATACTCTCATTACACATATGAGTAATAGTACACTTCGTATTACATCTTTAATTAGCATAATAAAATCTGAAGAACATAGGAAATATACTTTAAATTATATGGAATCGAAATTCGACAAACCTTTTAATTCAATTTTAATTATATACCATATTTGTGAGGTATTTTATCGCAAAGGTTACCTATAGGCATTTTTTATTGCCTTGAAATATTTGTATAAATTTATTTCATAAAATGATTTAAGTATTTCATGAAATTTTAAAGTACTGAGGGTTTTTTTTTATTTTTTTTTCATTTTATTTTTTTTTCTTTTTTTAATAAATAAGGTAAAATTATTTAAATATTAGTTCATTTCGCAGTTTAATTAAAGCACGTATAAAGAGTTGTAAAGAAATGGGTGCAAGAAATATTTTTAAAATCTTGCGGGTAGTGGCAAAAACGTACTTTGGAGAAAATAAGATTTAAAATGAAGAAATACAATAAAGTTCAGTTTTGACTCAATTTACTACTTTACATAAAACTTTTGAGCTAAAGTGCATAGAAATATAAATAAAGAGTCAAGATATTTAGAATCTTCCATGTATAAATTTACATATATACTTTTACATATATATATATATGCATATCAGGAAATCATTTCTTTCAAAATATCCTTCGTAATACACTTTCGATTCCTTAAGAATCCACATTATGAAATATAACTTCTACTACAATATTTGAATGGTTCAATAAGACAGTTAAGTTTTGAATTATATTTAATATCAGTGAAAAAAATCATGTTCACTATATTACATAATATAAAAGAAACGAATGTAAGAAATGTAAGCAATTATTTTGAAGATCCCTAAAGGAAATAAAATCTTCCTATTTTCTCGACGCATTTCAAAGAAATTTCATTTTGAATATTTGATTTTAGAAAATATTACACTTTCAATATGAAATGGCTTACATTCTTTTACAATGCATGTGCTTCTTTTTCAGAAATATAGAAAAAAGTAAGAAAATTTTACTTGATTTTCTATGAAAGTGCATTCATTTTATATGCATATATAAGTATGCATTTTCAATAGAAGAAAAACACTTTTTATGCTTTTTAGACTAATTTTAATTATTTATATCATAAAATATGATTTCTTACATTAGAAGTTCATTAAGCATATAAATGAGAGAAAAATTTCAAAACAGAACTCTCAGGATTTCATAAAACATCTATTTTTTTTTCCTTATATTTAAGTAAAGAAAAATGACATTTTTAATTAAAATAAATAAATTAATAAATAAATGACGATGAATATGAAGTATTTAAAGTTAATACGTAATACGTATATATATATATATATATATATATATATATATATATATTTAAGATCGTTCCTTTAAAAAGACCAAGAACGATATATATATATATATATATATATATATATATGTATTTGATATCGTTCCTTTAAAAAAAACTCAAGAACGATACTTTTATTTACAAATATAAATACTTAAAATAAAATACCGAAAAACACCTTTAGTAAAATAATACAAATAATAATAATAACAATAATAATTAAATAAATATATCCAGTAGCTCTTTTTTTTTCTTTTTTTTTTTTTTTTTTTTTTTTACTAATTCCCTAATGTTTTAATTGGAAAAGTTAATTGACAGGATTTTAAAGATTTATTGCTTTGATTAGAAGATGTTCCTATAAAGTTCTTTTATGCACTTTTAAGCCACGAAAAAAAATCTCTTCTATTGTATCTTTTGTTACGTCAAATAAAAGAACATCAGGTCGATAACTTAAAAAAAAAAATGAGGGAATTTGACACAATATACATAATTAACTTGAAAAACCGAACTAATAAAATAGTTGACATTAGAAATGACACAATGTTTAGTAATTGAATATTTTAAAGCTTTCTACAGAATCAAAAAATCTTTTAAGCTATTATATGACGCTTTAAAACCTGTAGTAGAATATGAAAAAAGTCATAGTTAACAAGAAAAGAAAAATTACATTAAAAAAATTCTAAATGATAAAGTTCTATTTAATAAAATAAAATTGTTGCAAATAGCATAAACTTTTGTATTTAACATGTTACTGGTCATTCGCACTGAAATTTATTATAAGGCATTATGTCATATTTTTATGCAACAGTTTATCGATATTGTTCCTTTTTTTTTTTCTTTGTTTTAATCAAAGCTATCATGAAAAGCGACTTGCCCACCAACACTCACCAGTAAGTACAGTTGATGAATTGTGGCATCGTGTGGAAGCTTCTTGACGTCCTGTACCCGAATATGTCATACAATTGCTGTTCAATGCTTTGCCTAGCGTCAGATAAGTACAGTTATTGTCCCCAGTGGTCGCTGCTTTATGTACTGTTTTCTCAGACTTTATTACACCAAATTTCCTGAAAATTTAATCAGTCGATCTTCCTAATGTACGTGCCCAATAAATATCACTTTGATATTTACATTACTTTTTGGTATTGCATTATTCAGATTTAAAAATCAATTTTTAAATTTAAAAAAGCATCATTCATTGGCAATAGAAAATTAATCTTTATAAAAATAACATGTTTTTAAAATTAAACCCATTTCAGTCTTTATAACTTCAAGTTTTTGTTTACTGTTTGAAATACAATCTGGTGTATGCTAGCCTAAATATCTTCAGAAACCTGCTAAGTACTACATAGTTTTTTTAATAGCTGTGTTCCCACCTGTTGATGAAGGAAACACAGCATAATTGAAATTTTTAGTTTGAATTGTGTTACATTTAACTAACTTTCTTGTTTATTAACATTATTAAATTATTGTTCTTGTTGTTTCTACATCCCACTTTCATATCTTCACTTATCATAATTTAAATACATTGTTTTATTTTTGTATATAAATTTAGTGCTGCTTTTAGCGGCTATTTTATGCAAATTAATATTTGTCATTTATTTTGAAATTAATATATATATATGTCACTAAGCGACAAAAAAAAAAAAAAAAAAAAAAAAAAAAAAAAAAAAAAACGCACTGCACTTATACATTTTTTATTTAGAATAACTTTAAAATTAAGGGTTTAAACAAATAAAACTGCCTTATTTGCGTAATACCAAAGAAATTAAAAGATACTTATGTGAATTTTCGATATAATAATTTGCTTTATTACACTCTAAGAAGTACTTTATAAGAATCTTCATAAAACTTTCGTTTTAAACATAATGCACTAACCATACATTTTGTATTCTATTACGATTTATTATATCAAATAAACAAGTTATAATTTAATATATTAAATGAAACTATTTATTTGTTAGATATAAACAATTTTTTATTACAAATATGTATTGTGTATTGGGTTCATTCCACCTTTATATGGAATTACTGCTTTAATGCACAATGACATAATATTATACAATGTTCTCATATAAATCTCAGAAATTTCAATGTACCAAATATCACAAATATTCTTTTCTAGTTCTGGCAGAGATGTAGGTTGCAAATTTCGAATCCTCTCCCCTCTCCCCCCGCCTTTTTATAGACGAAACATTTTCGAGCGGATCGAGATTAGGACTATTTCCATGTCTGGTAAAGAAGAAATTCTACTATAACTTTTGTGGGATTTAATTGAAAGTGAAAAAAAGATATGATTACTTACAGAATTATAGGTTCTCATGGGAATGGATAAGAAACTTTGACAGTCTGAACTAAATAAACTTACCGCAGACGCCGCGTAGTAAGGTTCCATATCATCTTAAAATGCTGCTTGCGGAAATGCCCACGATACCTCCAAAATAGTCGGTCAGGAATCATTTTTATAAAAACTGTGTTTTATTTCAAGTCAATTGATCTCTCGAGCATAAAAATTTGCCCGACTGTTTGAAAAGTTATGCATCTCCGTACCATAATATACGGAGAATGTGAAACTGTTTTAAAAGTGCGATTTTCATTAAGTCGGTCATATTTTTGTTGTCAGATCTGCTGTTTTCTTTAGCTCGAAATAAGTTAAACTTGACTCATCAGAGTGAACTAGATCAGCCCAGTAATTAACTAATCATTTTTTTATTTTTTTAGCCATCTGATTTCTTTTTTTCCTAATTCACTTCACTAAGAATGGAATTTCTTCAAATTTTCTGGCATTTAATCCTGCTTTGTTTAATAGTTGCTGCACAGTAGTTAGATACATTATGCGGCTAAACACTTTATCTAAATCTCTTTTATGTTCTAAATGTAATACAAACCGATTTTAAAAGCAATGGCTTTTTAACTTACGATCATCTCGCTTGGATGAGCAACATGGCCGCCTAAAGCCAAATTTCCAGTTTAAACGGCCAAAAATTTTTATACCTTGCGAAAAACCATTTTACCAATATTTCGTTAACATTTAATTATTTTGCCATCTCACGTATTAAAATATTCTTTTGATTTTAATTAAAAAAATAATACTTTTTGTGGCATCGTTAACTGCCTTATTCTTACCATTTTTGAAATAATTTCGAAGATTAATTTGATTTTTAAACAAGAAAATTGGTGGTTGTAGAATGTGAGAAGAAAAATATCCGAGTGCGGTTTTTTTTTTTTTTTTTTTTCTTCCCGCTTAGTGTATATATATATCTATGCATATAATAAAAAAGTAATTAAGCAGATATTAAAATTTCCACCATCTACATGTACAACACTATAATTTTAGCACATAAATTTATTTTATGCGAGGTTAAGAAATTTAAAATTTTATTACTATTTACTAAAAAATATTCAATTATGTATTTACGAAAACATCAAATAAAATAAATCAGGGCTACATGGTTAATATCACTTGAACGAGCATTTAAATATGCACTACATATGCTATGAGCATAAGAATCGATAAACTTATTTTTAATTTTCAATCATAGAATGCATTTTTTAATTAGAAAAAAATAATGAAACGTTAAATAAAGTTTAAAGATAATAGCAAAATTTGTGACATTAAAGGTTAAGAATTGATAGGGGTTAAAAAGTTTTCCGTATCACTGCTTCTCGTAATGGCTATTCTCCTACACTTGCGCAAGCTGAAAATTAATTATGCAATGTTTTTTATACAAGAAAAAATATGAATTGCTTTTTTTCCACCTTTTTTTAAATAAAGTTTTTTTTTTTTTTTTTTTTTTTTTTTGAGATTAGCTATATAGTCGTCTCATAAAAGAAAAATATTAATTTATACATAAATATGTTAATGCATCAGTAAATTTTTGATAGAAGAATTTGACATTTTTTTTCTATCCTTATAATTATAAATTTAAAAATTATTACATTATTTATGGCTATCATTATAAAACATGCCTCATAAAATAACATTTCTTTTTACTTATTTATTCGAAAAAGAAAAATATTTATTTTATTTGTATTTTTTTATAATAAATATGAAATAATGTAATACACCAAAAAGATATTTTCGCAAGAAAATTAAAATTGTTATGTTTATATTTTAATTTATTAATTTGAAGATTTCTTTTGACATTTTAACAATACATTTTTACAATTAACCAAACTAAATTTCTCCGATTAACCAAAAGAATATGCGTGAAAAATGAGTTGCTATTACTGGATAGTCCAATAAGTTACGTCATAGTTTATTTTCTGTGAAAACAACGAAAGAGCGTTTGACAGCCAATGAGCCAACACAATTTCCACATCTGTTATTTTTTATATAGGTTATTATCGCACATATTAATAACAGTATCATAAGGAATGTTGAAAACAATGGTATATCTTTACGCATATGTTGTACAAGTGTGATATATATATGTGTTATTAAGAACGACTGATTTTAGTCAGTGAAGATGATACATAAGGAAATACATAAGAGGAATAAACGAAAAAATATGTGTTTGTTTTGTAGGTTATTGCCAGTTGTCTATACTATGAACCTAGTCATGGATGGTTCACCAAAACATAATATGTAACATTTAAAATCCTGAATGCAAATGTTAATTACGAAAAAGGCCATATATTCTACATTTATCTATTATTAGTTTTACGTAGTTAAATTTGTGTTTCAAAAAATAACTCTACCATTTTTAAGCCATTGTATAGCTTTTATCGCGGGCTTTGAGCGCGGCGACCGAATCGAAAAATTCCGTAACGAAAAAAAAACCTAACACAGTTCGGCAAACTTCGGTAGACTTCGGCTGTACGAAGATCGCACGGATCGAGACGAGCTGCTCCGAAATCGGACGAATACGTAAGCAGCTGTTTGTGAGAAAGTATATAGGTGTATAGGTATGTATCATCTATGTACAACAGTGAATAGCTGTACGCGTAAAATTTGTGTATAAAATACATCAGATAAAACTTGAATATCCCCATTCGACTTGCAGGACTTTAAAACCTATTAAATACCTTTTCTCTATTAAAATTTGTTTGCTTATCGGTCACCACGCTCAAAAAGTATAACTTGAATTAATATCAAAGAAAAAACTTGAATATCCCCATTCGACTTGCAGGCCTTTAAAACCTATTAAAATACCTTTTCTCTATTAAAATTTGTTTTCTTATAGGTCACCACGCTCAAAAAAGGTAACTTGAATTAATATCAAAGAAAAAACTGGAATATCCCCATTCGACTTGCAGGCCTTTAAAACCTATTAAATACCTTTTCTCTATTAAAATTCGTTTTCTTATCGGTCACCACGCTCAAAAAGTATAACTTGAATTAATATCAAAGAAAAAACTTGAATATCCCCATTCGACTTGCAGGCCTTTAAAACCTATTAATTACCTTTTCTCTATTAAAATTTGTTTTCTTATCATTATTGTTATCTTATCATTATTGTTATCTTATTCATTAATATCAAAGAAAAAACTTGAATATCCCCATTCGACTTGCAGGCCTTTAAAACCTATTAAATACCTTTTCTCTATTAAAATTTGTTTTCTTATCATTATTGTTATCTTATCATTATTGTTATCTTATTCATTAATATCAAAGAAAAACCTTGAATATCCCCATTCGACTTGTAGGCCTTTAAAACCTATTAAATACCTTTTCTCTATTAAAATTTGTTTTATATCGGTCACCACGCTCAAAAAGTGTAACTTGAATTAATATCAAAGAAAAAACTTGAATATCCCCATTCGACTTGCAGGCCTTTAAAACCTATTAAATACCTTTTCTCTATTAAAATTTGTTTTCTTATCGGTCACCACGCTCAAAAAGTGTAACTTAAATTAATATCAAAGAAAAAACTTGAATATCCCCATTCGACTTGCAGGCCTTTAAAACCTATTAAAATACCTTTTCTCTATTAAAATTTGTTTTCTTATCATTATTCTTATCTTATCATTATTGTTATCTTATTCATTAATATCAAAGAAGAACTTGAATATCCCCATTCGACTTGCAGGCTTTTAAAACCTATTAAATACCTTTTCTCTATTAAAATTCGTTTTCTTATCGGTCACCACGCTCAAAAAGTGTAACTTGAATTAATATCAAAGAAAAAACTGGAATATCCCCATTCGACTTGCAGGCCTTTAAAACCTATTAAATACCTTTTCTCTATTAAAATTCGTTTTCTTATCGGTCACCACGCTCAAAAAGTGTAACTTGAATTAATATAAAAAAAAAAAAAAAAAAAACTTGAATATCCCCATTCGACTTGCTGGCCTTTAACACCTATTAAAATACCTTTTCTCTATTAAAATTTGTTTTCATATCCTTATTGTTATCTTATCATTATTGTTATCTTATTCATTAATATCAAAGAAAAAACTTGAATATCCCCATTCGACTTGCAGGCCTTTAAAACCTATTAAATACCTTTTCTCTATATAAATTTGTTTTCTTATCGGTCACCCCGCTCAAAAAGTGCAACTTGAATTAATTTCAAATAAACAAGTTGAATATCCCCATTCGACTTGCAGGCCTTTAAAATTTATTAAAATACCTTTTCTCTATTAAAATTTGTTTTCTTATCATTATTGTTATCTTATTCATTAATATCAAAGAAAAAACTTGACTATCCCCATTCGACTTGCAGGCCTTTAAAACCTATTAAATACCTTTTCTCTATTAAAATTTGTTTTCTTATCGGTCACCACGCTCAAAAAGTGTAACTTGAATTAATATCAAAGAAAAAACTTGAATATCCCCATTCGACTTGCAGGCCTTTAAAACCTATTAAATACCTTTTCTCTATTAAAATTTGTTTTCTTATCAGTCACCACGCTCAAAAAGTGTAACTTGAAATTATATCAAAGAAAAAACTTGAATATCCCCATTCAACTTGCAGTCCTTTAAAAACCTATTAAAATACCTTTTCTCAAAAAAATAGAGTTAGATCATTGAAATTTGGTACATCGAGGTTTTCGATACCTACAAATCGATTGCGGATATTTTTGATATATTCTCATTGCGGATATATTCTCATTTATTCAATAAAAGAAAAAAATTGTTTTCTTATCTGTCACCACGCTCAAAAAGTGTAATTTGAATTAATATCAAAGAAAAAACTTGAATTAATATCAAAGAAAAAAAATACTGCATAAATAAAATGAATAAATAATTATAATTGCATAAGTTGATAAAAAATGCTATGCAATAGCTTTACAGCGGCAGTCCTCGAGTGCCACACGTATTTTTTTTTTTTTTTTTTTCTCATTTTTTACCTCGCTATATGTAAGCTTCGCTTTATATGTCGTTATAAGTTTCTCTTACCGGAAAAAAATTATGTTTCTACTTCTTTAAGTCACTTTTATGTTTTCTGATGACATTACCTCTCAAAAATGCATGTGTGGTAGCGGGTAATGGAAGTCGTGTGGTTGTTTCACACCAGATTTTTACTATTAGAACTAGTTTAAAAGCAATAGCTCAGATTTATTTTAACTGCTCGCCTCTTACTCACATGTACATTTTTCTATATTTATAATGCCACATTTTACCTCCAGCATAACTCTGAGATATTCCAAACTTACATATGTTGTGAAAATCAACATTTTTTTTTTTTTTTTTTTTTTTTTTTTTTTTTAATGCCTTATACTGAAGTGTAATACAGTGATTAAAATGATATATTAATTCATAATTAACAACATTTCCATAGTAATAAGTACAAAAATTTGAATAAACACCATAAGATGCAATAACACGCAACAATCGTTTCGGGTCGAATAAAGACATGACCCTTTGTCAGGCAAAGAGAGTAAGCACGAGTGGTGAAAAAAAAAAAAGCAGCAACACTCAAAACCTATATAGTGAACAATTGAAGTGAAGAGCAAAACAAATAAAGTCGTATGTAATGGTAAATACCAGTGTGACCATAATTATAAATGTAAAAGAAGAAAATACATAAATAAATTAAACATTAAAATAAAATCTAAAATTCTAAAAAATTCAAAAGCAAACGAAAGGTTAAATTACGTAAGTAAATTACATGCTGTCAGACAAATAAATAAAAATTAGAAATTAAAATAAAATCTAAAAATCTAAAAAATTCAAAAATTCAAAAATAAACGCATTTTATAGTGTTTGTTCAAAGCTTTGCACTTATTACTTTTAAACGCCAGTTAGTTCAGTGGTGCTTTCTTAAAACACTTCCTTAGATTAATTCAACTGTTAAAAAAGTACAAACATTATTAATGAGTTTTTTTGTTCCATTAAGTAACCTTAAACAATATTAAAAGATACATAAATAACTCTCTATTCTGAACCATTCAGAATTTTTGTAAGTCTTGAACAACGTTATCTATAAAAAATAAATAAATAAATAAAAATAACATCTATATAAATAAAGCAAAGGGTTTGTCGGCGAAACACATCCGGGCGAACCACACCCATTTTAGATTGGTCTAGATTTGACAAATTTTGGTGATGAAAGTCGGCCATTTTTTTTTAGTAAAAACTGATGATTTTTTAAAAACGATACTGCATAGACGTTATACTTTTTTAAAACAGTCCTAAAAACTTTTCACTTTTTGTAAGGACACTACGCAATATCATTCGATTACTTTTATTTTAAAAAAAGAGTATCATATTAAAGAATAACGAATAACTTTTTTTTAAATAAATTCTGTTTTGAAGTTCTAAGAGCTGCAATTCTTACACTACAGCGTATTATTTCCCCTACATAATCCATCAAATTTGTAAACTATTGTTGTGTCATTCTTGAGAATCATTCACATAAGACCATAGAGCATTGTTGCAAAACGAGTTCCAAAAGATTTTTTTTTTTTTTGTAATATGTCATTTTGACTTTTTGACCTTAACAGGAATATTTAATTATGTTACGGAGCTCAAAATGTGATATTAAAAATAAATAGTGATTCAATTCATTTGAAAGTTAATTTAAATTTAGTGACCAGCGAAGGAGACGCAGCCTACTAGTAATTTAATGATACATAACAGATTCAAAAAATTATGTTATTTAATTTTATCAAATAATTAATTTAGCAATACACCAAACATTTCGTTTCTTGACATGTATTTGAATGTCAAACAAAAATAAGTATAATAAAGTACAACTCGGGATGAATAAATCACTTTAGAATCAATATTTTCTCATAACCTTTTAATTTAATTAGTCCCATCAGTGTTGTCATCCATGTCATAACATTTTGTAACATTGAAAATTACTGTCAAATAATAATTAGTCATGTAATAGATAAACAGATTGAAATATTCACAGTCAGGTGTTAATTTTTGTTTATTTTCAGGAATCATTAAAATTATGTTTCATATATGCATATATTCAATTTCATAAAAATATAATAGATGTGTTAGAACACGTTTTCGCAGCAATTAAATTAAAAAAGAAAAAAAAATCATGAAACGTTTAATTTTAGATGCAGTTTATTATTTTTTTTATTTTTTTCCTTATAAAGGGAGAAAATACTTATGTAGTCTAAAAATAAATTTACAGCATATATTAAAATATTTATGCATAGTCATCAGTGCATTGTCATGTGCACCTGTGAATATTTGGAAATCTTTAATTGAGTGTTTACTTAGCATTTTTGAATAAGTGAGTTATTTTTACGTTATACTAAAGATATTCAATGGCAAATTGACAACGATTTGTAATTTGCGACGACATTTGTAGTACTTTTAAAAAAAAAAAAAAAAAAAAAAAAAAATCAAGGATTCTGGAATAATCGTCAATAGAATCAGGTTAATTTCAAATACTATGAAATAGAATGAAAATTATAAGTAGTTTTACCCATATTTTAACTTTTAATCAGTTAATGGCATTTAATAAATAATAATAACAGATAATAATAACAGGAGACTTGGCGTTGGAATATTAAAACCCGAATAAACTACTACGTCAGAAACGCCAAAAAAAATATTGGAAATGCATACAGCTGTCTCGGTAGTCTTAAGCGTACCGTCTTCAGTGCAAAAATGATTCTGAATCTGGAGAAGTGCTCGTATATATAGGAGAGGGGCCGAATTTAGTTCAACCAATAGGATTACGGAAAAGGTGGGGAGAGTGGCCAATAGGAATTTAGGAAAGTTAGATGTGTAAACAGTAGAAAAATTAAGAAAATGTGGACTGAATAAAAAATTTCCAACACTCAGACAAATAGGGAATAGCGAAATCACAATTTACAAGGTTTTTAAAATTTTTATAAATATGAAACGCTTCAAAGAAATCGAGTTCATGAATGGATTTAAGTCTGCAAATTATTTTAGCTGAATTAAATTTAAAATTATGATTTTCTACCCAGCAATGTTTAGAAATAGCCGATTTATTGGTTTCTTGTTTGCGGACGTAGTTCATATGTTCTTTTAGACGAAATTTAAGACTGCGTTTAGTTTGGTCAATATATGATAAACCACACTGACAGGGAGTACTATAAATACCCCAAGAATTATGCATATCAATGAAGCCTTTTAACTGAGAAAAGATGAGTTTATTGGAAGGCGAAAATATTATTTTAAAATCATATTGTTTGAGAATTTTAGATATGGTTTGACTGTATTTAAAAAAAATACGGTAAGACAATACTGATATTAGAAGAGACTGATTTAGCAGACGAAATAGGAGGGAGTTGAAATTTTTGGATAGCTTTGTCTAATATGGAAGGGTCATAACCTCTGTCAATTGCAATGGCTTTCAGGTATTTAATTACAGATTTTAATAAAATAGGATTTGAACAAATATTAAGTAGTTAATGGCATTGTTGTGTACCATGATTCAAAATAATAACAGATGAAACTTTTTATAATTTTGCTTTTCATTCACAGTATTTGAAATACAAATATTTCTAAAGACGTTAACTTTTGAATTTTGACGATATTTATTTGAGGGTATTTTTCAAAATAAATAAATGTATTATACAAAAGAAATTTTGTTAATACAGTACTAACTGTACTTAATTTAGGGACTAGTGTACAATATACTTAAACTTGAAACAACCATAGCTTAAACCATAAAATTAATGAGAGCACTACCAGTTTCGAAAAGACGTGACATTTCATCTTCAGGTGCAAAAGAGTTGCTACTGCCTTGGATGGATGCAAAAGCAAGTCAGAAGCACGTGTACAACTGCGTATTACCATAGATATCATCAGTAAACTCAAATTTCTATTCATATCTCATACAAATGATAAACCATATCATAATATTTTAAAATAAAACTCCTTTTTTTTTTTTAATCGTACAACTAATCCCATCCACGCTGTAAAAATAACGGTAGTTTTTACAGAAGAATGTGATGGCAAAATGAATGGCAGCATATTCTACTGTTAAAAAGAAATAATTTACAGCAGAAACATTGGTAAAAGAGTCCTTCTTTACAGATGTTTCGACGTAAAATAACTTATTTAACAGCAGAGTGTGCTGCTAAAAGTGGGTGCCAGCGCATTTTGCTGCAAAAGCTACCGTTACTTTTTACAGTGCACACCCAAAATCAAATAACCGAAAACAGTCAAAAAAAAAAAAAAAAAAAAAAAAAAAACTCCAGGATCTCTATAATTACTATCCAATTCTTCTATAATCGTATTTCTTGTTCAAAAAATCATTCTAATTGCATTCACAAAAACACTTGTAACATACTTCATTTACTTCTAAAATTTTATTTATTTATTTAAAGTTTTATTTGTTTATTATTTATTTATAAAAAATATTATTCTTATTTTTATTCTTACGAACTGAGTATGCATGCTATATTTTTATGAAAAAACATTCAAAATGTAAATAAAACTTTTCTATATAAAATTATGTAAAATATAATATATATATATATATATATATATATATATATATATATATATATATATATATATATTACTCTTATGAAACCCTTAAATCTTTAAATGAAATTTTCATACAAGAAATATTATCTACCTAATCTAGTATAATGTATAAACATTTTGTAACATTTAATATTAATAAATAACATTTGAGGAAAATGAGATATTGCAAGCAAAAGTAAAATTCCATTAAACTCCAATGGAATTATTATTTTATGTATGGCAGTGACAGAACAGGAAAAATTGATTGCTTTACGCATCATATTTCATTCCTAAAAGAATAGATTATTTGTACGTTTAATTTTAACTTTTTTTCTTTTTTAAATAATTACTGTCATAAGAAATTCTAAAATCCAGGGTTCGTAAGGGCCTTATTTTTTTCCCTGAGTCTCACACCAGAATTCTGAAACAATAAAATTCATCTTAATCATATAGACTTCTTTTATAAGGAAAATTGTTCTACAAAATTTCTGGTATAAGACTCAGGGAAAAAATAAGGACCGTACGAACCCTGTATGCATTTAAACTCATGATAAAAAAGTAATTGTTAAAGAAACAAAATTTTATTTTTATTTTCAAGAAATTCTGAATCTAAAGAATTCTATAAAGATGAATGCTTTAACTTAGGTGCATGTGTGGCATATATTCATCGATTTTTGCAATATGTATTAACATTTGTTGTAAACATAAAAAAAAAAAAAAGACTGTATGCGGTATAGATAATATTTAATGAATGTTATTTATGTGAAAATGTTATAATTTTATAATTCTTGGGATTGCTCTCCACTGCATGGAATGTGTCAATTTTAACTATTTATTATAGTCATTCAAAGGAAAAAATAGAGCATATTCTATGATTATACTAAGCCACAAGCAAAGCAATAAATAACGCTTTTTTAGTATGTTTATTCTATTTGTATCTATTTTTTATTTTTTTTTTATTATTATTATCACATTATATTGCATCTGTTTACAGAAATGCCATTTTACCATGTTTTTATTAACTTCGATTCTTGTTTGTACGGTACAAATCTTGCAATCAGTTTTTAACTAATTTCCCTTCTATCTAGACATTTGAAACTTTCAGAATAGCTCAGAACCCGATGAGAAAACAATGCTTCGAAGGCGGATTTTTGAATTTTTGATTAGGTCTCATTTAATAAATTAAAATATGAAAATAATAACCACCTAATAGCTTTAATAATATAAATTAAAATATTAGCTCTAATATAATTGTTGCCCAAAAGACTACGAGTTCAATTTCTTACGACATAAAAATTAATTCATTTAATTAAACGTGAACGTTAAAAAACTGTATAAAGTTAAATTATGCATCTTACAAAAACTAACGTCATTATCACTTTAAAAATTTTATGCACATTCAAAAATTGCTAACGTAGTTCTATAGCTATTCAACAGAAAAATTTAAAACATGGTATTTAAAAAGTTTTTTGTCTTATAATTATTATGACATAAATAATGCTGAATGTATTATTATTCCTTTGCGAAAAGGTCTCAAATTTGTAATAGTTTAAATTTTTCTGTATTGAAGGGAATGCCGAATTTTTAACTGGCGATTAGAGTTTTTATTAGAAGAAAAGCACTGCAAGTTTTAAGAATTTTTAAAGTCAAAATGAAAGCGATGTTGAATGCCTCATTTTTTTTACAGTGTCTAGAAAGTATATCTATGGATTTCCTAATATCCCATATAAAGCATCCTTTCCCCCAGGACATGAAAATAATGTTCTAAAGCTGTTCTACCCAGAAAATCATAAAGTCCTGCAGTTAACTATTTCCTTATTAAAACACAAAAAGTTCGTCACACACCATAGAATTAATAAAAAGGCATTTCAGTCTTGCTTCTCCTTCTAATGTAGTACCACGTTTTTTTGCACTCGAAGAAGAAATACCACGTACTTAGAAATCCGGTACTTTTTTCATTAATTTTATAGTGTGGGAAGAAATTTTTAAGTTTTAATGTTCATTGTACACCAGTTTTTTTTTTTTTTAATTATTATTTAGTATTGTAAATCTTTCAGTGTGGGATATAATTCTGGTACTATAAAGTAACATTTGGCCCTATTTTAGACCTCTCATTACTGAAATTATACGATTTTCACAACTTCAAATATATAGAAATGCAATAAGATTTTCTGCAATGGTATTTGATATGGTACATTTTCAGCACCTCGAAAATAATGTTCACTAAATATCCACTTTTTGCGAGCAGGAGAAGTTCTTAAAGAAATATAATGGCTTGAAATTGCAGTTCGATGTAGGAAAAATTATCCTAATAAAACAATTAAACAAAACGTAACCAGAATTGCAATTGTATATGAATTTCTTAACACTTTCGCGACCGCATGTTTTTGTCTTTTTGGTAAGAAGTTCCGCATGTGAGCATTATTCTTTCAATGTAAATGATTTCAAAACACGGTTTTCTTTATCCATATTTACACTCATGTCCATAAATTAAGGATAATGCTAGCTGAGGCAAATAAAGGTTCAGAAGCAAAACAAACATCACTTATCCATAAAGTCCATTTAACTAACAAAAGATCAAGAACAAAATAAGGTGGTTTATGTAGGATACCATTTATAAAAACTACGATTTTTGCTCCCTGAAGCAATTACAAAAAATATCTCCCTTACAAAAACTTAACATTACATGGTTGGTATGAAGGATAATACATTGTATGTCTCTCAGATGATGAAATACCGTCCTTACAATGCCTAGGAATGCTAAGTATTAAATTATTGATCTGATCTTGGAGGAAGATTACCCTACTCAGTAAGCAATGCTATCCGAAGTTCCGGTACACATGTAGGAGGTGGTTGACGGACTAAACTCGTCGGAAAAGCATGTCCTACACATGCTCTATCGGATTCTAGTCAGGTGAGAATGCTGGCCATTCCATGCGGGTGATAGCTTCAGATTTTAGGCATCAGTGTACAAAGTTTGCACGGTGAGGATGCGCATTGTCATCCATGAACACAAATTCTGGGCTCATGGCACACCTAAACAAACGTATATGTTGTTCCCGAATGATGTCCCGATAAATTTGGCCTATACTTCTTCCGATTTCAACATGCAGATCTGTTCTGGTGCCCAATATGATCCCCCCCAAGCGAACACTCCTGCCCCACAGTAACGGAGTCGTTCAATGATGATGTTTTGGTGGTAACGGGTACCTGACGTTCTAAATATGAAAGTCTTACTGGAATCACACTGTAAGCTAAACCTGGACTCGTCGGAAAACATCATACAAGCTCACTGTGCCGCTGTTCACATTGCATGTTCTCTACTTCAAGTTAACCGCTGGCACAGTGCATTGCCGTGACTGGAACACATCTAACAGGCCTGAGAGTATATAGACCAATATCTCCCAAACGTCTATAAACGGTTTGTCTGAAACTGTGGCACTCGTGGCTGCAGAAAGCTGACGAAACAGGTCTGATGCTGTGCTTTATCTGCTTATCTTGGCAGTTACTGCCAAATACCGGCGTTCATTCGGCATTGTAACTCGGGACCGACCAGTATTGTAACGCCGACTGGCATTTTCACCATTTTTGAATCGTTGCCAAAGCCTAGAGATGACACTTTGGGCGATTATAAGTTCCCCCGATCCTTCTATCTGAATACTCTCACATTCTAGTCGTCCGATAATTTTACCACGTCAAAAAATATCTGCATGCAACCTCTGTGTCATAAACATTCGGTTGTGGCTCTGAGCGGCACACAGAACGCTTGTAAACAGTTTTCCTTCTTTGCTCCCATTCCTTATCTACCCCCTTCTTACACTTTCGTCATTGTAACATCATATCGGCGTCATCTGATGGCTTCCAACAATTTGCATATTATTCTTAAAGATGTGTGTAGTATTTCCACAGGTGAAATTTTTGCATTAAAGTTCGATTTCAGTGTGAATCTGATTTAACCTTAATTTATGGACATGAGTGTATATTACATATGAATATATACTATAATAACTGTTTCTAGTGAAAGTTTGTTTTTTTAAGCATAATATTTTGATTATACAAATATGAATATAAGATTTATCCTTAAGAAATATAGCAACATACATATTGCAAAAGTAACGCCCACTGGATGTGTTACAGATTTCCAAATGACGTGAATGTACGCCAGTGGTCGCGAAAGTGTTAAAAAACATGTCCAGAAACATTATTTGAAATCCCGCACTGGTTAATATTTTTTCTTGTTAAAATTAATTCGTCCATATCTTTAAGGAATTCAAATATTGATATAAATGTATGCGTCATTATGCTAGTTAATATTTATTATATGTTTAATTAAAAATAAATAAACTATTAATGATTCATAAGGTATTATAAATATACTATACATATTAAAATAACTAAATGATATAAACCAAAATATTGCAAGATCCATATAAAAATATAAAAAAGAAATTTTTTGGAACGTAAAACATTTATTACAAAAAAAATCCTTCCATATTATTTCGAATGATAGAGAAAAGTATTCCAAAATGTTCTGGGATATAAAATATTTTTTAAACATTTATCGTCTCGAATCTACAATAATTTTTATATGAGTGATAAAAATATTTATCTATTGAAAGATGCGTCATATAAAACAATTCGTATACGGGAAAAAAAAAAAAAAAAGAAAGAAAGAAAGAAAATGTTTGGAACTATTAGAAAGAAAATGAAATTATCTAAGTAATTTAGCGTTGTTTTCTGACATGTTTAAAACATTTTAATCCTGTCAGTTGATTTTTGACTCATTTGTCAATACACATACAGACAGATTTACAGATTAACAAAAAGTACCTCTGCAGCAAGCTCTCAATAATAATATGTAGACAAGAAACAAATCTGAAAATTAAAATATTGTGTAACCGAGATTAATAAGGCAGTTAATATTTCTAACGACAGGTCACCAAAAATACTAATGCCAAACAGACGAACATATTAAAAATGTGGCTTTTGCCATTCTGATTAATTATTTATAGTGTCATTAATTAACGACGTTCTCATATCATAGCATAAAACGTAATAGTTAAGCATTCTTCGGGATAATTGCACAGTAACAAAAGATGAAATTTCTCATTATATAAAAAAAATAAAAAATAATAAATAGATACTTCTACAAAAATAAAACGCAGTTGAATATAACTATTATTTAAAAAAATGTATAAAAGAAACTTCATTGTTATTATTGTTATTATTATTAATAATTGTTTAAAATAAAAAAAAAATAAACTCGATATATTTATTTTAATTGATCACAGATCGATGGCTCAACCACTCGTTTTAAAAATATTGATGAGTTCTTTAAATAGATACGTACACTGAAAATTCACCCCCTCCCCCATTTCAGGTTGCCTGTGTCCCCACCCCCCCCCCAAAGAGATGCCGTCTGTTGGCATGCCGTCTAAATAGCCAAAAATACTAATGCCGTCTGTTTGGCATTAGTATTTTTGGTGACCTGTCGTTAGCAATATTAACTGCCTTATAATCTCAGTTACACAATATTTTAATTTTAAAATTCGTTTCTTGTCTACATATTATTATTGAGAGCTTGCTGCAGAGGTACTTTTTGTTAATCTGTAAATCTCTCTGTATGTGTATATATACAGGGGGTGCTTCTACATGAACAAAAATAAATCGCAGTTGAATATAACAAATCGTGTTCTTGACAAGGGTTAGCCAACCCGTGGCACGCTGTGTAGTTTTCTGCGGTCCTCGAGGACACTAACGACATTTAAAGTTTACAATTTTAGTTAACAGATTAGAAATTTAATAAATCCGTTTTGACTTTTCGAAATGAAAAAACTATCTTTTGATGATTATGATAGCTAAAGAATCATATCTCTAACAACACACATATTCCATAATACATTGTGAATAAGTCCACGAGATGTCTTTTCATCCATAAGACATCCAGAGGATATCATTTGGAGAAGATAAATAACAATAGAATCGTACAAAAAGAAAAAGAAAAAAACTACAAATTATGACTACACATAAACACTACAACTAAAAGGGCACTGTTCATTACAACAGTGTTGTAATGAAATATTATTAGAATCACGATTCATTCTTTTAAGTGTAGTGTTTATATATAGTCATAATATGTAGTCATTCATTCATTTTTTTTTTTTTTTTTTTTTTTTTTTTTTTTTTTTTTTTTTTTTTTGCGATTCTATTATTAATTTATGAACGAAAATAATTTAAATTAAAGTATTTTACTCCGAATCTTAACCGTGCCCTCACTCGAAATAAGTATATACTATACATGCATGATCCACACGCACACAAACATATATACACATACACATATAAACGTATGGTAAGGCCCACCTGAATAAAATATATTTCCAGTTTAGCCCATTAAGCGTTTTGGATTGACTAGGCCTGTTCCAGACTCCCCGAAATATGTAAAACGATCAAAAATAAAGATCGAAAATTTTTACGAAACAAACACTTCATCATATTGAATGTAGAAGGGAGTTAAAATCATTATGTTATGCAGAAAAATTTTTTAATACAGGTAAAAAACTATAATTGAAGCCAATAAATTTATTTTAGAGGAAAGTTGGACAAAACGGGATACCATTCTTGTTTTTCTTTACTACGGAAAATATATTGAAGAAAACCACACATTTTATTTTTTTATAACTGCAACATTTATTGAAGCACACAAAAAACATATTTTTAGCGAATTTTAATGACTGTGAAATAGTAAAAAAAATTATTTACCAAACTCTTACACATCCCGTTTTAGCATACCTGGGTTGGACAAAACGGGATAGGGATTACAATGTTAAATTTTTTGTGTAAAACTAACTGAGAAGCATAATTAACTGGCAAAATTTCTGCTTGAAAGAACAATGCCTTCAGTAACCAGAGCCTTGAAATAAGAGTTTTTTTATGTTATTATTTACAAAATGGGAAAGAAGACCTTTTATTTTGGCCTATAGCAGAACAAAAGTCGCATATAAAGGTGTCGTCCTCTTCGTCTGCATTAGAGCACGCTTCGTGAGCCCATTCTTGGTATCCAGAACATTGGATCAAACCTTCACCATCCTTAGAGTCGACGTACAGCGCATTACAAAATATGCAGGTTTCTCCTCCCTCTGTTTCATTTTCAGACGATGACGACATGATTTCTTGGCTGCTTGGTGAAGGTTTATTAAACTTTTCTATGTTTTGACTTTTAACATCTGGATTAGGCTTTCCTTTGGAATCTTTTGTAGGCCTACTTTTAGGTTTGATTGGACCTGGTAGCTCGTTTTCAACCTCTTTTCCCTTTCTTTTACATGCAAACTTCTCTTGTGGAATTTTTAAGAGGGATTTCTTAGCAGCCTTTTCTTTAATTTTTTTGGTTCTTTCTTGTAATTTATCGTCCTTTCTTTTTCTTCCATTTCTAACTCACTCCTATATGGAGATGATGCTATTACTACAGTTTTCTTCTTTCTTTTATCAGCCCTTTTTTCTGGGCGAGGACTTTTTACTTGAGGTACAGGTAGAACAAACTTTGGAGAGATGGAAAATGGTAGCTTAGATCAATAACAAGAGAGTTGTAATCCTTTATTCCCTGAGGATGTTGCAGGTTGGTCTCGACATAGGCTGTCTCTTGACAAGTTTGTTGGTTGGTTTACTTCTACGATGGCCCTTGAAGAAGTTGAAGGTTGCTCTTGATCTTTGCTCATATCAGTCTGGTGCCCAACGCCTGGAGGTTCTTGCTGCAGGTCTGACGTAGGGTGGTCTGTGGTGACAGAGGGTGCAAACAAGTGAACTGGGAAGACGTCAGGATTGTAAGGACTTATGCCAGTTTTTTTAAACTCTTTAACGACAGTTTCTGCAACAGCTGCCCGTGAATAGGCTGCGTTGAACAGTTTTGCAACTTCGTAAATTGTGACGCACCTACCTGGATGGATAAACAGCCACTTTTGAACTTCTTGTTCATAATACGTTTTTAGTGGAGCCATGAAACTAACATCCAGGGGATGAAGGCGATGAGTTGTAAGTAGGGGGAAGGTTAGGATGGTTACATTATTTTCTCTTGCCAAATTTACAAGTTCCAAACATTTGGTGTGACTGTTGTGTCTATCAAGTAGCAACAGCACTAGCTTCTCATGGCAAGGTTGGAAAATTTTTACGATTTTTTTAAACCAAACAATGAAGGTCTCCTTCGTGATCCAGCCGGTTTTGTGATATACTGCAAATGATACTGTAAAAGCATCATCCATGAGTCGTGGGTTTTCCTTCACTCGAGGAAATACAAACGTAGGAGTTACGAATATACGGCATAAAAAAAATGTATTCCGTTTTATCCAACTCATAAGTGAGTCATCCATGAGTCGTGGGTTTTCCTTCACTCGTAGAAATACAAACGTAGGAGTGACGAATATACGGCATAAAAACATGTATTCCGTTTTATCCAACTCATAAGTGTACCGTTTTGTCCAAAACCGACAGTTTTCAAAACAAATATGGCTGATGCCTAAACGTGAAAGGAAATTTAGATAGATTACACAAGAGAATGTTCGTTAATAAATGCTTAATCAAATGTAATACTCACTGGAATTGCATTCCCATATATGTAGGCAGTATAATCTAGAAAACAACGCATGTAAATGCAGAAAGTTTCAAGAAATCAGAGTAAAAAAGTTCTAAGAGCTACAACTTTCCATCAACTAGTGGTTTCGAGGCTGAACGAACTGTGAATGGTGTAATGGCGGCCGAGAACAAGTTTCTGTCGCCGTCCGCTCGATAGCAGTACTATACAGGTCCCTAGGCGACGTATCCCGTTTTGTCAGACTATCCCGTTTTATCTAACTTTCCCCTATACGAAATTTTAAAGTAAAAAAAAAAAAAAAAGAAATTATTATTTGCTATTTTTCCCCCCGAAAATTAAACAAAATATAAATTCAGAATTTTATAATTTATATTATTCCAATAAACTTTTAAAGATGCATACACTACAAGCTTAAAAATCGAGAATCTTCTTTTTTATTTTTTAATCTAACCTGCGATAGACTAATACTTTTAATTAGAAAAACTAATAAAATAGTTTAATAAAGTTTAAACATAATAGCAAACTTTGTAACATTAAAAGTTAAGAAATAATGGGGATTAAAAAGTTTTCCGTATCACTGCTTCTGGTAATTGCTATTCTCCTACACTTGCGCAAGCTGAAAATTAATCTTGCAATGTTTTTTTTAATAATAAAAATGAATTACTTTTTTTTTTTTTTTTTTTTTTTTTAATTAAATTAAAGTTTCTTTTTTATTAGGCTATCTGTATTCTCGTCTCATAAAAGAAAAATATTAATTTAGGCATAAATATGTTGATGCCTCGGTAAATTTTTGATAGGACAAATTGATATTTTTTTATTTTCTAAACTCATAATTAAAATTTCAAAATTATTACATTTTTTTCTTTGATATCATTATGAAGCATGTCTCATAGATCAATATCCCCCCCCCCCCTTTATTTGAAAAAAGAAAATATATCTTTTATTTTTATTTTTGTATAGCAAAAATAAATTAATGTAATACAATGAAAAGATATTTTATTAAGAAAATTTATATTGTTTACATTTCTTTTACTAATTCAATGGGTTACTTTGCCATTAAGTTATTACGACACATATTTATAATAATTAGATAAGAAATGTTGAAAATAATGGTATATCTTTACATATATGCCGCACAAATGTGACATGAGGATATTTATATGTTATTTGGAATGATTAATTTTTTCGAAGTGTCAGTTATAACAATACATAAGAGGTAAAGTGAATAAAAAAGATGCTTTCGTTTTGCGAGTTAATTCCAATTGTCTACACTATGAACCTAGGCATGTATGGTTCACTAAAACTTAAAATACTTAACATTTAAAAGACTCAATGTCAAATTTAATCACGAAAAAGTTCACAGATCAAAATATATAGAAATTTCCACATTCATCTATTATTTAGTTATACAGGTTATTATTATACACACTAAGAACAGTCTCATAAAGAAAGTTAAAAATAATGGTATATCTTTACATGTGCGTTGCGAAATTGACCCACAAATATTATTATGCATTATGCGTTATTAGGTTTAAATGTTTCGTTTGAAGTGTCAGTGAAGATATTGTGTAAGTGAATTAAAATAAATGTTCTGATTCTGTACGTCAATGCCAGTAGGAGGCATTTCTCTCTGACATCGTTCCACGTTCGGATGATATTTTTCTTTCATTTGACTTCCAGGAATCTTAGTTTAATCTAGAAACAGATGGAATATAGCCAATCGTAGCACAAAATTTCTCCCACAATCATTGAAAGCTCCGCCTCCTTGTAGTTGTTCATTGCCTACAGCGATAGGGCGGGGTGAGGGTGGAGTGCCTTTCGTGAAGAGATCTTTCTGACATGGCATAGCCTGATTCAGGCAAACTCGGAAGAAACCACGGAAAATTCCGAAAATATAGGGAATCTAACACAGTGTCACCCGACAATCAGTTTTGGTATCAGAATTTTTTGGCCACTGATGAGGGCAAAATATTGCAACAAGAACTATCCAATTACACCTACACTGCTGATATCTTTGTAGAAATGTTAATTGTTAGCAATTTTGTAACGCAATTTGTTGATACAGAATTTTTCTGTAATGTATAATTACAAAGGAATAAAGAGAAGTTACCCTTTTAAAAATGTCATGTAGAAAAAAAGGTGTGTTACCGGTGCTCTGGAGAATTCGAAAATATTGGCATATTTAATTTTAGAGTGATCATCTAATTAAAAATTAGAAAATAAAATGCGTATTTCAAAGTAACAAATCTAAAAATATTAATAAAATTGGTCAAGTTGTTTAGAAGGAAACATGTTCCATAGCAAAGAGTAGCAAAGAAGACAATCATCGAGTTATTACCTCTTCCTGATATTTTATTCAAGAAGTGTCAAAGATGATATAAAATATGTGCTAGAAAAAATAATTTAAAAGCAGATATCTATATTTAATTCAATTTTGGGTTAATTACGGCAGTTTATTTTATTAAATGGTAAAAACATGTAGTAAAATTCATGTCTTATTTTCTGATGTTTCATTTATAAATTTAATTATGCCATTTAATTAGTATTTTTTGTAAGCTGAATATTGCCGGTTTTACGTATTTTACTGCGTGAAAAACCCATTTCTATATTTAGTAATATAGCTGATTATTTGCTTCCATTACTTTTTTGATTTAATTTAAGCACTAATTTTTCATTAACACAACAACTCTCCAGCTTAATACAGCTTCTTATATAGGATTTTTATTATGATTTTTCTTTTAGAAGATCTTATTCATTTATTCAAATCAAAATTTAAAGACCATACCTCAATTTTAACATTTTTCTATCATTTAGTTCGCTCCATTTCTTGTAACAATAAATAACATAAAAAAAAAAAAAAAAAAAAAAAAAAAAAAAAGATTATATAAAATTGCATTAGAAGTTTTAAAATGATACTTTATAAAAAATAAATTTAACCTTTGTCAAAATAAAAAGAACTAGCAGCCTGTCATAAATATACCAACAATTACAATTGAAGCCCATGATGACTGGAATGAAAATGTATTTTCATATATTCATAAGGCTTTAATAAAGTTGGCAACATTACAGATTCCCCTTGTAGTCCTGAAAGAGATTTTTAACATACGTATCTTTGAAAACATATCTTGAAAGTTTTTCGGAAGGAAAGGATTATTCCGTTGGTACGAATACCAAGTCATTGCCGACTTCATTAAACAAGAATTTTGCCATTTATTTGTTGAAAAAAAAATTCAAAAACTAGGATATATTTTTAAATATAGCATGCATTTTCAATATTTATAAATGATATTTTTATTATGCAATGCAATTAATAATAATTAATAATAATGTAATATGCAATGATATGTCTTAAAATGCAATTGGCAGATTTTTTTTTTTTTTTTTTTTTTTTTTTTTTTTTATGAATTTTTGCTATAGCACCTCACTGACGTCACACCAAAAGAAAGATACATATTTTTGTTCTGTTGTAAATAAATAAAATATTAATAATAATAATAATAATGAATCATATGAGTATTCGTTTTTTATTCTGATTTCGGTAAAACAAGACTGAAAATACATTTTAGTAATGATGACGCATGAAATGCAATATGTCTGAGTTTTTCTGGTTATCCCATCTGATTATCAATTCCATACACAACATGTCTACAGAAAGCATGTATTTGTGCATTAATAAAAAAGCATTTTAATTTACGTATGTTTAAAAGTGCAGAATTTTAAAATACATTTAAAGTAAATACCGTACATTGGTTTTAATGTATTCAAATACTTCGTGGGTTCTTCAGACGAATTATAAATTCTACGCACATCATATTTAATATTATCTAACAATATTAAAACGCATTTAAGAGAAATATGCTATGCAGCTTGCAATGTACTTGAGTTATTTTGGGTATCCCTGTATACAAACTAAGAACGCTATCTACTGAATTTTTTCCATGCAGCATCTCAAAATAATATGCATTTAGAGTACCGAAATTTAAATCCCTTGTATCATTATTTTTTGCTGATAATTTTAATGTAATGTTGAAATCAAAAATGCACATGCACACATACACATAAAGATCAAAACTGCTAAAAACCCCATTTTCGAGTTCAGGAGACCTTAATACTGGCAATTTTAAAAGAAACCAATTTACCATGTGCGGATAAGATAAAGTAAAACGCGTTATTAATTTTATTTTCTGTAATAGGAATTTTCACTAATTGACATACGTTTAAAGCACCAACCTTATTTATCCTCCCTAACCTAAATAAAATAGGATTTGATTGAAAACCATATTATCGTCAGTATTTCGTATGTCGAAAATTGTCTAAAACGCCGATTTTAGAAGATCGAACAAGTTAATATAATGAAACATAAAATAAGTACTTTCGACAAATTAATTCCTTCAGATATGACTAGTATCTCTTTGTTTAATAATCGTAATAACGTAATTTATTTTCTTTAATTTTCAAGTATAAGAATAACATAATAATATATGCGTTTTGCTTAGATTTACAAATAATGAGGGCTCTGGTAATAAGTTAGAAATAGTGATTTTAGATTTAAGAATGCTTATAAGGTAAAACATTCTTAAATTATAACACAAATATGAAGAAGGATGAAATGATTTATTGTTAGTAGAAATAAATAAAAATAAGAGTATTTTTTTTTCTTTTCTTTTTGCACTTTGCTTTTCTAAAAGATTTGTCAATACGATGTGCTTAGTGTATATTTAAATAGTGTACTTACTTTATAAATACATGAATAAACCATACTTTTCAGCATATCAAACTATTTATGAAATATCTTTACATTTCGAAGTTTCGGTTAATATTCAATTTTTAACCATCTTCAGGGAAATGATGTACATAAACTGTAAGCATAAATCAAATCAAGCCAATCTTGCACATTACAAACATTCATAAAGATATTAAAACATGAATATACGAAACATATCTTTATGAATGTTTGTAATATCCAAGAATGGCTTGATTTGATTTATGTTTATAGTTTATGTACATAATTTCCCTGAAGATAGTTAAAAATTCAATATTAATCGAATCTTCGAAATGTAAAGATAGTTTATAAATAGTTTGATATGCTGAAAAGTATGGTTTATTTATGTTTTTATAATTTAATTGACAGCATATATGAGTGGAATACATTTCATTAGTGTACTTACTGTATAAATATTCTTTACAATAAGACATCAATAATTTTTGAATGTACTGATTCTATTAAATATAAATAAATAAATAAAACAGTTAAAATTGGAAACACTTACGAAATGTCGATTCCCCACCAAAAATCTTCTTTGTTTGTTTTTGACTATTTTTTTGTCCTTAAGTTGCGTTTTCGACATAACGACTCGTCAAAGGCCTTCATATTTGGAAATGTGAGATTGGAACAAAAGCACTGACATTGTTAATTAACTTTAATTAAACAACCCTCCCACCTCAGGAAAATAAAAAAGAATGAAATGGTAAAAAATATCATCAAAATTCATCAACTGGTTTGGCTGAAACGAGGTTTAAAACTTGAGCAACGAGAAGAATTTTCCTTAAGTATCGTCAAAGCATATATTTATCTTTAACACGTTGAGCGCCATGTGAGTCATTCTAGATTCAAGACATTTTGTCATATATCTCGACAATTGAAGGGATCATCTTGAAACTTTAGGATTGTACAGAACATGTTATACTTCAAATATTTCAGAGAAAGTTTTACCCTGAAAGTAAAAGCAGTACCAATAAAAAATTAAAAGGTTGAGCGCCCTGTCAGTGATCGGTGGCTGACAGTGTCAAATATGATATAAAGCAGCGTGAACCATCGGTGGCGGATATAAAATAGGACATAAAACTAAAAATATTACATTTAATGATTGAAAATGTATTAAAAATTTGCTTAATTTTTATTTATTACAGGAGGAATCGTTGTGGAATTTTAATGGATTTTAAGAATTTGCGTGGCACTCAACGTGTTAATAATATGTATTAAATAAATTAATTCGAATTAATATTACATCGGTTTATTACTTACGTTTTGTTATTTTTCGACAGCAAATCTATCATTTGTATAACTCGGATGTATTACACTGTTCTTCGTCGAATAACTATATTTCATTTTATTTATAATTAAAAAGAATAATAATAATAATAATAAAAAACTGTTATTTTCTACTAAACATGTTTTGAATTTCCTATTGTGTTTACTTTCTTTCAATTTGAATAGCATTTTTATTACTTTCTTATATACACAATAAAAGCCAATATTGGATTCGTACAAATTTTTAAATTCCGGTTTTCGATGGATTTATACGTTTTGAAAGTTCCTGAACACGATTCGTTCATTTGTAGAAAATGTCATACTATTTGTGTGTCTATATGTCAGTGAGTGTGTGATCAAACTTTTATTCCAGTTCTATCTCAGGAACTACTGTACATAATAAATTACAAATAAATTTATGTGTTATTGCATCATGAGAAATGTAGTGCCTAGCAATTTTAATCAAATCACTCAACAGATGTCACTTCTGTATTTCGAGAATGTATCTCAGATTCTATAGTGTACAAAAAAAATCTTGATGTGTGCGATGGTCATTGGGAAATATCATGCTAATTAAATCTAAGTGCACATCGATATATAGGTTAATCTACCATGCCACATTGTTTCTTATGAATAGGAAAACTACATCTCACATTCTATTATATCAGAAAAATTGAATAAAAGAAGGTCATCATGGAACACTGCGCTGTATTAATTCCTAGTTAACTACTACTATTATCAAGAATTCATATTAATTTTACAATCACAAGTAAAAATAACTCTCATTGTGTACATTTATACAAAATTTTGTCCTATACTGTCATGTTAAAAATTTAGAAAATATCCTATTACAGCGCTGCCTGTTGAGAGATTTATCCTCAAATCTAATCAGCACCAGTGAATATCAGGGTCCAACTAAATACCAAGTTAGGTTAAATTTCATTCGTTGGTTCGTGAGATACAGGGTCCACAAAATTCGTGTTACACACACACAGAGACAGACAGACAGGCATAAACAGACATTTTACATATTACATATTACATATAGAAGAAAGTAAATAATATAAAATTTTATTTTCGAAAAATATTTCATTGAATTTTAAAAGTAGTTTAATTTTAATAATAATAATAATAATAATAATAATAAACATTATTTATATATAATGTGTTTGAAGTTTTTTTTCTTTATTTATTTACCACAAACAGGCTAAAAAAAATATTTTAAGACTGTATTCGCATATAAAGTTTCTCTAATATATCCAAAATACTACTCTTGAAATAAATTTCAGAAATTTCATTTAAATTCTAAAAAATAATAAAATTAATAAATAACCAAAAATAAATAAATAAATAACCAATATTTTAAAACCGTTTCTGTTTTTTTTTTTTTTTTTCAAAAAGAGAGATTGCAAAACTTTGATATTTTAAATATTTATACAAAACTACAAGCACAAAGAAGTATACAGAAACAAAAGTAATTTCTCTTTTACTCGGATATAATGAAAATAGATTGAAAAAATTATTTTTTTTCGATTAATACAAGAAAACTATTAAATACCACACAAAAAGAAAAAAAAAATCGAGATTTTTGGGGTATTCTTTACATCACTGCTTCAGATAATTGATGTTTTTAAAAATATACAGTTTCGAAAGTTTTTTTCTGTGTAATGTCTTCTTTAATCTTCTTTTCTTTAATTTTCTTAAAACATGTACTTTCAAAATCCTAATTTAGCTAAGATTACAAAATAAATATTGCAAATATTTAAAATTTGATAATATTATATTGAAATAAATCGACTATACCTACTATTTCTAAATTACATTTTAAGTAGCCTACCACTTTCATCTACTGTGTAAAATAAGACAAAAAATCCTGGGTGTCAAAAAGGGTTTCATTTTAAACCTTTTTAGTGCATTACTTTTGAACACTCCATCCCGGAAATATCACGGGCACGAGAATTAGAGAGCGACACCTTACCCGTCATTTTCACGAGAGCGAGAAACAAAGGTGTTAGAAAGTAGTGACATATTTGTTTTCAAAATACCAACCAACAAAATCAGCATTTCAGCCTGGAACGTCATTTCGGCTAGCAGTTAGAAATCTAACCTAAAAACTGCAAGAAACTCATATCTAAAGAAAGAATGGGGACGAATAACGCCACCAATGGAAAAATTGTGAACTATTTTTACTCAAGCTGAACATTTCACAGTACAAAACATTGTTATGAAATTGCCACTCTCATATAGAAATTTATTGATTTCATATTAAAATTTAAATAATGTATCATAAGTTTTTGGGTAACCCTGTATAAATTGGCATACAGTTTTAAATTGCTTTAAATAGTAATAAAACAAATAAAATATTTAATATACTTACAGAAAAATTTATTGTACAAAGATAGTTTCCTTCAACCTTTTTAACGTTTTAATTTTAACCTAATATTGATAAGTTTAATAAAATATTTGCATTTCCTATTCTCAGTAATAAACACCTAGGGAAATTTGAGACATTTTTTAAATTAAAGTTTATATAAAAAACCTATTATATAATACGAAATATTATAAAGCAAAAACAAAATTTTCTATTCAAGAATATCTGCAAGACTTTTAAATTGTTTTCATTCTGATATCGAAATATGCTTTTTCAAAAGAAATGTATATTTTAAATTATATTTCTTCTTGTTTTTCATAACACTATACAAATTCAATCTTTTTGAAAAAGAGAACTTTTAGTTTTAGAAAACAGATGTTGCACTCTTTTAGTAAAAAAAAAAAAAAAAAAAAAAAAAAAATCATCTGTCGTACACAGAAAACTGTTATTGTTTGTTTACATAAAAAATAAAATAAAAAGTTAAAAATGTAATAAGAAGTATATTTAACTTTTGACATTCAAATTTAATTTTTTTGTTCCTTTGTTCTAAATTCTTTTCAATATCGTAGTTTGTTTTCGTAATAGTGAGTTTATTACAATTTCTTTACATTTAAATTTCATTATAACATATTTCTGAAGTAAATTAAGAAGACACACGTAAAAGAAAGTTTATTATTTTACGCATTTGCAATAAGTTTTCATGACATTGTCGTTTTACGGTAATGTTTTATTTATTTTATGTGTAGATTTTTGTTTATCGAAATGTTATCTTAATAAAAGTCGATTGATTAAAATCTTAAAGCTGATATACTGGACGTGCAAGGCAGGAGGCTGCAGACAGACACATTTTCGTAAAAAATTGCATGAATACGGACTAGGTAAGTATTTCATGAGATGCATTTCACTCTCCTAACAACACACTTGTCCATAATGCATCCTGAAAATGTCCATAGGATGTCCGTAGATGTCCTTTGCATCCGAAGGACATCTATACGATGTGATTGGGAGAGGATGTGCTGTTAGGGGGTCTAGTCCTTTGAGCACACAGTTGACCTTAATCCGTTAACCACCAAACATTCCTTAAGATATGTTGAATTAAATACTTGTACAAAATGTTTCGATTACTATTTACACTGCGCTGAAAAAAACAAATAGAGCTATGATGCCGTTTTTGCTGATTCTTGTAAAATGACCTCTTGAATCCGAATAACTCCCATTTCGACCCGTCACAAACCGTTTTCTCGGAACACTACCCTTTCCCCCAATTTTTCTCACTGTTCGATAATTTTATGGCAATGAATTTTATTTGGAGAATGAAGAAGAATTAATTTAACATTGATATATATATATATATATATATATATGTATGTATAAAGTTTAATAAATAATATTAATAAATAATATTATTTTAATAAATAATATTCTGTGAAAGTTTTACTGGAAGATCATGCAGAAAAAAAAACTGTATATTTTTTAATACTTTTTCTTTCTTTGTTACACAAAATTTTCCGCAAGATAATATTGCTTTATGTATAAACTAAATGCATCATTTATAATAATTTTTCCCACTGTATTTTTTTTTTTTAACTGAATAATTTTGATCACATAATTTTTATCGGCCTTAGGACACAACTCCGAGAGTTTTGAACTATTTAGAAATACATGGGCGACTCTACCACGTCTTAGTTTACTTTCTAATCATACTTTCTTTTTACGTCTTAGTTTACAACGTTTTTGTACAAAACAATTTTTACGTCATTTTGCTCATTTGCATTTATACTTACACTTCTGAACATATTAGGCATACATTACAATTAATTGTTTTTTTTTAAAATATGATATAAAAAGAATATTCTTATAATTTAAAAAATTATCTGGATATTTATTTCATAGTTTTGGGAACTATAGTTACAATGACTTTTATCCCGAATGATTCTCATTTATAGTTTTACAATAACCATTCAGAAGTTCTTACATATCTTTCACACATGAATGATACCACGAATATCCATGCCTAAACCGGAACGCGAAGCTCCAGAGGGTAGATCTCTACAAATTGGATTTAAGAATGTGGCACTAAACAACAACAAAAATTAAATATCCTGCATATCTTGTATTTTGTTGTTACACTTACACTGTAGTTTCTGGCAAGAGCGTCTTATTGCACATAGTCTTGGGCAAGTGTAACATATTCCTCATAATTTGGGGCAAGTGTAACATATTCCTGCTATTTCTATATACAGTAAATTTAAAGATGTGTAACTCGAGTTTCTGATGAATCTGGGATGGAGGATTTTCGAGGACTCTGGTTGTTGTTGTTGTTGTTGTGACTTATTCTCCAACAGACTGATGAAATCAGACAAGATCCATTTGACCGTTAACCCTAAGAAATTCGAGAACCAGAAAAGGGGGGAAGAGTACAGGTCCTCCCTGGAAAGACCCAAACAGAGCAGGATGTGTTCAGTCGAGGCTTGCTGATCTTGACATTTAGAGCAGACGGCAAATGTCCTCCTGCCCCCGAAGAACGAGGGAATCTTTTATGTGACCGCTTGCCAATCTTGATATTGCATATTTTGTCAGAATTGAGAACGAACGGAGCGTCCGGCTCTTTGCCCGCATACCAGTGATGGCAGGGAAGGATCTTCCACTCCTTCAAAATTTCATAATTAACCTTAGATTGATGTTCTGAGTAGGTATAAGGTTGAAGAGAAATGTGTAGAATAAAAAAAAACCTCCTCGGTTGAGCAATCCGCTTTCTCATTACCATAGATGTCAACATAATATGGAATACACTAAAAATAAACATCATGAAACTATGAAATAAGTTTAACTTTAAGAAGAATAGAAATGCTAGTTTTATCTCTAGTTGTGATCCAGTGTTGAAGGGAGCTGCGACTATCCGAATGTATCGAGGGGTCTCGGAAGACACGCTTATTGAGAATAGAATCAAGACCCTGTTCAATTGCAAAAAGTTTGTTTTTAAAGACTGATCATCAAGGTTACGGAAGCAGATGGGACATTTTTTCCTGTTTTCTCAATGTAGATGCCACTATCAGCATAGTAAACTAGTCTACTGTCGTCCGTATGGATTTTTATGGCGTTATCGGGATCTTATTTATAATTTTCAGTGTTAACTGCCTAAGATGAGCTGGGATCAAGTCTTTCTTAGTGACCGGAGTAGAAAAGCCAAAATGGAGATGGTCTCTGTGGAGTCCCTCTGAGGGACTCAGACAAGATTTTTAAGGAGTTGGGCTCAACCTCACCATAAGGCAATTGCAGGAGTTTAACATGACTTAAGGGACTGTGTTTCATGAGTCACTGACTACTACGCCAGTTATTTAGATATAGAGATGTTTTAGGGTACATGACACTTTGGTCCCGCCGTTTTGGTCCCGCCACTTTGGTCTCGCCGAATTGGTCCCGCCACTTTGGTCCCGAGGAAATTTTGGTTCCGCCATTCTGGTCCTGCCGTTTTGGTCCCGCTATTTTGGTCCCGATATCAGGAATAATCAAACAAAGTATTACAGATAAAAAGTGAAATTATTTTTTCATATTTCGAATTCTTTCATTTGACTTGAAAACAAGGGGGTAGGAAAAGTCAAAATTATTATCATCTATATATTAATTTGAAACATGTTTTTGTCTGTCTCCACTATATTGAGAGAACTACTTGGTGTAAAAATTTGGTTGAGGTGTCTAAAAAAAGGTCTTGGTCTGTAGATGTGCTATGAGAAGAGAAAAATAAAAAAAAGTCGAACCCCCCCCCCCCCCGGGGGCGAAACGGGTTAAAAACACGTTTACGAGCTTAACTAAGCTTCAAATTACTTCACGGTGAAGAAATTGTACATATGGGGACTAGAGTCGAATACTAAAAAATCACTTTCTGTTGCATACAATATAGTGAGACCCCTGGTGGTGAAAAATGGAACTAGGGGATTTGGCTGCAGACTCTATCATGTTACATCTTATTTTAAAGGTCTTGGTATTTTAAAGGTCCTGACCGTTGGTGATCATCGTACAGAACACACTGCGCCCCCTGGCGGTGGAACGTGCAACTAAAGGATTTTGCAGCTGACACCACCATGTGACACCTTTTTTAAAAGGTCTTGGAAATTCAAGGCGGTTGTTGATAAAGGTCTTGAAATTTCATGTTGATTGGGATGTTTGTATATAATATAGGGCGCCCCAGGTGGTGAAAAGTGGAACTAAGTGATTTTGTAGTGGGCCCTATCATGTTGCACCTTATTTTAAAGGCCTTGGTATTTCTTGACCGTTGGTGATGTTCCTATAGAACACACTGTGCCCCCTGGTGGTGGAAAGTGCAACTCAAAGATTTTGCAGTTGACACCACCATGTGACACCTTATTTGAAAGGTCTTGGAAATATAAGGCGATCGGTGATGTTCGTATACAACATACTGCACTCCCTGGTGGAGGAAAGTAGATTTTGCAGCGCCTGCGTTGCATACCTGCTATACGGTGCCGCAGCCACAGGCAGCGGTAACACGAGTCAGAGGTTCGTTCGTTTCAAGGTTAATTTTTGAGAATTTTTTCATGGTATTAGCGGCTTGCATATACTTGCCGCAGGCACTGGGTCACGAACCCGAGTTCCGTTCTGTTTAAGGTTTTTTTTTTTTTTTTTTTTTTTACAAATAATTATTTTTTTCGTGATGTTTTCATTTTAAAACAGAAATTCAAACAGAATCGAGTTAAAGGTATAAAATAATACAAAATTAAGTTTCATTTAAGGTATCATGGGCCCGGGCAACGCCGGGTGGGTCAGCTAACATACAGTCTTAGTATTAAACAAAGTAGAAAATAAAAGATAGCATATGTTTATTTGAAGTCTGTTTGACGTCACATTGACAGTACTTTGTAGAAAGTGATGTCATATACAGTATTTCTATTTATAAGCATTTTTCCGACTTTCTTTTTTTAAGTGAAATGTCGTAAATTATATTAGATGTTTTATCATGAAACACATTTAAATAATGGTGCGACGGTTTTTGAAACATTACGGTCAATAAAGTGATCGTCGAATTCGATGGGTTCCAGCTAGTTATTATTATTTTGCAACAGAAAGTTATAGTAAGAAATAAAACTGAAAAAACGTCTAAAAATTTGAGATTTCGATTTTTTCTTTGGACGATAAAGGAAGAAGGACAGCAAATACGTGAGGGAACTTCGGGCAAAAGAGAACTTAGGCGAATTTTTACAATTGGAATGGGGAGTAAAATACCTACAATCTTGTTGAAAATGATGTAACTATAGGGCACGTTGAACAGAAAATTTATTATTTCGGAGTGAACGTTGAATGATAAAGGGTATTAGATATCAGCGAAGATCTAAGCATTGTTAACATATCAAAGTCCTGAAAATTTTAGTTTAAATAAAATACAAGGTTTTTAAAATAAAACACTGTAATGCGGCTCTTAAATATCACATTTAAATTTAAAGGGTTCGAAATAGATGCTTTATCCAGGCATTCTCTAAATGTTAGAGTTTAATAATAAAAGAAGATACGAGGAACCTAAATAATGATCCCGGGATTTAATTTGTACAGATCTGCTAAACTTGAGTCGTTTTCTTCTCTGTCAATCGGGATACATTTGTCAAAAACAGAAAATAGTTATACATCACACAGAATTGTAAAAACATTTCTCCTTCCTTATAATCCCTTACAATATTGTTTAAGAAAATTTAGATTAGAAGCGCCCCCGACTTCTTTTTTTTTTTTTTTTTTTTTTTTTTTTTTCAAATGCGCTGAAACAAAACAATGAAATTCGTTTTAATTGTCTGTTGGAGAAACAGGTGTGAAACGAATCCCAAAGTGCTTCAGAGTGGGTATTGATTTTAGTCACAGAGTCATATCAGACAGATATATTTATTTATTATTATTATCATTTTTTTTTTTTTTTAACATAAGATTAAAATAAAAAGATAAAATATTGTGCATCAACATTTTCCAAACTTTGATGCTTGCAATGCGCACAGTTGATTAAATATTTGACTACTTACATTTTTTCACTTTTAAAATAAAATCATTGTAATTGAAAGGAAAGTAATTTATATACATATATACATGGTTAACATAATTAAATATCACGGACAAACAAACAGGCATTTTTTTTTTTTTATTATTATTAATATAACACAGATTTTGATGTAAATTTCTGTTAGATGAGTGATAAAAATTAAATACAATCAAATCGAATGAATTCTCTCTCACTCTCTCTCACACACACACATATATACATGAATAAATTCATATGTAAATTCAAAAACTTCATAAATGATCGCAATCTTATGCTTGTGAAGAAGAGTCTATGATGGGAGCAGGCCAAGAATTAGTTATTTGAAAGAAACAGAATTTTGTCACTAAAAGCAAATTATATTTAATATCCTAAGGTTTTCTTTCTTTCTTTCCCCCCCACTTTTTTTTTTTTTTTTTTAACAATATTTTTCTGTATTTTATTATTTTTTAATTAATTCAGACTTTAACAATAAATATATTCAAATAGGGATTTTTTTTTTTTTTTTTTTTTTTTTTTTTTTTAAATAAGAAGGTACTGTTGTTATTGTTAGCAATACTTTTAAAATCACAAAATTTTGTCACTAATAGTAAATTAAAAACCAAATTACAATTAAAGTAAATTAAATCGAAATAAAAAAAAAAAAAAAAAAAAAAAAAAATCTCAATTAAAAAAATAAAAGAAAAAATGAGAGAAAAGAAAAGAAAGTGCAATTGCATCAAAAAAAAAAAGTTTAAATATATTAAATGTTCGCAAAAAAATCAGAACAAAATTCTCAGAATCTCAATGGCAAGGAAGCAATCATAATGTCGGAAATTTATGAATTTACCTATAAGTTATTCCTTAATTAAAGATATTTTAAGAGCACTTCAATTTTCCCGTATCAATAAATAGGCTATCATATTAAAAAACTGATATATATATTTTTAAATAGCAAAAAATTAGCGGGACCAAAATGTCTCGGGTCCAAAATTGCCAGGGACCAAAATTTCCTTGGAGCCAAAACGGCAGGACCAAAATGGCGGACCCAAAGTGGCGGGACCAAAACGGCGGGACCAAAGTGTCCTGCTTCGAGATGTTTTATTATGCTGGGTTTCTAGGTCTAAGTCAAGTTTCCAAAATGAAGTAGTTTATTCCTGATTATGTCTCAAATACGTGTTCGCTTATATTTCTCTTTAAAAATAAACTTTTCAAGTAAAATTTCCAAATAAGAGAAAGTGTAACAGAAAAATATTTCGAGATTAGCATCTCTTGTTATCTCCATCCACTGAAGCAACAGTATAATTTGTAATCGTATTGAACACATATGATGCAATTTATTCTATATATAATTTAAAATTTGTATATTAATTGCAACTGTTTATTGCATTGATATATTTGGAACATAACTACTAATTATATATTTCTTTTAACTTCTAAACATATTTACCTTATTGCATTATCAGTAGAAGTTAAATGAATTATTACAAAAAGCTCTCAAGTACAATTTTAATGTTTGAATTTATTTGAATTATCTTGATTTTTTAAATTCTAATTTTACATGTGACAAAGAGTTCTTTCAAATTTCATTATTAATGTTTAAAATTATTTTTGCCAATTTATCAATATTCTAAAAGTACAATAAAAATATTTCTTACTAATAAGAAGAATTGATGTTGCAGCGCATCTGTATTTAAAATATTATTTTTGGAATTAAATAAATTTCTAATCTAATTAAGCTGTTTGGGTGAAAAAGGTTATTATTAACTTTTGAAAATATAAAATATTGTATTACTCTATACTCAGATTACACATATGAGTAATAGTACACTTCGTATTACATCTTTAATTAGCATAATAAAATCTGAAGAACATTGGAAATATACTTTAAATTATATGGAATCGAAATTCGACAAACCTTTTGATTCAATTTTAATTATATACCATATTTGTGAGGTATTTTATCGCAAAGGTTACCTATAGGCATTTTTTATTGCCTTGAAATGTTTGTAGAAATTTATTTCATAAAATGATTTAAGTATTTCATGAAATTTTAAAGTACTGAGGGTTTTTTTTATTTTTTTTTTATTATTTTTTTATTTTTTTAATAAATAAGGTAAAATTATTTAAATATTAGTTCATTTCGCAGTTTAATTAAAGCACGCATAAAGAGTTGTAAAGAAATGGGTGCAAGAAATATTTTTAAAATCTTGCGGGTAGTGGCAAAAACGTACTTTGGAGAAAATAAGATTTAAAATGAAGAAATACAATAAAGTTCAGTTTTGACTCAATTTACTACTTTACATAAAACTTTTGAGCTAAAGTGCATAGAAATATAAATAAAGAGTCAAAATATTTAGAATCTTCCATGTATAAATTTACATATATACTTTTACATATATATATATATATATGCATATCAGGAAATCATTTCTTTCAAAATATCCTTCGTAATACACTTTCGATTCCTTAAGAATCCACATTATGAAATATAACTTCTACTACAATATTTGAATGGTTCAATAAGACAGTTAAGTTTTGAATTATATTTAATATCAGTGAAAAAAATCATGTTCACTATATTACATAATATAAAAGAAACGAATGTAAGAAATGTAAGCAATTATTTTGAAGATCCCTAAAGGAAATAAAATCTTCCTATTTTCTCGACGCATTTCAAAGAAATTTCATTTTGAATATTTGATTTTAGAAAATATTACACTTTCAATATGAAATGGCTTACATTCTTTTACAATGCATGTGCTTCTTTTTCAGAAATATAGAAAAAAGTAAGAAAATTTTACTTGATTTTCTATGAAAGTGCATTCATTTTATATGCATATATAAGTATGCATTTTCGATAGAAGAAAAACACTTTTTATGCATTTTAGACTAATTTTAATTATTTATATCATAAAATATGATTTCTTACATTAGAAGTTCATTAAGCATATAAATGAGAGAAAAATTTCAAAACAGAACTCTCAGGATTTCATAAAACATCTATTTTTTTTCCTTATATTTAAGTAAAGAAAAAATGACATTTTTAATTAAAATAAATAAATTAATAAATAAATGACGATGAATATAAAGTGTTTAAAGTTAATACGTAATACGTATATATATATATATATATATATATATATTTAAGATCGTTCCTTTAAAAAGACCAAGAACGATATATATATATATATATATATATGTATTTGATGTCGTTCCTTTAAAAAAAACTCAAGAACGATACTTTTATTTACAAATATAAATACTTAAAATAAAATACCGAAAAACACCTTTAGTAAAATAATACAAATAACAATAATAATTAAATAAATATATCCAGTAGCTCTTTTTTTTTTTTTTTTTTTTTTTTTTTTACTAATTCCCTAATGTTTTAATTGGAAAAGTTAATTGACAGGATTTTAAAGATTTATTGCTTTGATTAGAAGATGTTCCTATAAAGTTCTTTTATGCACTTTTAAGCCACGAAAAAAAATCTCTTCTATTGTATCTTTTGTTACGTCAAATAAAAGAACATCAGGTCGATAACTTTAAAAAAAAAAATGAGGGAATTTGACACAATATACATAATTAACTTGAAAAACCGAACTAATAAAATAGTTGACATTAGAAATGACACAATGTTTAGTTATTGAATATTTTTAAGCTTTCTACAGAATCAAAAAAAATCTTTTAAGCTATTATATGACGCTTTAAAACCTGTAGAAGAATATGAAAAAAGTCATAGTTAACAAGAAAAGAAAAATTACATTTAAAAAATTCTAAATGATAAAGTTCTATTTAATAAAATAAAATTGTTGCAAATAGCATAAACTTTTGTATTTAACATGTTACTGGTCATTCGCACTGAAATTTATTATAAGGCATTATGTCATATTTTTATGCAACAGTTTATCGATATTGTTCCTTTTTTTTTCTTTGTTTTAATCAAAGCTATCATGAAAAGCGACTTGCCCACCAACACTCACCAGTAAGTACAGTTGATGAATTGTGGCATCGTGTGGAAGCGTCTTGACGTCCTGTACCGGAATATGTCATACAATTGCTGTTCAATACTTTGCCTAGCGTCAGATAAGTACAGTTATTGTCCCCAGTGGTCGCTGCTTTATGTACTGTTTTCTCAGACTTTATTACGCCAAATTTCCTGAAAATTTAATCAGTCGATCTTCCTAATGTACGTGTCCAATAAATATCACTTTGATATTTACATTACTTTTTGGTATTGCATTATTCAGATTTAAAAATCAATTTTTAAATTTAAATAAGCATCATTCATTGGCAATAGAAAATTAATCTTTATAAAAATAAAATGTTTTTAAAATTAAACCCATTTCAGTCTTTATAACTTCAAGTTTTTGTTTACTGTTTGAAATACAATCTGGTGTATGCTAGCCTAAATATCTTCAGAAACCTGCTAAGTACTACATAGTTTTTTTAATAGCTGTGTTCCCACATGTTGATGAAGGAAACACAGCATAATTGAAATTTTTAGTTTGAATTGTGTTACATTTAACTAACTTTCTTGTTTATTAACATTATTAAATTATTGTTCTTGTTGTTTCTACATCCCACTTTCATATCTTCACTTATCATAATTTAAATACATTGTTTTATTTTTGTAAATAAATTTAGTGCTGCTTTCAACGCCTATTCTGTGCAAATCATTTTTGTCATTTATTTTGAAATTAATATATACATATACACTAAGCCACACACACACACACACACACACACAAAAAAAAAAAAAAAAAAAAAAAAAGCCGCACTGCTGAAATAAATGACTTATACATTTTTTATTTGTAATAACTTTAAAATTGAGGGTTTAAAGAAATAAAACTGTCTTGTTTGCATTATACCAAAGAGATTAAATGATACCTATCTAAATTTTCGATAGAATAATTCGCTTTATTACACTCTACGAAGTAGTTTATAAGAATCTGCATAAAACTTTCGTTTTACACAAAATGCAATAACAATACATTTTGTATTCTATTACGATTTGTTATATGAAATAAACAAGTTATAATTAAATATATGAAATAAAACTATTTATTTGTTAGATAAAAGCAATTTATTATTACAAATATGTATTGTGTATTGGGTTAATTCCACCTTTATGTGGAATTACTGCTTTAATGCACAATGACATAGTATTTTACAATATTCTTATATAAATCTCAGAAATTTTAATGTACCAAATATCACAAATATTCTTTTCTAGTTCTGGCAGAGATGTAGGTTGCAAATTTCGAATCCTCTCCCCTCTCCCCTGCCTTTTTATAGACGAAACATTTTCGAGCGGATCGAGATTAGGACTATTTCCATGTCTGGTAAAGAAGAAATTCTACTATATCATTTGTGGGATTTAATTTAAAGTGAAAAAAAGGTATGATTACTTACAGAATTATAGGTTCTGAGGGGAATGAATAGAAAAAATTGACAATCTGAAGTGAATAAACTTACCACAGATGCCGCGTAGTAAGGTGCCATATCATCTTAAAATGCTGTTTGCGGAAATGCCCATGATACCTCCAAAATAGTCGGTCAGGAATCATTTTTATAAAGACTGTGTTTTATTTCGAGCTAACTGATCCCTCGAGCATAAAAATTTGCCCGACTGTTTGAAAAGTTATACACCTCCGCACCATAATGTACGGAAAATGTGTCACTGTGTTAAAAGTGCGATTTTCATTAAGTCGATCATATTTTTGTTGTCAGATCTGCTGTTTTCTTTAGCTCGAAACAAGTTAAACTTGACTCATGAGAGTGAACTAGTTCAGCCCAATAATTAACTAATTATTTTTTATTTTTTTTAGCCATCTGATTTCTTGCTTTCCTAATTCACTTCACTAAGAATGGAATTTTTTCAAAATTTCTGACATTTAAACCTGCTTTGTTTAATAGTTGCTGCACAGTAGTTAAAGAAATTATGCGGCTAAACACTTTATCTGAATCTCTTTTATGTTCTAAATGTAATACAAACCCATTTTAAAAGCAATGACTTTTTAACTTACGATCATCTCGCTTGGATGAGCAGCATGGCAATTTCCAGTTTAAACGGCTAAAAAATTTTATATCTTGCTAAAAACCATATTACCAATATTTCGTTAACATTTAATTATTTTGCCATCTCACGTATTAAAATATTTTTTTGATTTTAATTCAAAAATTAATACTTTTGGTGGCATCGTTAACTGCCTTATTCTTACCATTTTTGAAATAATTTCGAAAATTACAATTTTCCTACCAATTGTATTTTGTTTTTAACACTGTACTCAATGCTAAAGTGTATGTGGAGGATATCATAACACAATCTGTTCAAAAATTTGCTTTTACAACAAGAAAATTTGTGGTTGTAGAATGTGAGAAGTAAAATATTCAAGTGCGTTTTATCTTTTTTTTTTTTTTTTTTTTTTTTTCTTGCTTAGTGTAGATATATATACATATAAGAAAAAATTATTTAAGCATATAGTAAAATCTCCATCATCTACATGTACAAAACAATAATTTCAGGACGTAAATTTATTTTATGCGAGGTTAAGAAATTTAAAATTTTATTACTATTTACTAAAAAATATTCAATTATGTATTTACGAAAACATCAAATAAAATAAAATCAGGGCTACATGGTTAATATCACTCGAACGAGCATTTAAATATGCACTACGTATGCTATGAGTATAAGAATCGATAAACTTATTTTTATTTTTCAATCATAGAATGCATTTTTTAATTAGAAAAAAATAATGAAACGTTAAATAAATTTTAAAGATAATAGCAAAATTTGTGACATTAAAGGTTAAGAATTGATAGGGGTTAAAAAGTTTTCCGTATCACTGCTTCTCGTAATTGCTATTCTCCTACACTTGCGCAAGCTGAAAATTAATTTTGCAATGTTTTTTATACAAGAAAAAAATATGAATTGCTTTTTTTCCACCTTTTTTAAAATAAAGTTTTTTTTTTTTTTTTTTTTTTTTTTTTTTTGGGATTAGCTATATAGTCGTCTCATAAAAGAAAAATATTAATTTATACATAAATATGTTAATGCATCAGTAAATTTTTGATAGAAGAATTTGACATTTAAAAAAAAAAATTTCTATCCTCATAATTAAAAATTTCAAAATTATTACATTATTTATGTCTATCATTATAAAACATGCCTTTTTTTTTCTTTTTTTTTTCTAGTTAGTTATTTGAAAAGGTAAAATATTTTATTTATTTATTTATTTATTTTTTATATTAATATGAAATAATGTAAATCAAAAAGATATTTTCGTAAGAAAATAAAAATTGTTATGTTTATATTTTAATTTATTAATTTGAAGATTTCTTTTGATATTTTAACGATACATTTTTACATTTAACCAAACTAAATATATTTTATTAACCATAAGAATATGGCTTAAAAATGAGTTGCTATTACTGGGTTGTCCAATAAGTTACGTCATAGTTTATTTTCTGTGAAAACTTCGAAAGAGCGTTTGGCAGCCAATGAGCCAATAACATTTCCACATCTATTATTTTTTATATAGGTTATTATGCACATAGTAATAACAGTATTATAAGGAATGTTGAAAACAATGGTATATCTTTACGTATATGTTGTACAAATGTGACATAAGTATAATCAAGTGTTATTAGGAATGACTAATTTTAGTCAGTGAAGATAATACATAAGAAAATACATAAGAGGAATAAATGAAAAAAAGATGAGTTTGTTTTGTAGGTTATTGCCAATTGTCTACATGATGAACCTAGACATGGATAGTTCACCAAAACATAATATATCACATTTAAAAACCTGACTTCCAATTTTAGTTAAGAAAAAAGGCCATATATTTAAAGTATATGGACAATTCTACATTTATCTATATGTTTACGTGGGTTATTAATACGTACATAAATTACGGTCTGATAATGAATGTTAAAAGTAATAGTAATAATAAAAAATGCAATAATAAAAATGTCACATATGTTTGAGTATGCGTTATTAGGAATGAATGATTAGGTTGAAATGTCACTGAAGATAATGTATAAGAAGTAAGTCAAAAAAAAAAAAAAAGTTGTGTTGGTCCTGTGGGCTAACACCAATGGCTGACAAGCCTCACTGACGCCATTGTTTATGATAATGATTTTTATTTCATCTAACATACAGGAGTCTTAGTTTAATCCACAAACACTCATAGCACAAATTCTCTCCCGAAAGCATTAATAGTTTCGCATCGTTCTAGTCTATTGTCTATAACGATGGAGCTGGGAATGGGTGTACTGTTTTTGGAAAGCGAACTTTTATAGTCTGATACACGCTAATTTCGGAAGAAACCCTGTAAGAATTCGAATTCCTAGAGGCTCTAACATAGCACCACGCGTCTACCTGATATGAGATCAGAAACTTTTGGTTACTGATGGGGCAAAAATATGAAAGTATGAACTGTGCAATTATGCATATACTGCCAAATTCGTTGAAGAACGGCTAGTAAACATCCTGTAACAGTACTCGTTAATAGAGAAATTCTCTGTAGTATATAATTAAGAAGGAATAAGAATAACATACCTTCTTAAAAAATATGAAGTAGAAAAATAAAAGAGTGCATTAATCAATGCTCTATGAAATCTAACAAAACATCAATCAAATCAAAATAACTATACGGAATGTGTTATTTTTTGTTATTTTTTTTCTTTTTTTCTTTCTTTCTGGTATTGCATGGTCATCTTTCCTCAGCATGAAGGTATGATAGCCTTCCCACTACTTGTGTTCGCATAATTCGATTATTTTGTGCCTAAAATGTGGTAGGTATGTGTATAATAATTCTAAATGTGCATCGATATTTTTTTTGTATTTACATTCTAAGAATTTTTGTTTCAATCTTTAAAAATTATGACCATCTACCCTAGAGTTATCCTGAAACATGCGTAAAATAGTTATTTTTTAAATAATTTGCATTTGTTCTGAATTACAGAATTACAGAATTACATTTACATAACAATTTTCATCAGTAGAATTAAGAACGGTTATTTTATATATTTTTATTTTATTGACAAAACAGGCGTATAAATTAACAATGACTTTAAGTCCAGCTTTGCGATTTATTTTAAGTTGCTTTCTTTTTTATAGATTTATTTTATGATAGCAATAATTTCTAAAAATAATATGAAGTAGTCGCTTTTCGTAAAAAATAACAACGCTATCAATACTCGCATATTCGTAGTAAAAATTTCTTAAAAAATATCCACGTATAAAATTTTATTTTCCAAAAGCATAATAATGAGTTTTTAAAAAGTAGTTCATTAATATTCATAAAACGAAATTCTTCGTAATGTTATGTATTTGCAGTTTAATTATTAATTTATCACAAGTAGTCATAAAATAATTCAAGAATTTGTCCGCATGCAAAATTTCCACATTATATATATATATATATATATATATATATATATATACAACTTTCGAAGTAATTTTTAGAAATTTTATTTAAATTGTAAAAAGCAAATCAACCAAAATTTTCTGTAAGTTTTCTTTACTTTTCTTTACATTCAAACTTTGATATTATAAATATTAATTAAAAACTACAAGTAGAAAGAAGTATAGAAAAACAAAATCAGCTTAACATTTTCTGGGTTATAATGAAAATAGATAGAAAAATTAAAAGACTTTCGAATAATTCAGAAAAACTTATAAATACCATAGAAAAAGAAAATTAAATCTAAATGTTTTGAAAATTTTCCGCGTCACTGCTTCAGATAATTGATCTTTTTAAAAATATATAGTTACGAAACATTTTAACTGTTTAATGTTTTCTTTAATCTAAAAAAATAAAATTATTTTAAAACTATCCATTTATTAAAGATTTTTATACTTTTTAATACCCTATTTTATTTCTGTATTTTTGCCTGTACTAACCACATGAAATAAATAATTCTATATATTTGTAAGGTATTTTTTACAGGCTTGTTTTATTTATTTATTTGATGCAGCCTTTTATATATTCAATAGAAGAAAGTATTGGATTAGTAAGAAATTTTGACACGCAGTTTTCAATGCATTTACACGTTTTGAGATCTCCAGAATACGATTGTGTTTGTATGAGAGTAGCAAATATTTTGTAGTACCACTCAATCAGAAAAAAACGGCAGGAAATTTCATATAAATTCATATGTACTTGCATTTTGACTAACTAGTACCTACCACCTTTTAGTAAAAATCGCCCAACAAGTGATGATTATTTTTCACCGTTATTTTGATTAAGATTTAAGATAAATAACTACCAAAAGTTTTCTGTTAAAATTTTTTGAATAACGTAGGATTTGAAACCACAGCTTTTCGAATACGTGAAAATTTTATTCGGTTGTTCTCGGTTGCTTTTTCTTTTTTTCGATTCAAAATGTTTACAGCTTCTGAAACATCTAAAATAACACAGCAAAATTATGCTTAGTGATTTGCTTTGGTACAAACTTTCCTATGTAGACAACTTGTAGACAATGTTTCAATGTACCAACCATAAACATTAGATTTTCAATTCGAAATGTAATTTCTACTAACACTATCAAACCTAACTTCAAGAAGCGCATCGCATACCTAACAAATCATAGAGATAAGCAGCGCCATCCGTGGAAAAATTGGGAACAATTTTAACTCGAACAAAACTTACACAGTGAGGAACATTGACGTGCAATTAGCATTCACGTATGTTAATTACTTTATTTAACTTAAAAATTGAAATTTTTCTGAGATTTTTGGTTCACTATACTTAGATTGTAAAGACTGACTATTAACCTTGTTTATTTCAGTCATCTTAATCACTTGAATGTCTATTTAATGTGAATGAAGAAAAACCATGTAAAATCTAACTTCTTTTGTTTTAAACTTTAAATAAAGGGGAATGTGGGGTCTTTCACCCAATGTTTTAACTTAATTAGGGGAGATAGGAGCACAGTGGGCCTAGGTGCACAGTGGGCCACCGCTATTTAAATCTCTTAATATTTAACTTTTTTTGTTTATATTGAGACTCATAAATGACGGCATGTTACTACTTGCATACATCCAAAAAACCATATGGTAAATGCCATGGTAGACATTTTATACAATTTTTATGTTTTGAGCTGCTCAAAGTATATATATATTTTTTTTTTTTTTTTTTTTTTTAATCAGGACTGAACTATTGACTACATGTATTGAATAGTTCTTAAGAAAAGGTAAGATTTTTTTTCATAAAAAATATTAGCATATTTATAGTCTATATATAATTTTAATATTATTATTTGTTTTGTCTGAACATGGACCACAGTGGACCGCTTTCCTGTGTGCTTAAAAGTCCAAATTATATTTAATACCTTATTTATTTTAGTTAAATTTACCTATACAAATATAAAGTGACTCAAAATAATTAATAAAAATAATAATCTTAATGTTATAATAAAATAAATTTCTGAAAAGGGAAAATTGTTGAATAGTAGTATAATAATTATGAATACCTAAATTTAAGAACAATTTGATGTGTTTAATATTAAAAAAATAAATAAAATGATTATATGATATAATAAATAGTAGGTTATATAAATTTATTGTTGTTGATTTTAGAAATAACATGTAAAAGATAAAAGTAGAATATTTTTAGTTAAACTTATCTCATAAATATAATGTAAAGTATTAATATCTCAAAATAATTAATACAATTGTTTGAATACTAATATAATGTTTAATTATATATTTCATAATTTTTATAAATATATAACATTAATAAACAAATTAAAGATATATCTTATTGTTTCTAGTGATGGCAGGTAAAAGACAAAGGAAATCTGATATAGGATTCTTCCTCTAATTTGGTTTCTTATTTATTTTGATTTCGTTTAAATTTTGGTAATTTTATTTCATGAAAATGCTCTAATTATGTTATTTAGACTAGAATTGCATAAGAAACTAATTTTAGACGAAAGAAAAATCAGTAATTTATATTAATTGAACATGTAGTCCAGTGTGTCCCGGTGGACCAACCTCTATTGTTCTTTATTGGGTCCATTTTGTGAGTGCACACAATTTATTTTTTTTTATTCGTAATGTATTAGAAGTAATGTTATATAAAAAAAATAGGACATGTAAAGAAAGGTTTAAAGAAAGTTTCCTAATTTTTTCAAGTACTTTGCTTTTTTATTTTTGGTGAAAAAAAATTAAAAGAGTAAAAGTGGTCCACTGTGCCCCGGTCCCCTTAAACTTAAAAATATTTTTTTGACTTAAAGAATAAATAGTTTAATTTTCACCAAGGCTTGTACTATAAGCTGATAATTTTATTTAAGCAGCGTTGTCTTAATACACTGAATTTTAACAACGATTAAACATTTAAAGCTATATTTATCACAGTTGAACTCACATTTTAAAAATGAATCAAATAACTCTGTCTAGAGATTTTATACAAACAGCACAAAATTTTTAATTAGATAGTTTGATTTTAAAAGAAATTAAACTGAGAAGGATTCACTTCATTTCCCCTAAAACTTTCATCCTAAATAACTCGACCCAAATGAACACGAAAAGCTTCACAACTCCCCTTACACGCTTTCTGTATCTCCACTAGAATCAAATGCTAATATAATTCAGAAAACTAGCCAACTTCTTTTATACCAATCCCACTCTTTTATACTCAACCAACACCTCCTATAATAATGCCGTCGAGCTGAACTTTACATAACGGAAGATAGGCCGATTGCATTGAGTCAACATTTCCTTTAATATCTATAGGATGGTGTGAATTATATGAAATCGGCCGACCTTCCATTACGTAAATCTCAGTTCGGATGCATTGTTACAGGTGATGTTGGCTTAACCTTACATTTTCCACAAGACCATCTCCATCATACGATAGATTAAACTGGTGATTTTAACTCTTCCACCCGAGCACTCCATGGAACACTAGACGCCATATCGAGTACTTGAACTCGAAAGATACTGCGTAAAGCCTCACACATTACAAGTTCTCCATATAAACTGATTTAACTAGTAAATGACTTTAAATATCAGTAGAATAATATAAAATCCTTTAAATAGTAGTGATAGTTTCGTGGGTTTCGGGATACAAACCCACGAAATCAGTATTTCAGCAAGGAGCGTCATTTTGGCTGGCAGTAAGAGGTTTAACCTATAAGCTACAAGAAACTCATGCCTAAAGCAAACGTAGGGGCGAGTAACGCCATCAGTGAAAAAAAAATATATTGAACTATTTTAACTGAAACTTAATATTTCACTGTAAAAAAGTCTGTTGTGCAATTGACAATCTCATAAGCAAACTATTTGATTTTATATTAAAAATAAAAATAAAAAATAAAATAAAGTCAAGGATTTTTGGTAAAACCTGTGTATATGTCTATATAATTTTCAATTTTTTAAAAATATAATAAAACAAATAAAATATTTAAAATGGTTATTGAAAAATATATTTTAAAGAGATAATTTCCTTCTTCTTTTCTAACCTTTTTAATTTCAACCTAATATTGATAATTTTAATAATTTTAATAATAATAATGTATTCCCTATTCTAAGTAATAAACATCTAGAAAATTTTCGAAAGATTTTAAATTAAAATTTATTATATATATATATATATATATATATATATATATATATATATATATATATATATAATTGTATAGTTATAATAAATTGTTTTTATTTTAATATCGAAATATGCTTTTTCAAAAGAAATGTTTTCTTTTAAATTATATTTCTTCTTGCTCTTCGTAACACTATCCAAATTCAATCTTTTTTAGAATTTTTAGAAAACAGATGTTGCACTCTTTTAGTAGAAAAAAAAAAAAAAAAAATAATAATAAAAATGCCGTACACAGAAAACTGTTATTGTTTGTTTACATAAAAAATAAAATAAAATGTTAAAGTTGTAATCAGAAGCATATTTAATTTTTGACATTCAAATTTATTTTTTTTTCTTTGATCTGAATTATTTACAATATCGTAATCTGCTTTCTATAAGGTGAGATTATTACGATTATTTTATACTTAAAATTCATTTTAACATATTTCTGAAGTAAATTAAGAAGACACAAGTAAAAAGAAAGTTTATTATGTATTTGTAATAAGTTTTCAACATATTGATGTTTTTCGGTAATTTTTACATTCTCGTAGAGAAAGTATTGTTTTAGGGACAAATTTTCGAACTTGAGTTTTTGTTATATTTACATGTTCTGAGGTCCCTTGAATACGAAAATCATGTTTTTAGCAAATTGTCTATGTGTCTGCCTGCGTGTCTGCCTGTTATCAGCATATCTCAAGAACAAATAGTACCAGAAATTCCAAACTCAGTATTCTAAATGTGTATCATATAGGGATGCTACAGTAGGCTTTTCGTTGAGACGAAGCCAATGGTTTGTGTACAGGGACACTCAAAAGTATTTAAATACATTATGTCTATGAGGAAAATTGCAGGTAAGTAGAGTTTAACATCTATAGACTGCACTAAACCAAATAAAAAGAATATATATTTTGTGTAATTGAGATAGTCATCTTGGAAAAAATGTGTATGTAGGAGCCTCGCCTTCCCCTGGGGGTGAAGACCTCCGCGAGGTGAGAAAATTTGCATGATGTGTGTCTTTCAAAAGAGCTGCCAATATTTTTAAAACTAATAGTTGAAACATCGGTCTGCGATAATTTAAAATAAAGTTATCGATTTTTTTCATTTTTACCAATACATATATATATATATATATATATATTATGTAATATTGAGAATAAATTAAACTTTATATATATATATATATATATATATATATATGTATATATATATATAAATCTAAATAGAATGAAAAAGAAAAACATCAACATATGTAACTGAAGAGGAGCGAAAGAAAAAATGGAGACAAAAGTATCTAAATGGCAGGGGGGAGTTGTGACCACCCCACTCCGGTTAAACATGTTTTACGACCGGTCAACACTCCCGGATACCAGATACTTTGTCAAAACTTAGAATAAACTTACATGAAAATGGCAAAATAAGGAATAAATCCCAAATAAAAACCTTTAAAACAATTTATAAGAAAAACCAAATCACAATTTAAAACGACATACAAGAAAAATCATGAAGCAATATGCCACCCATTCAACACAATTCAAACATAGAAACAAACAGTTAATGAAAGTTACAGTTAATGAAAGGAAGAAACCTTAAAATCGAATTGATAAACGATTCAAAAAACGTGATTTACAAGTAATATAATCTAATTGGTAATATTGTTTAAGAATATTTAACAGAAAATAAAGAGGATAATTATTATCTATGGCAATTTGTATAAAATTAACTACAAAAGAGTCACTGTCATAACTATAAGTAAAAATTCGACTGCATCGAATAAGTTGGTTAATTATAATATTTCTGAATATATTTTTATGTAAACAAGAAGACCAAGGAGAAATTCGGTTAATTTTAAATTTAAAAGCATCACGTTTATCATAGATTTTAATTACGATTGTTTCATTATTAATACAAATATTAAGGTCTAAGAAATCAACACTATAATCATTGTTAGGTTCAGTTTCAATTAAATTTAAATTATTGGGGTAAAAATTAAAATTTAGTTTAAATTCTTCTTGTTCATATCCAATTAGAATATCATCTACATATCTTATATACAAAATTTCATTTAAAACATGAGTACCAAATTCATAATGATGTAAATAGATATCTGCAAGGGCAGAGGAACATCCTCCCCCCATAGGGATACTGTAAATTTGTTGGTAATATCCAATCCCATTATATAAAATGTTTTCATTTAAGACGATAGTCAAAAGGGCTTTAAATTTTGGAAATGTAATGAATTCTTGTATATCATATTGTTCAAAGTAATTTAATAAAACCTGAAATAAAATGTGAATGTCTATAGTATTAAATAAATCAGCAAAAGCAAAACTTACAACTTTTTTAACTGTGCTATTTGAAATTAATTTAACTACATTATAACTATTTTTAACAAAAAAACAGCCATCGATCCTAAATTTGTCAATTAGTTTATTTAAAATTTTTAACAGTTTGTCGTTAGCTAGAGTAAGATATGTATTACATGCTATTGTGACAGGACGAAACTTGATAGGGTTTTTATGTAATTTGGGAATGAGAGCTAAGTAGGGAAATTTAAAATTCTTGATTGTAAGACCAGTTTTTTTTATATAAAGCAGTAATTCGATTTTTAATTTCACGTCCACTGACATTTAAAGGTTTATATAAATTGATGTCCTTATAAGACGGAATTAATAAATCATAATAGTATTTTTTACAAGTAAAAGCATAATTAGATGCAACTTTATCTAAATAGGAAATTACATAATTATTTTGTATAGCATTAATAGCACATTTTAATAAACGCATATTTAAATGTTGGCCTGTATATTGATGTGGATAATAACTAAGAAAATGCAATATAAATTTATCTTTCCATTCATCAAATGAACATAATGGTAAACTATATTTGGCAGCCATTTTATATATGAAACAGTCCAGATTAGTTTTAATACAAGTTTTAATATTTCGGTTTTTTTCAATTTTAAAATTTGTGCCCAATTTCATAATTTTTTTTTAAAGTAGAATTCTTTACAATATCTAAATTACCAGTTACAATATTATTATGATTATTGTCAAAACCTATAGAATCCGGTTTACAACAACATTGCAGTGGAGAATTACAATTTAAATTGCGTGAGATTTCATTATAGTTAAAAATTGATCTACCAAGAGGGGTTTCATATTTAAAAGCTGCACTTATATTTATATTATTTAACGGAAAAGATTTTTTAATATTTCTAAAAATGTTCGCAAATGGAATATAATTAAAAGATTTATTGTAAAAATTAAAGATACAGAATTCTTTAGAATAAGTAATTTGATTGTCATTATATTTTAAATCGATATTGTATTGAATAGCTCTAACCTTAAGGTGTTCTAATACTATAGCATAAACTGTAGTACTCAAATCTGTATTGGTTTGAATAACATCTTGGCAGTAATGCCACATATGTTTAATAAGTTTAATTCTTATACTATAAACGAAGTTTTTAATCCAATTTGTTTTTATCAATTGAAATTGTTTTAACTTGTTAACTAAGTTTGTTAAAGTGGTTTTTGTAAAATCTAAAGAACATTTATTTCTACGACCACCCCTGCGATGTCGTTTAACTTTGGTTTGATTATTCAGAGATGTAAAATCATTAATTAATGGATTATTATTGTTTATAATAGATGGAATGGAAACAGTTTTGTCAAAAACCTAAGTATTTAACCCAAATGGAAATAAAGTTTTAAATTGATGCATACGAAAACTGTCCCACCATTTACGAGTATTTTCATTACTGACAATGTCTATAATTCTAACTACCATGTTTTCAATACCGTGATCTGCAAAGTGTTTAATTTCTAGAGAAGGGGGGAATTTTCAGTATTGACATGATTAATTTGACTTCGGTGTAAATTGATTCTAATGTTAAGAGCGTTTTTAGTTTGTCCTATATAACCAAAATTACATTTTTTACAAGTAAGTTTATACATACAATTGAAAGTTTTACAAAAAATCTTATTTTTATGTGAATTATCGATTTGTGTTGGATCTGAAACGGGACATAATTTACAACGTAAATTATTACAAAGTTTATATTTAAAGCTACACATTTTAGGGTAGAAACTTTCGTAAAATAGAGTGTTATTACTAGATGTATTTAAGTTATTAGGAGTTGAATGAACAGAAGATTGACTAGGCAACACACCACTTCCATGACATTCATTACTAAAGACAGTTTTTTTGTGTATGGGGTTCCTTGATGCAACAGGTTTAAAAAAGCTAGTAATTTTGGTAGGGTTACATTTTAACAATCCAGCAGTACCCCCAATACCACTTGACCGGCCTGTTGTTACCTTGGTACCAACGTTGCCAGGCGCTTTACTTAGATTTTTTGACATTTCATAATTTTTTTCAAAAAAAGCTAAAATTTAAAAAAGAATCAACAGAGACTCTCATTAAGTAAGCTTGAATTAAAAAAAAGCTAATCCTCAAAAGGAACTAACAATAGTGTTCCTAACTCAAAGAAAATCAAAAACTAATGTAAAAACAGCTATCAAATAAACGCTTACATCTAGAGAAATACCCATACTTTTATACAATTTTTAATAATTTTTTTTTGAAATTTTTTTTGAAATTTTTTTATATACACAACATTGATAGAAAAATGAGTTAAATAAAAGATAAAAATATAGAAACCATTATAAATTACAGTAGAAAAAAAAAAAAAAAAAAAGGCATTCTAAGTTAGATAAAATTAATTCAATCACTCCCCACAGCCACTATAAGAAAGTATGTTATATCCTTAAAATAAAAATACTTTAAAGTGAACTTTAAAAAAAAAGAACTTTAGAAAATGGTTCATTGTAAGCGCAATGCTGCTTTAGCAATGTCCATGAAATATTGTACAAATGTAGGAATGTGGAAACTTTAATTATAAATACAAAAAAGTAACATTAGATGAGCGCAATGCTGCTCCTTGCTAATGTACAATATAAATCTAAATAGAATGAAAAAGAAAAACATCAACATATGTAACTGAAGAGGAGCGAAAGAAAAAATGGAGACAAAAGTATCTAAATGGCAGGGGGGAGTTGTGACCACCCCACTCCGGTTAAACATGTTTTACGACCGGTCAACACTCCCTGATACCAGATACTTTGTCAAAACTTAGAATAAACTTACATGAAAATGGCAAAATAAGGAATAAATCCCAAATAAAAACCTTTAAAACAATTTATAAGAAAAACCAAATCACAATTTAAAACGACATACAAGAAAAATCATGAAGCAATATGCCACCCATTCAACACAATTCAAACATAGAAACAAACAGTTAATGAAAGTTACAGTTAATGAAAGGAAGAAACCTTAAAATCGAATTGATAAACGATTCAAAAAACATGATTTACAAGTAATATAATCTAATTGGTAATATTGTTTAAGAATATTTAACAGAAAATAAAGAGGATAATTATTATCTATGGCAATTTGTATAAAATTAACTACAAAAGAGTCACTGTCATAACTATAAGTAAAAATTCGACTGCATCGAATAAGTTGGTTAATTATAATATTTCTGAATATATTTTTATGTAAACAAGAAGACCAAGGAGAAATTCGGTTAATTTTAAATTTAAAAGCATCACGTTTATCATAGATTTTAATTACGATTGTTTCATTATTAATACAAATATTAAGGTCTAAGAAATCAACACTATAATCATTGTTAGGTTCAGTTTCAATTAAATTTAAATTATTGGGGTAAAAATTAAAATTTAGTTTAAATTCTTCTTGTTCATATCCAATTAGAATATCATCTACATATCTTATATACAAAATTTCATTTAAAACATGAGTACCAAATTCATAATGATGTAAATAGATATCTGCAAGGGCAGAGGAACATCCTCCCCCCCCATAGGGATACCGTAAATTTGTTGGTAATATCCAATCCCATTATATAAAATGTTTTCATTTTGAGACGATAGTCAAAAGGACTTTAAATTTTGGAAATGTAATGAATTCTGTAAATCATATTGTTCAAAGTAATTTAATAAAACCTGAAATAAAATGTGAATATCTATAGTATTAAATAAATCAGCAAAATCAAAACTTACAACATTTTTAACTGTGCTATTTGAAATTAATTTAACTACATTATAACTATTTTTAACAAAAAAACAGCCATCGATCCTAAATTTGTCAATTAGTTTATTTAAAATTTTTAAGAGTTTGTCGTTAGCTAGAGTAAGATATATATATTTAGTGTTATACTACTTCTCTAATATGGAAACGGTGTGCATTATCATGGAAGATATTTTTTTTTAAATAATAATTTTAATAAATTATTTTTACTGAGTGAATTTGTATAGGAAAATAAAGAAGAAAGTCGTGTGGTGTCCACAGCACATTAGTTATTTGTTGTTAGGGGATGTGCTTTACTAATAATATTTTACCACTTCCATGAAAGCTGTTCGGGAATTGAAATAAATTCGTCATAGAGATTATAATGTTTGTTTTAAGTTAAATATTCATGGCTTGTTTTTTTTTGTTTTTTTTTTTTTTTTTTTTGTACATTAATGAAAAGGGGGACAGATCTAATTATCATATAAAATTCTTCTTAAGCCTAATTTGAATTCTTTAACATAGGTTTACGTAACAGTACTCGTTATCTTACCTCATAATCTCCAAACTGTATTTATAGTATTACATTTCAGGGTAAGAGAAAGTAGTGTGAGTGACACACTAGATTAATTTAAGACACACTTTATTTATTTTATTTTATTTTATTTATTTATTTATTTATTTATTTTATTTTATTTTATTTATTTATTTATTTATTTATATTTTTTTTGCAGTGTTTAAAAAAAAATAATAATAATTAAAATAAAATATTTTATTTAATCAGTTTGTATTATTTTTGAAATTCATAGTTGCCAGTTTGAAAGTTTTTCTTTTTACTCTACCAGTAATTTTTTAATAGAAAATGTTTATAAGTTTCAGAATCACTTACCACTTAAATAACAGTTAACATTTTTCCCACAGAAATATGCACGTTAATAACATATGAATTAACGGATATATTGATGTATAGTAATAATATTCTCTTCTGTTGATTTTTATATATATATATATTATTTTTTGCTGTCAAATTTTGACATGAACATCATGCTGCAAAAATTAGAAATGTAAAAATTCTGTATAAATGGTAATTTAACATTTTTATTGCTTGTTACGCAGTTACTTCTACAAGTTATTATTGCTTTATATATAAATTTAAAACATCATTCATAGTGACTTCCCAAGTGTATTTTTTTTTTCGAGTACATTTTACAATGTAATTTTATCGATTCAGATAGCACTTCAGAACTCCGGCAATTTTGAACTACTTGAAAAAACATGACTGACTCAGTTACTTCTTAGATTACTTTCTAGTCAAACTTTCTAATTACGTCTTAGGTTACAACTTTTTTGCATAGTTCGATTTCAACGTCATTTTGTTCAGTTGCACTTTTATATTAACACTATTGAAAATTTTAAGCAAAACTTACAACTAACTGGGTTTTTAAAAATGGGATATAGATGTAATATTTTTATAATTTAACAATGCATTTGGGTATTTATTTTACAGATTTGAGATCTACAGTTAAAATCACTTTTGTCTCGGCTGATCCACATTAAACAGTTTCACAATAACCTATCACAATTTCTTTTACATATTTCACACATAAAAGACACCCCAAACATCCAGTCCTGAACTAGGATTCGGACCCGGGACGTGAGGCTCCAGGGGGCTGCTCTCTACCGACTGTATTTAACGATGTGGCAATAAAAGGAAAAATAATTAAGTAAATCTTGTGTTTTCTTGTTTTATTTCCACCGTGGTTTGTGGAAAGTGGATCTCATTCCACAGGGTTTCGGGCAAGTGTAATCTCGGCCTACTATACAGTATATTTAAAGTATATACTACATTTAGAGTACATTTAGAGTATATAGAGGCCTACTATACAGTACTACAGTACATTTAGAGATGTGGAACTCGTGTTCCCTGATGAATCTGAGATGAAGAAGTTTCTTAGTCTAAGTCAAGTTTCCAAAGCGGAAGTATTTTATTCCTGAATGTGTCTCAATGACTTCTGTGTTTATATTTTTTTTTTTAAAAGAAACTTTTCAAATAAAATTTCCAAATAAGAGAAAGTGTATGCAGTGAAATGTATCTCGAGATTACCATTTTCTTCTCCTTCCACTAAATCAAATGTATAAGTTGCAATTGTAAATTGAGCATATAATTCAATTTATTCTTTATTTTATTTAAAACTTGCATACCAATCGCACCGTTAAAAATGGTTTCTTTAAAATGAGCAAAATTGTCTCTAAATAGCTCCGAAAGAATATATACTTAAATTGAAAAACTCATGTACTCGTTTTTGAGTATACTAACATGTCAAACATCGGATATTGGGATTATTATAGGGTCAACTCCATTTTCAAAAATGCCGATATACGACAAAAATGAGTACATGGGTTTTCAAATTTAAATATATTGTTTCGGGGCTATTTTGAGACAATTTTACTCATGTTTAAGAAACCATTTTTAACAGTGGTGCACTCAACTGTTTATTGCTTAAGTATATTTAATGCATATTTATTAATTTTATATTTATTTTAATTTCTAAAACAACAATAATAATAATTATAATAATAATAATAATAATTTTTCATATTGCATTTTACGTAAACGTTAAATTGAATTATTGCAAAAAACTATCAAATCCTGATTTTTTAAATTCAAATTTTACATGTGAGAAAGAATGAATTCAAATTTCATTACTAAAGTTTAAAAATTGTTTACCAATTTATCAATATTTTAAAACTAGAATAAAAGTATTTCTTACTAATAAAGAAGAATTCATGTTACTGTGCATCTGTATTTTAAATATTATTTTTGTAATTAAATAAATTTCTAACTTAATTAAGATGATTGAGGGGAGGGATTGTTATCGTTTTCAGAAAATATAAAATATTGTGTTACTCTATACTCAGAATACACATCTTCTAGTTCCCGAGTTGCTGAAAATATCCTGGAATCTTAAAATTATTTTTTAATTATCAGCTAGTTGATACAATTGTAAATGAAACAAATAAATATGCCCATAATAAATTGAAAGACAAAAAACTATCGAAAAAGTCTATATGGGAGAACTGGAAAGAAGTAAAAATGCAGGAATTTCTGGCATTCATAGCAGTAGTCCTAAATATGAAACCATGCCGCTTGCAAGTATCCCACAATATTGATCGATGTATGATAATAGTCGAATTCCATTTCTCTCCAATGTATTTTCATATGACATGTCCAACCAATTTTTTTGGACTCTTTGAATGTACACATTGTATTCTTATTAGCATATTTATCATCTCTCAATAGCATAGTAAAACCTAAAGGACTTTGACAGGATAAATATACTTTTAAATATATGGAATCGAAATTAGATAAAACTTTGATTCAATTTTTACTATATAGCACTTTTTGCTATATAGTAAGTATTTTATCGCGGTAAAATACTTACTATACCGCAAATTGCGATGGCCGGAGATCGGTGTTGATGCAATGTGATTTCTGCCCAGTGCTCTGAATGTCAAAGTCAAGAAATTCATCCAAGCGCGGGTAAACGGCGGGAGTAACTATGACCACATATTGCGGTAATAGTTACTCCCGCATATTGTGGTAAAATACTTAACCTTTGCGGTAAGTATTTTACCGCAAAGGTTACTTATAGGTATATTTTATTGTCTTGAAATATTTGTAAAAGTTTATTTTATAAAAAGATTTAAATAAATACAGATTATTTAAAATTTAACTTGTAAAAGGTTCTATAAAACGCCTTTTAATTCCTTATGAGATCACATTATGAACTATAACTTCTATTTTCATATCTGAATGATTCAGGAAGATAGTTAAACTTTGAATTCTATTTAATATTAATAAAAAGAACATAAGGAAAATGTATTCAATATATTGCATAATATAAAAGAAAGAAATGTAAGCAATTTTTTTTAAGATCTCTAAAGGCAAGAAAATCTTCCTATATTTCTCGACGCATTGCATGGAATTTCATTTTCAATATTTGATTTTAGAAAATATTACACTTTAAATGTGAATTGGCTTAGATTCTTTTACAATGCTTATTTTATTTATTTTATTATTTATTTATTTATTTTATTTTTTTAAGAAAGAGAATAGTAATAAAATTTCACTTGATTTTATATGAAAGGGCATTCATTTTATTTATACATAAGTATATACATACATATATATATATATATATATATATGTATATATATATATATATATACATATATATTGCATTTTAAACTAATTCCATTTGTTTATACCATAAAATACGATTTTTTAAATTAGAATTTTGTTAAGGATATAAGTGAGAGAAAACATGCGAAACAGAACTGATAGGCTTTCGTAAAACGAATTAAAAAAAAAAAAAAAAAAAAAAAAAAAACAGTGACGCACCAAGAAGGTGTAATGCAAACTGGACACAAAATGACATACATATTGATGGACACAATGACTGGACACAAAATGACATACACGTTTTGATGAAATCAAAACGTGTATGTCAATTCATCCTTATCGTCGATCCTACGTGTAACTGGTACTTCAGTGACTTCAAATACCCTTAATAGGCGACTCGGTGAAATGGGGTTGAGCTCAGTTCCCGGATCTCACTTCCACTGAGGACATTTGGAACATCATAATAAATGTCCTACAACCAGCTTGGGACTTTACCAATCTAACGCAACAATTTGACAGATTCTGGCACAATACTTCACAGAAGCACATCTGCCAACTCAGTCAATTAATAACAAGCCGAATAACTGCGTACATAAGGGCCAAAAGTGGACCAACGCGTTATTGACTTGTTTAATATGAGAGGCTGTTTCTCTTGATTAAATCATTCAAATTTTCTGAAACTGTAATCAATTGTTTTTCTCCACAGGTACATCACATCTACCAATTTTTGTCCCATTCGGACCACCCATTCCATCCCATCTACCAATTTTTGTCCCCACTCCTTCTTGATGCGTCACTTTTTTGTTATAGAGTGTATATATATATATATATATAATAATAAATATCCAAACTGTACAATTTTAATTAGGACTATTACTAGTTCAAACAATAAATATGATGAATCACAATATATCAAAAATCATTCCTTAAAAAAAAAAAAAAAAAAAAAAAAAAACATTTATTTAAATATATAAATTCTTAAAATAAAATATCGAAAAATACCTTTGGTAAAATAATAATAAATAAATCCGGTGTCTCAATTTTTTTTTTTTTTTTTTTTTAGTTTAACTAATTCCTTAATTTTCAAACTGGAATATTTTATCAATAGGATTTTAAAGTTTTATTACTTTAATTAGTTGAAAATATTTTTATGTTCATTTAATGTCCTGTTATGGATCTTTAAGGAGTGAAAATAATCCCCTTCTATTGTTCCTATTGTTACGCCAAATAAAAGAACATCAGATCGATAACTTTCGGGGAAAAAAATCGTGAGCATTTGACACAATATATATATTGAAAAGCAAAACTAATAAAAAAGTTGACATTAGAAGTGACACAATGTCTAGTACTTGAAAATTTTATAGTTTTCTGCGGGAGAAAAAAAATGTTTTAAGCTTTTATATAATGCCTTAAATCCTGTAGTTAAGTTATACTTATGCCTTAAATTATATAGTATGCCTTAAATTATAGTTAACAAGAATAAAAAAAAAATATTAAAAATACATTTTAAATATTTAATTATGATGAAATGCTTTTTAATAATCCTTTTCCCAATCTTTATTATTATTATTATTATTATTATTATTAATTTAATTTTTGGTCGATAGATAGCAGCGTTATTACGGAATTTAACAAATGATGTTTTACCTCTCGCACAACTGGTGAACACAGAAATATATGTTAAATAAAAATGCTCCTGGACCTATATTTGATTTTTTTAAAAATTCGATTAAAGTTTAATATCGTACGTTATTGAACATATGCTTTAATCTGCACTCAATCTTTGTAGTACTGAAACGGAGGGCAGGAGAAAGACGTGTGAGTGAGACACCAGATTGTTACTAAAGACTTTAATCTTTTAAAAATCAAAGATAAAGAAGTTTCTTCATCACTCTTGTACGCAAAGCCTGTTCAACCTTTAACGGAATGTGACAAATATCCTTTACCAAAGAAAAGCATTATTTCACCATAGATATCACCAAATGATATCACATTTTTAACCGACTTCAAAAAAAGAAGGTAGGTTCTCAATTCAAACCGTATGTTTTTTTTATGTTTGTTAGCTCATAACTTCTGAACGGATGGTCCGATTTTTATACTTTTTATTTTGTTGAAAAGGTCTTGGTCTGAAATAGGTCCCATTGTAATATCTTTACGATCTAAAGAAAATACAGGGTGTCTAAAAAAATCAGTCCCAACTCTTTTAACTGCTAAGCGGCTGCAGCTATAGTGATAAAAATGTTATGTAGGTATAGCAAAGTGGCCATGCAGTACAAGGTTAAACCGCTTGCAGCGCCACCTTGTGGAAAATAGCGGAGTTAGTGTTCATATCTCGAAAACGGTTCTAGAGAAAAAAGTGAATTACAAAGTTGAAGAGTATCATCAAGTATATCATCAAAACCCATTCAACACATTTTGTGAAATCTAGAAGTTTCTATTCAGAAAAAGTGACGTTATTTGGAGTCGGTTTTATTTTTTTTTACAAAAAGATTTTATTATTATTTATTTATTTTCTTTTTTCAAAATCATGTTGTGTGCAAACAATCTGCTTTTAAGTAGTGCTTTTATTTATTTGTTTGCTTTGTTTTGATCTTCTGTTAGGTTGGAGGTGCATTAAAGTGTACACGAAGATCCGAATTTTAAGTTCGTAATAAATTTCTGCAACAACGAAGTTTCTTAAATATATAGACATATTAATTACATTAATTTTTAAAGCTTCAATATTCAATAGAGTTTATCAAGTGTGCTATTAAATCATGGCTCGAAGCCACAAGGGGACAATTGTGATCATGTGACAAAAACTGATTTTTTTTTTTTTTTTTTTTTTTTTTTTTTTTAATAAAAGCAGTACTTTTTGTACATAACAGTTTTAGCCGAACAAAATCTGTTTTAAACGTGCATTAATTTTTTAATTTAGCATTAGTATGACCCAGGCCCACGATTTTTAAATTTATTTTAAAATATCGATTATACGAAAATTTCAATCAATATATTAATTGAGAAATATTCATTAATTAATTTCAAAATATTTTAGAAAAGCTAACGCCTGAATATCCCGAGTCCTTGAAAGCCTAACGTGATACAAACTTATTTTTCGAACAGAAATTGCTGCATTTTTTTTCACGCAAAATACCGTGTTTTCCCTTGTTTTATTAAAAAATGATTGAAATTCAATTATAGTTTATTTAAATCTTTTTTTTTTTTTTTTTTTTTTTTTTTTTTATGTATAGATTACGTACACCAATTGCCTAAAACCAGGAAAAACGAAGGCTAACTAATTAATTTCGTCTTAAGTTTTATAAGTTTAAACTATTAATGTTAGAGGAAAATTTATTATTTATAGTTATTTTAATAGTATCAGTTTTTAAATAAAATTAAAGAATATCTGAAGAGCATTGAAGGTAAAAAAAAATCTTAACAAATTAATTAATGTCATGAAATAATTTGTGTTACGAGGAATAACAATATATAATCGCGTTTAGTCTGAAATATCTGATAAATTAATACTTTTTTTTAATCATTAAAATACTTTCTACAATTGATTTACAGATTTATTAAGTATACTTCACAAAATTTCACTTAAGTAATACACATTAAGCATTTAACTTATACTTTATCATAATTTGTGCATTACTTTCAATATGTCAGAACAGGTTATATTGATTATAGGAAGCCATTATTCTCTGCTTTGTATTTTTAATCATGTTTTTATGAAAAGTTAATCAGAATCTAATAAGGAAAAGAAGGAGGTTAATGCATTTCTTCCTGTCATTAATTTCTGATAAATGTTTTTGCCAACTTTTATCGAAGACATATAAAGATTGTAAGGGATTAGGGTTCATAATTAGAATCAGAATTCATCAACGACTTCTGTGATTTTTTTTTTTTTTTTTTTTCAAAAAAAAAAAAAAAAGCTAAAATACTATAAACAATGAATAAAATTTTATTAAATATGCTACCTCAATATTCATTTCTTTTCTAAAGCAATTTTGTTTCAGAAAAGCTAAGATATGACAAATGGTGGAAGATACGCATTAAATTATCCAAATAAAAGTAATCAAATGTTTATTACATTATAGTAATAAAAAAAGTGTTTGAGAATAATACATGTAAGGACAAAGGATATCGCTACATATCAGAGTTAAAAATAATTATTTTATTATTATTATGAAGATTTGTATATATTCATAAAAATAATAATTCTTCATTGTTGAATGTTTGATTATCTAGAAAAAGTTAATAAAGAGGACTCTGTTCCATTTTTATGTCTTAAGTTAAGATAGTCTATTACGATTGTCTTAAGTTAAGATAGTATTAAACTAACATAAAAATTTCTAAAAGATTTTTTTTTTCGCTTATAAACTTTAGCACTTTTTGTTGAAAGTAATTCTGAGGAAAAAAAAAAACCGCATTATTTAAAAAATTTTTTGAAGTAACGAATAATGAATAAATAGAAATTTTATTTTATTTTTCTGAAGGTAAAAAGCAATTTCTCTGAAACATTTGAATTTTTTTTTTTTTTCTTTAAATTTTGCTGAAAATTTTAAAACTTGAAATGAAGAACAAACAAATGATGATAAGAATCTGTACAGACACCACATGAATTAAATGAGTTATATCTTATGACGATCTCAAGCATCAATGTTAATGAGTTTTTTTTTTTCTTTTTTCAGATAGATGACAATATTTAAATAAAACTAGGCATCAGAAGAAAAAAATATATATATGCTTTTATTTTTTTATTTATTTTAAATTAAATTTCAACACAAATAATTCAAAATGGAAACATGCTATTTATTCCTTCAAATATGATTATGTATATTATTTCATTATGACACAGTAGACGCACATAATTTTCATGATTATCTAACGTACAGTTTTGCGTACTTTCACTTAAATCTGATTAAAATCTGCATTAAAATCTGATTTACTGTGTAAATTAAGTCTTAATGTAGGTCTCACAAATACACATACAAGACATCTGCTACTCTTTGTATAATTACACATAAGCATTATGTTTACGTTTCCGGCACATTTAAGAAGATAATTTTGTGACAGATAGAACCATTTCCAAATGAGAGTAAACTCTTTCAGAAATGCAGATGATACATTAAAATGTTACATGACATAAAGCACACAAATTTGTTTGGTTAATTCCTTGTTTATATCTGCATTTTATTTATTTATTTATTTTTAATAAATTTAACAACTCTGTTTTTTTTTTTTTTTTTTTTTTGAGAGAGAGAAAAATCATTTAAGAAGAATAGAAATGTTAAATATATTTGTGTAAATAAGAAGTAAATAAATGTTAATATTTCACTTAAATTTTTTAATAAAAAATCATTTTCGCTTTTAAAAAACAATCTATAACATTTAACATCCTTATTAAATTATAAAAAAGGAACTTTCATTTTCCAAATCCCTAAAGTTAAATAGCATTGAAAAAAATTTAAATATATATATTTCTTTAATAGAATTTTTCTTTTAAAAAAATATGCACATGGGTATATATATATATATATATATATATATATATATACCCATGTGTATCTCGAATTTAAAGGACAATAGCCCATTTTCTTTTGTGTGAAAGTAGTTAGCACAATGTCCATGATATGCCTTTTTTGCTTTATATAGATGTATTAAACACTAGGTCTTGTTACTATTAATAATGTAGACAGGGAGTGGAAAATAAAACTAGTTGCCAAAAAGCATGCATTTAAAGTTAAAATAAATAATAATTTTTTTCTCCTCAAAAATTACATTTTTAAGATATGGTGTCCTTTACCTCGGAGATATCTAAGGGGAGATAACTTATATCTAAGATTTTATATATATATAAACTACGGTCTATTTCGCCACTATTCTGATTGAAATACTGTTTTTATAATTTTTAATTCAAAGAAAGAAAAAAGGAAAAATAATTGTGAGGTAGAATAAAAATTATCAAGAATCGCATTGATTAACACTTTCCAAGTGAACGTAATTTTTGTATCTTATAACTTTCAATATTCTTTGCCTACATTGTCACACAACGGATAGACAGTAGCTCTGGATGGCCTACAGACAGATAATTGAATTCCCATTCATTCTTAAAAATGTTTCGAAATTGTTAAAAAAGATTAACACAAAACAATAACATACATAAGTTTCAAAATATTTGATATGTATTTACGGGAGATAGAGCGTGGAAACACAGACGTACAGACAAACGGACAGACAGACACACAAACCGAAGTCAATAACACTTTTCAACATTGTTGGAAAGTGTTAAAAATATTTACAAAGTAATGAAAACGTTTAATATAAACAAAGAACGAATTCCAGCAAATTTCCAATGATACACGTTAATCTAACCGAATATGTTTGTGTGGCCCTGTAAATCTAACACTAATCGTACTGTATTCTATGGAAAGCATGGTTTATGCATTTAAATAACATATTTTGATTTTATTATGATTTCTGCAAATTAAAGTTATTAAAATCTAGTTTATAGGAATACCTCTCATAGAACACAGTGATTTGGAATAATTTCAGTTGTACCTGTATACAAATCACTAATATTATTTACTCATTTTCAATGGAGAACATCCGATAGTAAACTTCAATAACATGTTTCAATTTCATTAAGATTTGTGTAAAGTAACAGTATTCAAATATGATTTATAGAAATACCTCTCATGAAACACAATGGTTTAGAATAATTCCGAGTGTCCCTGTACACAAAAAGGTGGAGGTATTCCCTCCATTTTCAATAGGGAAAATCCAACAGTATACTTAAATAACATACGTCTCTTTCCAGAAATTCCATGAATATTTACGGGAGTTAGAGTGCGGTTAGACAAACAGACGGACAGATGTCATTAACACTTTTTAACCATGTTGGAAAGTGTTAAAAAGAAAACTTGCAGTTTTCTGATATTGCGATTAAGGGTTTTGAATATAATTAGGGATTAAAGGTTTTGTTTAAAACAATGTTTTATCACCGAATAAATTATTTTCCCAGTTTGTTTGCCCCCAGATGAGTTAATCATTGCCCCAGGAGAGCCGTGCCCGTCTTTGCTTCATGTTCATCTTTGGTGTTCCTCTGGGAACCCACGATTAAAACTCCAATTTATGCAATTGTTTATGTGTAGATGACTTTGACACGTCAACTCCAGATTCTTTCCAGCACTTATTGATGTAAGAAGCATTTTTATAACAAATATTTTGGACGATTCGTTTTAATTTGCATTCATATGTGGCAGCTGTTGCAAGATTTCTACTATATTCAGTTAGTTTTTAGTTGGCCGGCTCTTCTATATTCCCTTAAAAACTTCGAAACCGTAAATTGTGAAACATTCATTTGATTCCAGACAAATAGTTGTTTTTTCTATCTTTAAACAAAGATGCATTAGTACAGGATTTCGATGTTTCGGAAGTATCATGTTCACTGACAGCCCATCTGCAGCAAAAGACTAATGTAAGACTTTACAAGCGTCAACTTTATAATTGTCGAAAGTTATCGATTAACAGGTATGCAAATATTTTCTCAGCTTTTCCAATTCATACTGGATGAATTGATTCTAATTTTTGGACCTATATAAAAAATCAACATAATTTTAAAATGTGTTAACAACCCTTAAAATGTTAAAATAATAATATCTGTATAGTTGTTGAAAAGTGTTTTATTGATTCCTGAATATAAAGCGTCACTCTCTTAGTTTGCATACGTTCAGTTTGCACGATGAATTGCCAAGTTTTGCAGGAAAGTTCTGTTATTCTATTATTTTGAATTTCGGTTGTATGTATTATATAAATTTATGATTTTTAACCTTTCAAATTATATTCCTTTATATAATATATATATATATATATATATATGTATCTATATATATAGATATATATATACCATCTAAATTCAGTAAAAAACTTAAAGCATCTGTATAAACTATATATAAATTTTTTATTTCTTTTCAAAAGTGTAAAAATAAATATTATTCTAAAACCCTATAATAATTTTTTTACCATTTTATTTAATAAATTAAGCCTTTTTTTTTTTTTTTTTTTTTTTTTTTTTTTTAACAAAAATATCTTCACATAATTCTTCTGTCACTAATTTAGTTTATTCTTTTTTCTTAATGTTGTTTGAAAAATCTTTAAAGAATTCACATAGGTGGTTTTTTTTCTCTCTTTTTTTTTTTTTTTTTTTTTTTTTTTCAATTCGTAGATTCTGTAGAGTTTGACAGATTTTAGATTTAAATTTAACTAATTATACAAAATGCTAATTGGAATAGCGTAGAAAGATTTTTATTTATTTATTTATTTATTTTTTTTTTTTTTAAGTTAGGCAATAAATAGTTTAATTAGAAATCTTTTCTTTTTGTGTTTTTTTCCATTTCCATCCTTTGTTTCGAGGAAATTTTTCTTGCACTTATTATTTTAATACTACAGCACTGAAGTAAATAAAAGAAAACTTTCATTAACTAACGTTTTAAAAACTGTTAAAAACGTAAATTTATAACATTTAAACAAAAATTTAATATTATTTTTAAAGAAACTTATGCCAATTTTGTTTATTGAAAAAAATAATCTTAATATTATTACTAAAAAAGGCTATTCATTGTTTCATTTGTTTTCCATTTCTAAATTAGAGATCTCAGAAATGTAATATAAACACATAGATACTAAGTCTCACATTTTTCGCCGGGGGATTGCATACAAGAGATTTTATAAAAGAAATTTCACTTTATTTAAGCGTAAAAAAACTAATTGGACATTTTTCTAATAAAACATATTAGGAATAAATCTGATATAAAATTTTAAAATGTCGTCAAATGTAGTCACAAAATTTCCAAAAGTAAAACACAAGAAAACCTTATTCCATTTTTTTTCTCTTTTAATTACTTAATTTAAATATGAAATGTTATGTTATATTTAGAAAATATCATTATTATTTATGTACATGGTCTGATTTTAAATGAATAGTTGAAATAAAATATATTAAAAAAAAAACTTTTTTTTAGATGTGCGTTGATGTAAGTTTTAAACGAATTAAAAGAAAAAAAAAAAAAAAATGCATTTTTCGAAAGTGATATTTAAGTTATTGAATAGAGAAAAATAAATAAATAAATAAAAATCTAGAAAATTATTTACGCCACTCGAATTTACGAACCTTTAGTACTTAAAGGTTATTTTCATAAATTTACAGACAGGTTTTGTTGAAAACTTAATATCCTTTTACATATTTTGAATCCATGGGATCTCTAGAACTCAGTCCTAAATACTTAAGCATTATATGATTAATTTTAAATTTCGCAAGCCATCAAATGCAACCCGTGCATTCGCTCTATAGCTAGCAATCAGTCGCGCTCGGAAGAATAATTACTTCATTATTCTGCAGGTCAAAAAATTTAGCCTGTCGCTAGTGAACAATCTTGTTTTTATTTCTCATCATTTTTACACTTCATAGATGGCGCTAGAAACGCATAGTGACAAGATATTAAACAAAAATGGTGGACGTTCGTTCAATGACAACTCGATTGCCGTAGAAGTTATCCTACTACGTTTTCAGTGCTTTGTCCATGCTACACGCAACGTGCACGCGTAAAATAAGATTAAGAAAGTGTCTAAGGTTACGAAAATGTCTAGGAATATTTGTTTCCAACGCAAAAATGTGTTGGTTTTCATTCAATATGACAAATCATAATCTATTCTAACCTAATCAAAATTAAAATCAAATCATGGAAACCCACGTGATAAAAATAGACACAGACACAACTAATTAATTATCCAGAGCTACATCCAACATACATAATGGTTCGATATTACTTTGAAAAAAAAAATTTTAATTGAACGATTTTTACCGAAACCAAGATTTATTTTCTAGATGTCAGTCACAGAATATATATATATTATACTAGCGAGCATCGCCCGCTAGCGGGTCAGTATTTTCAAATGAATCACTAACAGTAACTTTTAGTCTTAAAAGAAAAGAAATTGAAAAAAAAAAAAATCATTTATGATTGGGTAAAAAGTCAGCCCAGGTCACTGTCTTCGGCAGCGCAGTCCCGTGCGCACAATTTAAGGGATACACGCGCTGCGCGCGCGTATTCCTTCCCTCACCCTTCGTGGCTCCTAAAAAAAAAAAAAAAAAAAAAATCTGATCGGGTAAAACTCCCATCGAGTCCTCACTACCTCCGGCATCGCAGACCCATGCGCGCGCACGCGTGGACGTATTCGTGGGCTTCGCGCACATATTCCTTCTCGAGTCAAAATTTTATTCTTAAGAAAATTTAAAAAATCATTTCTCATCGGGTAAAAGTTCGGACCGGGTCCCCACTGCTTTCGGCAGCGCAGTCCCGTGCGCGCTGCGCTCGCACAACTTAAAGGATACACGCGCAGCGCGCGCGTATTCCTTCCCTGACCCTTCGTGCCTGAAAAAAAAATCTGATCGGGTAAAAACTCCCACCGGGTCCCCACTGTCTCCGGCAGTACAGACCCATGCGCGCTGCGCGCCCACATGTGAAGGTATACGTGGGCTGCGCGCACATATTCCTTCTCAAGTCAAAATTTCAATCTTAAAAAAAATTTTTAAATCATTTCTCATCGGGTACAAATTCGGACCGGGTCCCCACTGCCTTCGGCAGCGCAGTCCCGTGCGTTCTGCGCGCGCACAAGTTAGGGGATACGAGCGCGGTACACGCCTATTTCTTCCCCCACACTTTCATGCCCTCTTAATTAACCTACGTATACCAATTTTGAACGATCTTACTCAATTGGCTGAGATGCAAAAGAAAACGTAATCAGGACACCTCAAAACGTGTAAATCTGGTGAAAACTTTCGATAATATAAAAGTACTTTAAAATATCTTTCGGATGATGTATTAAAAAAATTTAATCATAATTAGAAATTGAAATATTGGAATTTTAAAATATTACAGCGCCATATGTCAGTAGAAATTTCTGTATGCCACTGTTCGGTTCCAAATCAAAAAAGCTTTCTAATGATGTATTACTTATGAAATTATTTTAATTAGTAGCTGAGATACAAAAGAAAACTAATTCAGGACGCCTCAAAACGTGTAAATCTGGTGAAAACTTTCGATAATATAAAATAACTTTAAAATATCTTTGGAATGATGTATTAAAAAAAATTTAATCATAATTAGAAATTGAAATATTGAAAATATTACAGCGCCATAAAAGAAAACTGATTCAGGACACCTCAAAACGTGTAAATCTGGTGAAAACTTTTGATAATATAAAAGAACTTTAAAATATCTTTCGAATGATGTATTAAAAAAAATTTAATCATAATTAGGAATTGAAATATTGAAATTTGAAAATATTACAGCGCCATCTGGCGGTACAAATTTCTGTATTTAACTGTTCGATTCCAATTCAAAAAAGCTTTCTAATGATCTATTACTTATGAAATTATTTATTTTATAGATAATCACATCATCATAGATCACATCATCAAGTTATTGCAGAGATACAAAAGAAAACCTAATCAGGACCCCTCAAAACGTGTAAATCGGGTGAAATCTCGCGCGCATCGCGCGCGGTATACACCTATTTCTTCCCCACCCTTTCAGCTCCACCTAATTAACCTACGTATACCAATTTTGAATGGTCTAACTCAATTAGCTGAGATGCAAAAGAAAACCTAATCAGGAGACCTCAATACGTGTAAATCAGGTGAAAACTTTCGATAATATAAAAGAACTTTAAAATATCTTTGAATGATGCATAAAAAATAAAATAATCGCAATTAGAAATTGAAATACGCGTATTAGAATATTGCAAATTTTAATTACAGAACCAAAACACTTGACCGCGTTAAATACCAGATGTTTATCGCTGTTTTTTTTTTTTTTTCTTCGCTTCTGTGAGAAAAGAACCTCTTTGAACAGGTTGCCATGGTGATGCAACGTACGTATACACTATTTGATAACGGTATTCATTTTCGAATGAAATAAAGCATTTTCAATGGTTTAGAGCGTGAAATTAAAAAAATTATAACTCATTCAGTTTTTGAAAATTTCTCTCAATGTTTTGGGAATTAAATTATGAAAGCGAGATCTATATACAAAAAAAAAAAAAAAAAAAAAAAAAAAAAAAAAAAAAAAGATTTATCTCTAAACACTTTTGAGTTATAAAATGTTTTGTGAAAAAATCGATGTTTTGTAAAATCTAAAAATATGGATCGCTAATCCGCATTTTGTAAAAATGTTTATATAGTTCGAAAGAGGATTAAATGACATTTCCTTATATACCAGTTGTTAAGAAATGGAACAGTTACTCTGTCGTACAGGGCGTTTCAAAAAAGACGATCGCAAAAAAGAGAAATTTTCTACTTTTTTAAAACTTTTTTTAAAAATATAAAAAATCCGTATTTAAAAAAAAAAAAAAAAATGCACTGTAAGAATCGGTAATAAATGCTTTTTCTCGTGGTACAGGTGTATTTTCGATATTTCCAACAGATCGGCAGCGATGGGTTTAGGAAAACCCACGAAAATTCCTCTATCTGCTTCTTCTTTTGAGGTAAGCGGTCCCGGTCGAAAATGATGAACGCGTGCCATTTTGAATTGTTTTTTCGTTAGACAATGGTCGACATTTTAATTAATATCTCCGCTAATTAGGGTCGCATCGTTTAGCAAATTAGATAACCTAGATCTGCGATAAATTTTCTGTCCGACGGTACCTGTTCGAAGTCCGTACGACCTTTAGCGGCGGAGCCTTTTCTGTTTCAAGCCGTTTCTCACAGACACACACACACACAGACACACGCGTACAGATTTTAATAATATAAGGAGATGGTGTTGCTTGATTATACCAATTCATGCTATAAAACAGTGCTATAATCTCCCATAAAGGCGAGTTTTGGTACGCATTTCTTTCTTTCCAGAAATCCTCTTCCTATATTTTTTACAGTCTGTAGATGAAACTCGGTTTCATTCAATGCATATTTTTTTTCTAGACATGCCTCCAAACAATGAAAGTTATTTTACGACGACTAAGTACCTGGAAAATCAAAATTGAAGAATTCGAAAATGCAGGCTATTTCAATAATTTTGTAACTCATTGTATAGTTCAATCTAAAATTTTATTTCACGAACAATATCAATTCCTACTGTTTTACAATAAAATAATCTATTTTTTATGTTGTGGTATTAATTTAATGATATTCAGTATTTATGTTTATGTTATTATGAATACATATAAAGTAATCTTAATATGATTATTTTTTACCAATTTAGCATGAAACCTCTAAGAATAGATGTCTGAAATACTTTACTGAAATTGATCACAAGTATCAGTAAAAAAAAAAAAAAAATAGTTGTCGATTTGAATGACATTTTGGTTATTTTCATTTTTCATGCATTTAGAAATAAATAATTAACTAAATTAATGATATATAGGCTTAATAGATGGAAATACATTTTTCATAAAACAATTCTAAATCTTCTGCAAAATGCAAAAAGGTTTTACATCATTCATAATATAAACAATAAAAAATAAATTTGTTTAGATAAATTAATCTGTTTTTCAGAAAAAAAAAAAAAAAAGAAAAAAAAAAAAAATATATATATATATATATATATATATATATATACAAAAATAATGAATCTTGTTAAAAACATAAATATAGTTAAGTATGAATACAATTTTATTTTAAATAACCATTGTCATAACAAAACATGTTATGTCTAATAAAAAACAATTTTTATTAGAGATAGATAGAAAAGCAGTTTTTATTATTAGAGTTTTTCATAACAAAAAAAAAAAAAAAAAAAAAAAAAGAAGAAAGAAGAAAGAAAAGAAAGAATTCTATAATTAAAATATTTATTTTTATTTATTACCCCCTAAGTATTATATTGCGCACTACATTTCAGATTAAATATATTTAAGGCTAAATAAAACAAAAACTTTTTTTAAATTAATGCGTATATATACAGTCCATGTCCAAATTATTAGACGCACTGTAGTTTTTTAATAATTACATGTTTTGCACGAGTTTATATGCAATACTTTTATATTTAAACACACGTGTAGTGGATTTTTATTCAGGAGATTTTTTATATATTTCCTATTTGGATTTATTTTTAACGTATGATATCACAATGTTAATCAATTGATACACGAATGTAAACAAGTACAAACCCGTTTCAGTCACGTTCTCTCGTGCATCAGTTACAGACGTGTTTCTGTGACTTTATGCGCTGTGTTTATTTGTTTCGCAGTTTTATACTACGCAGTTATTTGTTTATTTTGCGTGCAGTGTTTAAATAATCAATTATAACATTTTCATCATGGGTAAAAATGGCGATCTTTCACCACGTAAAATATCTGAAGTAAAGACCCTCGTGAATGCTAAAAATATTTTCAAACCGCGAAATATCACAGAGATTGAAGGCTTCTGAAGCTAGCGTACTACACATAAAGAAGACAATTGAGTCAGGGACGAATTGAGCCTAAAACGAAAGAAAAGTTGCGACAGAAAGCCTATTTTTACTGCAAGGTCAGAAAGATGTTTAAAGAGAATTTGCCTGGAAACAGATTTGTTACCACAAAACTGATAAAATCGCAACTCAAAGATGCCTATGTGAATGCTGCTGAGCGCACTGCTCGAAGAAAATTAAAAGATTTAGATTTTAAGGTCTGCCGCCACGCCCGGAATCTCAAATTAACAACTGCAATGAAAACCAAGTGTCTGATGTGAGCCAAACCGTTAAGTGATAAAGATGTGGACTTCTGTAGATCGGTAAGTTGGTATAATTTCATCACAAATGATACATTTAATATCATTTTCTATGAAATAAAGAAAAACCAGCACAGATGTTTAGGATGTTTATTAATTTTTTACTATATTTGACAGGTCTGCTTCAGCGATGAATGCACTTTTGAAATTTTGCGGAATAAAGCTCTGTTTGTGCGTCGTCGTCATGGAGAAAAGTTTCATCCTGATTGTGTCGTTCAGACTGTTAAACACCCTACAAAAGTGATGATCTGGTCAGTCATCAGCGGCAAGGGTACTGGACGTCTGTACGTGGTAAAAGGTATAATGAGGCAATACCAGTACAAAGAAGTTTTTCAAAATCGGCTGATTTCGCAGCTCAGAGAATGGTTTCCAAATGGGGAAAAATTCATTTTTTATGCAAGATGAAGCTCCCTGCCACACAGCTCGGTCTGTTAAAGCTCTTTTGGAAGAGCAAAATATCCCAATGTTGGATTGGCCGGGTAATAGCCCAGATATGTGGGGAAACTGATGAAGACGGGTGGGAACTGATGAAGAGAGAAGTGGCAAAAGAATATGATCACAAACAAAACGCAACTCCTAGAAAAAATTATTCATGTGTGGAATCATCATCCTCAAATGCAGGAGACAGTACAGTCTTGCATTGATAGCATGCCGCGCAGAATTGAAGCTCTCATAGCGACTAAAGATGGCTCAACAAAATATTAACATTTAATTGCATTAATTTAAATTTTTTCAAGAGTTAATAAATACATATTTTCTCTATAACTATAACGTTTTATTTGTGTAAAAAATTATAAGGTGGATAATAAGGTGGATAATAAAAAAATATACATTTTATCTAGTAAAAACAATAAAGCTGTATAGTATCACCTGATAATTAAGATTTTACATAGAATCTTATAGTGCGTCTAATAATTTGGCCAGGGACTGTACATATATATATATATATAGATAGATAGATAGATAGATAGATAGATAGATAGATAGATACATAGATAGATAGATAGATAAATATAGATAGGTAGATGGAGAGAGAGAGAGAGAGAGATAGTTTTCTATTATTATTATTAGGAAAGTATTCGAACAACATCCTCTTATTAGTATAAAAACAGAAAGCCAAAATGAATATGTTCTAATAAAGATAATACGGTTTTGTCTTACTGAAACCATACAAATAATCTTGAATATATCATTATTATTATTTTTTATCTTGATGAAAATATTCCTAATATTCGTGAGACATAGTTGACCTACTTTGTCTAAAATTTCTCCTACTTCCTTTCATTTATTTTATCTTTACTCTGTTTATACTTCATTTTTCTCTTAAAATTTATAGTCAGTACATTTTGAGGATTACTAACTTTACCATGAAAAGTCATTAAAAATATGATTCAATTTAGTAAAATGTATTATGCAAATTATCTTATGTACAAGCTTTTTTATTTACAATACATGTGAATACAGTATGGCTCACTTCACAAAGAGTGATATAATATGCAATTACATATGCATACATACACACACACACATACACATATACAGATAGATATATAGATAGGTAAATAGATAACTATCAAAGTAACTTATTATATTTATTACTATGCCCAAAACCTTAATTTTCCAAACATATATTTTTATTTTCTTAGCTGATAATTATACCATGCTATCATACAGTATAACAAATTTTATAACTAACGTAATCGAAATGGTATTATGAATAATTAAATATGATACAAAATGATAATAAATGTGAATCTTGAACGGATATAATTTAATAAAAATATATAAATTATTTATGACAATTATATATTTATGTGCATATTATGTGCTACATTATTATTATGATTTTTAATATATTAGTAAAAAATTTTGCTCCAACAGAGCAAAAGTAAAGGGGGGAAAATGTCATTTTTAAAATTTTTCGTATAAAAAATTTCCTAATTAAAAAAAATAATAATAATAAACATTAATTACATAAGAATGGTTCTAGTAATATTTTTTTTAATTGCAAATTTATAATGAACAACTTATGCATAGTTTATATCTTGTGAGCTCTGATAGCTTTCTTATTAAAAAAAAAATAAATAAATAAAAAAAAAAAATAATAAAGTAATGTTTTGAGAATGATTTACTTGTTCGGATGGTTCTGTTAAAGTAAGCTGAGTATTAAGCAAAAATCTAAATATTTTGGTTTACCCTTGAGAAAGTTTCGCAGTTTACTATACATATACACTGTAAAAAATATATGTCCTATTTGCTGGCAGAAATTCTCTGTATTTTGAGAAAATATGCGTAATTTACGAAACAATTACGTTGCCAGAACGTATTTTCTCAAATTACTGAGAATTTTTGGTAGCAAACAGGTCATATTATTTACAGCGTATTATTATTCATACTCTTCGATAGCTTACTGATACATGAATACCTTTATAATGGAATTAAAATATTATTCATTTATTATGCATATTTCAGAAATTATTAGAAACCCAATCAATTAGGGTTTATTTATATTTTACTTATTTCTTTCAATATATCATAATATGATATATCGATCATAGAGGGTCGTTATTCACTGTTTTGCGTATTTAGTCGTGTTTTGTCGAAACGTTAATCAGAATCTTCTAAAGAAAAGAATGAGGCTAATCTCTTTGTCGCTCTCATTACTTTTTAATAAATGCCTTTTCTTTTAAATCAAAGTCATATAAAGAAAGTAAATTAGGAAACTCCCTAGTTAGTATAAAAAACTATAAATGATTTCTGCGAAGGCTGTCTATAAAGGAAAATATGAAATTACTATTATTGATTATAAAATTGTATAAAAAGAATGCTCTATTTTCTTTTTCCTAACGTATTTTTTCATGAAATAAATATATGATTATGTAAAGAAAAAGAACATTTCCCTAAAATAATTCAAAAAAAAAAAAAAAAAAAAAGATCAGGAAAAAAAAAAAAGTACAGACTTAAGAAGACACAAAATATATAGATTAGAAGGTGATATATGTTTTTTTTTTTTTTTTTTTTTTTTAATGAGATGATGCTGTTTAGTTAATGATTAGAAACAAGAATATTTTGATATATTTTTCTTTTTTCTTTCTTTCTTTCTTTTTTTTTTTTTAATAAATAAATGTTTTAAGCTAGAATAGTGTTAAACTAAGTCGACGTATTCTGTCAAGGCTTTTATTTCTTTTTAGGTCGGATTTAATCACACGCTGGCGTATCAGTTTTTTTTTTTTTTTTTTTTTTTTTTTTTTTAATCTAAATATGGATACATGTTTTAAAATTTAGGGCTCATTTTTATGAAAAACTAAATATTTTTTCTGTTTTTATTTATTGTTTTTGGGGAAAAATAGTCATATCGTGCAAAACATTCTACTTTATTCGCCACTGTATATAGTGGTTAACATCAAGATAATAGTGTTATATTGAACCAAATATTAGTCATAATCATTTGAAATAATACTGAAAACCTGGAAAAGTTTCGTAAAATGGTCAATTTTACAAAACGGATTTTTGTGAATATGATATTTCTAAAGCGGTTAATTTTTAAGGATTTCAATTTTTCAAAATAACATATTTTATGGATTTAAATTTCGTGAAGGTGCTTTTTTATGGAGCAGAATTTTATTAAAAGGAAACAAAAACGGCTCAGTTATTCTCTGGATCAGCCCATTTATCCATATACTATATATATATATATATAGATAAATGGTGATGATACAGGGTGACCAATTTAAAAGTGTACCCGTTGGTTTTTCTTATTACCCTTAAATATGACTGATGTGGCAACTATTCTGAAACTGAACTATATTTCTTAGAACCTTGTTTAAGTGTGGGAGACAATTTCCAACACTGTTGGACTGTTAAAACTTTATTTGTGAGGTAAAAAAGAACTGGTGATGCACATTTTTTTTTTTTTTTTTTTTAAATCTGTAATAATTTTATTTCTGAAAAACGAAATTTAATTAAAATTCTTTACATTATCATTCCTACATTAAACTTTCATTATCATTATCATTTTTACATTATAATTTCACAGGCTTTTCCAGAGAAGTCCTGCAAACATCGAGGAATTAAAACAGAACATAACTGAAGAAATCTCGTCAATAACACCAACAATGCTGCGAAGTGTGTCAAAAATTTTGTTCGACGTGTTCATGTTTGCATTCAAAATGGTGGCGAACATTTTCTTTGAGGAATGACAATGTAAAAAAAAAAATAAATTATGTATATTAAAAATAAATTTATTACAGGATTAAAAAAAAATATGCGTCTGCATTTCTGTTTCGCCTTTCAAATAAAGTTGTAACAGTCCAACAGTGTTAGAAATTGTCTCACAATGTTAAACAGGGTTCAAACAATCATACTTCAATGTTAGAATAGTTGCCACATCCGTCATATTTAAGGGTTAACGGAAAAATCCACGGGTACTCTTTTAAAATTATCATTCTGTATATAATATATATATATAAATACATATATATTGCAGTAATAGCTTTAACAATAACAACAACAAAAAATCAATAAAATTATTTTGATTATTATCGATGAAAACGAAAAAAATTCTAAGACACTTCTTTGTTTCCATTTTTGCTTTCTTCTCTCTCTCTATATATATATGTACATATATATATATAAGAAGAAAGTATTAGATTAATGAAAAATTTCGAACACCATTTGTTTAAGGACTCACACGTTTTGAGATTTCCTGAACACGATTTCACTGTTTTTACGAAATGTCTGTCTATCTGAGTGTGTGTCAGTGTTTGTATAAGAAATTTTGTTGACGCTGTATCTCACGAACCAATGAACGAAATTTAACCGTACATGGTATTTAGTTGGATCCTGACCAAACTGGTGCTGATTGGATTTGGGGATAAATCGCTCAACAGGTAGCGCTGTGATCACTTTTCTTTCCCCTAAATCTTTGACAAAATTTCTTATAAATGTACATAATAGGAGTTATTTTTAACGTGTGATACTAAAATTGCTATGAACTATTGATAATTGTAGTAGTAAACTAGGAAAAACAGTTTGTGAATGTAGATGCATCGCTTCTTCTCTTGGGGGGATTAACCCCACTGGGATAAAATTTTCAATATGGGTATCTTTCGAATGGGCTCGGCAATACCTTTAAAACGAATAGTACAACCATAGATATGTGATAATTTAAAACAAATTTATCGATTTTTTTTTCTTTGTTAAAGTAAAAAAGAAAAAAAAATCACATTTGTTCTGACGTTGGCACAATGTTGACTTTCTTTTTACCTTGTTTTTAATAACTTCTATTCTTGTTTGTTTGTTTGTTAGTTTATTCGGTACAAATCTTGCAATCGACTTTTAACTAAAGTCCCTAATAGCTAGACATTTGAAACTTTCACAGTAGATGAAAACCCGGTGACAACACAATTCTTCGAAGTCCGATTTTCGAATTTTTGATTAGTTTTCCTATAATTAATTAAAATATCAAAATAATAATATCCTAAAGCGTTAAAATAGCAATTAAAATATTAGCTATAATTTAATTTTTGCCAAAAAAAAAAAAAAAAAAAAAAAAAAAAAAAAAAAAAAAAACGAGTTCATTTTCTTTCGACATAAAAATAAATACATGTAATTAAATGTGAACGTTAAAAAAGTATAAAAGTTAAATTATACATCTCACAAAAATTGACGTCATTATCACTTTAAAAATTTTTATTCACATTGATAAGAGCTCTATGATTCATTATTTAATTTAAAACATGGTACATAAAAAGTTTTTTTTTTCTTTAAATCTTAGAATCAATGCATTTAGACTTATAAATCTCCCACATAAATATCAGCTGCATTCGTCAAGAAAACTTATTTTAATAAATTACTTTTACTGCACGAATTTGTGTAAAATTGTATAGAAGAAAATCTTATGGTGTCCACAACGTTTTCTTTTTCTTTCTTTTTTTAATAATTTTAATATGTATAAAAAGACAATGGAAATTTGAAATTAAAAAATTACTCGTGTCACACAGTTGTATAAATTCGATACCAAAACATCACTCAAAACTTATATATATATATACAGGGTGAGTTTGGCATAATCTGCCAAACGAAAAGAGGTGATAGAACAGCCCATGGGGAGCATAAAACACCATAGAAACCCTGTCCTATCTCTAACCGTTTTCGAGTTATGGTAGATAGAAGAAAAATCTGTTTTTTCCCTCTCGTCTGAAAAAAACCAAATTTTTGAGCTTCTTTAAAGACTTACACGCAAAATAAGCACATATTTGGAAAGGGCAGAAAAAATCCTATCGGGTGACACCATGTACATCAGGACACCTTAATCTGACGGCGAGCTACAAGCGCTAAAACGTTGGTGAAGTTTAAAATCGAGTTGTCGCCAAATACTTTAACCGGCAATTCTGCAATCACCGTTCAAGCTACAATCGGTCAAATTTACCAAAAACTTCTCCATTCCACAAGCTTTAGAATGAGCTCACAATAAACCATATCGGTGTTCTAGTTCAGGAAAAATTTAGCCTTTTGTTTGAAAAACATTCATCACTGAACTAGACATTCGTCTAGAAGGAGACTCACGGAGTGCCATGGTCGTTCCTGATTTCATGTCCGCCTTCAGCCCGCTGTTTTGTCAGATGCAAAAAAGAAAGTATTAAAAGCAAACAAGAAAAGTAGCAATTGTATTAAGTTTACAAACACAATGGAATGGAAACAAAAGAAGTATGACGTTTCTCACGTCTTTCACAAAGGAATATGAAAAAAAAAAAAAAAGACGTATCTCACGTTTATGATTAAAGCTCATATGCATTCGAAAGGATGTGTCAAATTTAGTGCCGCTGCTGAAATTGGCCACCCCCACACCTGATACATGCCCTTGCCCTATTACGAACGGAAACCACAATAGCGCTTAGCGAAAGCTCATCCCTCAGTTTTATTATTGCATCATCGAGCCGGCTTCTTAAATCTTGCAAACTGGCAACTTCTGTGCGGTAATCCTCTTGCTTCATGAAACCCCAACCATAGAAGTCCAATCGAGTGAGGTCTGGCGATCTAGGTGGCCAAGAAACTGGTTCATTACGACCAATCCATCGCGGATACTGCTGAGTCAAGAAGTGCCGAACGGCATTGAAAGAATGTCAGGGGCCTCATCGTGTTGGAAAATGATTTACGCTCGTTGGGGTACAGGAATGACATCAAGTAATCCTGGAAGATGATGTTCCAAAAATTTCAAATATGTATTGCTTGTCAGATGACCTTGGAACACATGTGGACCTATCAAGCGATCGCCAACCACTCCAAGCCAAACATTGAAGCTGAATCGCATCTGGAACGATGAGTTTCGTGTTACAAATGGATTTTGTTGAGCGTAATGATGCCAGTTATGTAAATTTAACATGCCATCCCGAATGAAAAGTAACTTATCTATCCTCAGCATCGTACTAAGGAAATGGTGTTCCTCAATATCTCGCTCCAAAAGCCAGCGGCAGACTGTTACCCGATTTTGGAAATCTGAGCGGCGTAATTCTTGTACCGGTGTGAAGTGGTATGAATGATACCGGTTTTTGCGCAAAACATTCATCACTTTACTTTGAGAGATTCCACCTTCTCTCGCAAGTATGCGTGAACGCATATTTGGATTTTCCTCCACTCGATCGAGTACGGACTCCTCAGCGGTAGCGGAGCGGCGACCATGGCCCCTTTCGTACACCCTACCGAAAGACCCACTCTCCCTAATCCTTCGATGAATTGCGGCAAATACAGAATGGTTGGGCCCACGACGATGTGGATAACGTAGACAGTACTCTTCTTCGGCTCTCCGAGAGTTACCATCGCAAAATCCATACACAAAATGCACATCCGCGTACTCTTCATTTGTAAATCTAGGTATATCTGTTTACAGGTAGGAAAGTATGACAATTTGATCCCTGTGATGACTTCAATTGAAAATAAAAGTTAGAAGGGTAAACAAAAAGGGATAAAATTTCAATATTAATTTACAAAAGCAGAAGAAAAAAAGTGCAACGGAATAAGAACAAACTTGGTTAATTCGTACCAATGTACGAAAACATACTAAGCACGAACTAAGAGAGAACAAGTAGATGTGACAGCAGCGGGAAACGAATCGGCCTAGCTCAGGAAAAGTCTAGAAAATGCTAAAGCAATAAGCAGCATAAAACATAAAAGAAGCTAACGAGCTAATGAGCTGTTACAGATTGGCTCACCTTTTGTACCCGCGAGTGGGATGCGCGCGCAGGAAGGTTCTAAGATTCTAAGATTCTAAGACGGAAAGAAGCCGCTCACCACTATGCAGTGGTTTTGAGCGTTTTTAACCTTTAGAGAGGGGCTCCAAAGCCACTGTGGAGAATCAGAAGAGCCCGTCTCCAAAGGTTAAGCCTCCCCCGTTGTTTATTGCATAGCAAATAACAAAAAAAAAAAAAAAAAAAAAAAAAAAAAGATGGAATTCATCTGCGTATCACTAAGAGTTCATATGCAGATAGTCACGAATTTGCATAAGTTCCATTTACTTACCATCATTTCGTTGGCCGAATTTTAACGAACGCCGTTTTCAGTGATGCATTGCAAACAAAAGGCTAAATTTCTCCTGAACCGGAACACCGATATGGTTTATTGTGGGTTCATTCTAAAGCTTGTGGAATGGAGAAGAGTTTGGTAAATTTGACCGATTGTAGCTTGAACGGTGTTTGCAGAATTACCGGTTAAAGGATTTGGCGACAACTTGATTTTAAACTTCACCAATGTTTTAGCTCTTGTAGCTCGCCGTCAAATTAAGTTATCCTGGTGTAAATGATGTCACCCGATAGGATGTTTTCTGCTCTTTTCAAATATGAGCTTATTTTTCATGTAAGTCTTTCAGAAAGCTCACAAATTTGCGTTTTTTCAGACGGGATGGGAAAAAACAGATTTTTTCTTCTATCTACCATAACTCGGAAACGGTTAGAGATAGGACAGGGTTTATGTGGTGTTTTATGCTCTCCATGGGCTGTTCTATCACCTCCTTTCGTTTGGCAGATTATGTCAAACTCACCCTGTATATATATATATATATATATATATATATATATATATATATATACACTGCAAAAAAATAAACCTTTAAAGGTACAGGAAAAATCTGGCAGCTGGGTTAACTGTATTTCTCCGTCAAATATACAGTTTAAAACCGCAAAATTGCATGTATCACTGACATATATTTTACGCAGATATCCTGTAAATCAAACAGGTTTTTTGTTAAAAGTACAGTTTTGTTCTGTATATTTGACGGAGAAATACTGGCACCCTGGCTGCCAAATGTTTCCTGTACTTTTAGCAGATATTTTTTTACATTGTATATATATATATATATATTTAACTAAGTATTTACATAAAAAAGTGTTTTACCAATAATAAAAATTTAAAAGCATTAAAATTGATATATTTATTTTTCGTTTTTTTCTTTTTTCTTTTCTTTATGTCTTAAACTGAACTTTTTTTTTTATGTCTAAAACTGAACCTTTCTTTTTTTTCTTTTTTTTTTTTTTTTTTTTAATGTCTAAAACTGAACTTTTTTTTTTCTTTTTTTAAGCATCTATCTATCTCTCTCTCTCTATATATATATATTTAAATAACAAAATATAATTTAATATCTAAATGCACAATCATCAAAAAGTCAACACAAATTCGAAACCATTTAATAAAATTTTATTATATGGTCAGCACATATCGAAGCCTTTAAAAAATTAAATCATTGAAAAAATGATTAAAGAAGCATCTTAACTTTCCGAACATACTGTGTAAGGAAAGTAATTGTAATCATAATTTGAAAAATGGACTTTGTAGCTCGCTTAGCTCAAAAACGAAATGGTTGTAGAATGCTGCAAATTTATATTCGTAATTGCCACGACCTCTAGTTATACACCTCCAAATTTGTTCTTTACACGAACTCTACGATTTTAAGTGATTTTTCGTTATGTATGTGTATGTTTGTGTATGTGTGTAGTCCCATACAGCACAGAATGTTTCTGTTATGTTCCAAAAAACTTACAATCTTTCCAAAACGTAACACTTTTAAATATGCTCTCTTATACCTTCCTAAAACTTTCGCCCGTTTTGTTTTTCTATCTGTTAAGTGATTGTAACGTTCCTGTAATGTGCCTGTTTATTTATTTATTTATTTATTTATTTATTTTATTTATTTATTTTTTTTTTTTTTTTGCTACGGACGCGGACATTTCTACAAATTTGAAACTAATCGGAAAGCAATCTGAACGTTTTTAAACGTTTCTGAAATGTTTATAATGTTTCAATGTTATACGATTGTTACGTTTCTAGAACATATTGTGCTGTTAGGGGTGTATATATTCATGTGAATGAACACGATAGCTTTTAAAACTTTTGCTCGATTTAGCTGAAAGCGGGTACGTAAGTTTTAAGTTACCGTATCTCAAAGTGTGTAGATTTTGGTAAATCTTGCATATATATATATGCATTTTTCTTTCGGGCCATAAAGAGAATTTATCATTATGGTCAACGGGTTCAAATTATTTAAATTGCAGTAACGTCTAAACGCCTTTTCAAATGAATAAAAGTTTAAATACATACTCTAAGTCATCGTTGAACAAACTGTATAGATTTTGGTGAATGTATAACTTATGGTTTCTTTACAGATTAACAATGGAAAATCCGTTTTCATTGTGATGTACTATCATAAATTATTTAAAGTGCGATATTATCTAAATGCTTTATCCGATAGAGCTGAAACGTTACATACATGTTATTGGTCAAAATCGAACAAAATGTATATATATATATATATACACCCCGCGACACAAAGGTAGGTACAAAGGGATTTTTTCTTTGTTTTTTCATAAAATAACATTATTTAAATTGCGCTTCTCATTTATTATTATCATAAAATAACACTATTCCCGGACTAATTTTTGTTTTAAGACTAGTTTAGAAAAGCCAAATTTATAACTACACACCGCGACAAAAATATAGGAAAAAAGTTTTTTTTTTTTTTTTTTTTTTTTTTTTTGAATATGATTATTTTGAATATGGATATTTTGAATATGATTCAAATATTTAATATGTTTTTGATATGATAATACTTTGTTACGATAATAATGATCTGCGCAATTTAGATAATGTAATTTTATGCAAAATTTAAAGAAAAAAAAAAAATTTGTTCCTATTCTTTTTTCGCGGAGTGTAGTCTTAAATTAGAAAAATTTTAGTTTTAAAACTTTTCTAAATTAGTCTTAAAACAAACATTAGTCCGGAAATAATGTTATTTTATGATAATAATAAATGATAAGCACAATTTAGATAATGTTATTTCATGAAAAATCAAAGAAAAAACCATTTGTACCTATCTTTTTGTCGCGGGGTGTATGTATATATATATATTAATCTAGTACTTATACAGATTTACAAGGATACAATTAAAAATTATTTATCATTATGGCTTATGTGTTGAAATTTAAACTGCGATAACGTCTTAATTCTTTGTTTGATTGAGCTGAAAACTTATATACAGGGTATATAAAATATAATATTCAAACATTTAACAGTATGTACACAGATGTATATACAGGGTGTTCCAAAAGTCCCAAACAACCTCCTAACTTGAAAATGAGTCGTAATTTTGAAAAATGGCGAAACACGTATTTAATGAATTTGAGAGGGATCTCTTTTGAAGAAAATGTTTGGGCAAGTGGATGGTAGTTAATGCAAGTTTATAAATTTGATGAGTAATTTTACATAACGAATTGTTTATTTTTTATCTTATCTTATATTTCTTTCCAATATTATGTATACAGTGACTTCTTGAAAAGAATTTTAATATTATGATTTTTTTGGTCACTTATTTATGGATTTATTGTAGAAATAATATATATACGTTCTTAAATACACACACGCACACAAATCTGAAATACACACACACATTTGTGTGTGTGTGTATTTGAGAAATGCATAAAAAAAATAATATTAAAAAAAATATAATAAAAGCATTTTTTTTTTTTTTTTTTTTTTTTGTATAGTAATATAAAAGTTTTCCCTTTAATTATTTTTCTGAAAATAAACACTCTGATTTCTTTTCCGTTTTTCTTTTCTTTCTCTGCGGAGAAAAAAGTTAAGAAAAAAAAAAAAAAAAAAAAAAAAAAAAAAACGCAAATTTTATTTCCTTTTTCTAGAAACTTTTGCGTTTGACAGCTTTTAGATTTGAATTTAACTAATTAACAGGCATGCTAATTGGAATGATGGAAAAACAATTAGATAAAATTTTAAGCAATAATTAGTTTAATTAAAACTATATACTTTTTGTCTTTCTTTTCTATATTTCTTTCGTTAAAATAAACTTTTTGTCGTCAGGATTAATTGAATAAAACAATAATGAAGCAAATAAAAGGAAAATTACCTTAATTGAAATTTGAAAAGTCTCAAAAGAAAAAAAAAAAGTAATGATATTAAAAATCGCTAATATCAAATTAACTTACGTATTCTTACCACATCCAGTTTAAAATTGCTGCTTTAATCGGATATTTTACCTTTCTGTAAAAATGCAGAGCGATATCATAAATTCACGTGAATTCATTATAAGTGCATTTTCCACAAATTGAAAATAATATCTGATTTAAAAAAATATATATTTATTATTCTGGATATGAAAGAAAGTGCTCAAAATTATAAACAAATAAATACACTAATTTGTTAAATGTTTAACATTCCTTAGTTATCTAATAACCCAAAAAATTAAAATAAATAAAAATTAAATAAATAAATAAATACAAAATTAATAAATAAAAAATAAAAAATTCACAAAATATCATTACCTGAAAATAAATAAAAAAAATTTGCAATTACGGCAAAATTTATGACAAAATTACAGCATTACCGTTTTATAACCTACAACAGCCAGCTTGCTTATCATGCAACGCATTTGAAAATACTGACAGTAGAAGAGATCTGCTCGGTGGCACATGAAGTGTCTTTATGTGTACCGAAATAATTTTAAAATTTCGAAAATATATGCATCCAATTGATCACACATAAACCCCGAATTTTCTTGACCATAACTCTATTTTAAATTATTCAAATACTTCCACCATTCTAACTCCTATAAAATTTATACTTTCGAAATTATGTGTGGTCAATTTCACATTCTCAAAAACCTAATAACATGAATATTCAAGGGCGTATCAGCGATGGCTTGTATGTTGGATGTATATGGATGTATATCGGGCAGAAGGTGGAGCTATTATACTCTTCTTATGTGCTTAAGTGTATTCTGCTCAGAGTATGGCGTATATCAGCTTGTATTGCGTATTAGGCAAAAGTTACCATTTAGGTAGAGGCTATATCTCGTATAATATTAACTCGTTAGTAGTCGCATATCGGTCTTTTCGCCGCCCATCGCTTATAAATTTCTCCTGCAGATCACCCCTTAAAAATAAAGTTGGGAAACACTGTGTACCTGATCTTGGGTGGATGTCCTCTAACATAGTATGTTTTAAAGTCATTCTTGCTATTTTTTGAGCAGTTAAAACATTTCTTTCTCAAATCGGTCTATTTGACCGCGACGCGACCACTAACTTTGATTCATTTTTTCCCCATTTCCGGTTTTTCAGACAGGTTAGAGTTTTGCGAGAAAAACTTCGCGTGGATTAAAGGCACTTCATCTTTATCTACTGGCATTCTTTCGGCTTTTTCCCCAACACTAAACAGCGGCGGCAAAAAGACCGACACGCGGGTACTAGCGTTATAAAAAGTGACGCGTCTACTCTCGGGTTAATATTAGCGCCTTAGAAAAATGTATATCTAAATGTGTCATAATAAAGTAATATAATCTGGTTTAATTTTATTTTATGAAAAACAATTTAATGAACAACAGTTTACATTTTGGACACGTATATAAGCGAGCAGATGGTTTATATCGGCTTTCAGATGGCACTGGTTTTAATCAATAAATATGATTTTGCAAATGCTTATATCTCAACACCTGATGACTATTTTGTTAAGTAATTATCTAGTAAAGATTCTTGTTTATTTTATATTTTATCTGAGTATTTGAAAAAAAAATGCAAGAATATATTTTTAAATATTTTATTAAATGTTTAAATTTCTAAAACATTTATTTATTACATGAAATGCGTAAAATTAAAACTTTTTCCTCTTATGCCGCATCCATCGCCGAAAACCATCGCCGCTCTTAATATAAGTGATGCTGAAATTGAAAACAAACGTTCTTTCATGATAAAAATATTTTTTTTTTTCAGATTTTAAACGGTTCCAAAATAAATAACACACGTTTTTATTCCCGTGCTATGTTGGAGTACCAACTACCATTGCATTGATATATGTATAATTCTAATGTGTTTAAAAAATGTGCTGAATATTAACCACAACTTTCTGAAACTAAATAATTGCATTAAAATATCTTTTATATTTCAGCATTCACACCATGGTGAATAGATATCCAACAATGTTATAAAAAATTTATGCTCTATTTAAATTACAATAGATATGTCAGTTCACATGGAAACGTTCTAAAGAATAACTCTCAGATCCAAATTATCCTTCACCGAAAATATCTTAATGCAAAAAACTGCATGAGGTAGCATTTATCGTCTGCATACATTTGTTTTTATCAATAAAAAAAAGAGTATATTTGAATAAATAGATATTATTACAGCCGAATAACGGTATTTAATACAACAAATATAGGATTTTGCAAACATGATAATATATTAATGCAAAACTAGCGAAAAAAAAATTTGAACTTTGTAAAAGGCTGTAAAAACTGTGTGAGAACTTTTTAAAAGACATATATATATATATATATATATATATATATATATATATATATATATATATATATATATATATATCCAACCAATATTTTGGTTGGATATCCAACCAACTCGTCGAAAATTTTGGACGCGTCGTCGCTGGTAGTTTTAGGAAACGTGGCTGCACTATACCAATACAAAGCTACCAATACTTAGCTAACGTTTTATAAAGCAACTGTATCGATTCCGTCAATCATAAAAATGTTATCGCCAGTTTTGTGAAGTGATAAATTTTAGCGAAAAAAACATTGTATCCGGTTATGGGCACACCTTAAAATCCACTATAAATACAGAAAGTAATAAAATTTATTTATTTTGTAAGGAATCAGCGGCGAAAATAACAACAGAAAATGATATTTTCCAAATTTTATTCGTATTCTTCTTTATCCTTTAAATCAGAAGTGCAATTCTTGTAAATAAAATAATTGTCATATATATTGGCACATTTCAAATACACCAGACGATCACACTCGTTGCATTTGATTGAATTTGCTCTTGTTCGGCATAGTAGCAGGTGCTCCAAACAAATGTTGCAGAAATCGACATGTTCTCCTGGTTATGAATATCCCTAGTTTTAGCGCGCTTGGTCAGCAGTTTGACAGGTGGAGTTCTCTTACTTTTTCTAGACTTCTTCTGTAGAAAGAAAGAAACTGCGAGGAGGTCCATGTTCCCAGGCAGTTGATTTTATGGATTTCGTATATACTAAGCAATCCTAAATGGTTTTAACCATCGCCTTTAAATGCATTTCTTTTGGATCGATTGACTTTTCCGGGGTTGACATGGCTAAAATGTAGAAATTTGAGTGAATGCGTGTGAGATCGAAAGTTTACACCGTTTGAAATATACGCAAATTAAAGAAAGATTTAACTTATTAAAGTTCTATATATATATATATATATATTCCAATTTATTTAAGATCTAAATATTTCCTTTTTTTAAATTACTTTTTGTGATTTATGTCAGCTCTAATTTAAAGACACATCTTTAAAATAATGCATTCAAATTGACTGAAATTGACTACTTCTTTCCTTTAAATTGATTTTTTGCTTTATATCATGCATATACTATAAGAAAAAAGTGTAAGATTTGAAAAAACTTTTGATTTCCGGCTTTCGATGAATTTACACATTTTGAGATTTCCTTGCATTTCAATTAACTGAAAGTGACTAGTACTTATTTTAAGAAAGGTGCATATATATTACTAGCTTCCGAATGTATAAGAAGAAAGTAGTTGATACAGAAAAATTTTCGACTTATGGTTTTCGATGAATTTACACTTTTGAGATTTCCTTGCATTTCAAATAACAGAAATTATTAATTATTGTTTTTTTTTTAAATTGATTTGTTACTAGTTTTTGCATGTATATGATAGAAATAGAAGATACGGAAAATATTTCGATTTTCCAGTTTTCGATGAATTTACACTTTATGAGATTTCTTTGCATTTAAATTAATTGAAATTGACTACATATTTTCAAAAAAAGTGAATTTATTACTAGCGTCTGCATATACAATAAGAAAGTATAAGATACAGCTAATTTTTCGATTCGCAGTTTTCGATGAATTTGCACGTTTTGATAATTCCTTGCATTTCAATTAACTGAAATTGACTACTTATTTTTTAAAAAATGAAATTATCCTCTGAATAAATAAGAAGAAAGTATATGATTCAGAAAAATTTTAGATTTTCGACTTTCGATGAAGTTACATGTTTCCAGATTTCAATACCACTATTTTTAGAAAATATCTGTCTTTTTGAGTTCAAACACTGTCTTTTTGAGTTCAAACACTGAGGGCACGTGACGTCACTCGCAGTCAAATTATGGGTAAAGTTGCAAAACATTGGTATTTCCACCAATAGAGGTTGATCTTTTGCCACTTTAGAGTGGCAAAGATTGATTGGCGGAGTGTTTGTTTGTAAACATGCCCTTTCCTTATTGGAAATAATTTAACCGAATTTGATATTTGGTTGGACCTTGGTTTGACATGGTGCTGATTAGCTTTTCGGCTATATCACCCAAAAGGGGACGTTTCCATGTTACGATTTCCTCTCATTTCATGAGAGGCTCAACCTCTACAGTATACCAAACTTGAAGGAATATATTAAGTAAAACACTGCTGATTCACTTTGAGTGCATATTGAAAAAGAATTGCAGCAGCTGCGTTGCAATTTAATTCAGTTTAGGAGAAGCGAAAACTCTGCTTTGCCTTGCTTTGCAAATAAATGTGGTCGAGTTTCGACCACTGGGCGATACTAGTTTTAATTAATAGACAAAGCTCTTTTTAAGCAAGCTTTTGTCTCTTTTAAACATAGCACTATTTATAAATTAAATTCTCTGGTGCGAATCTGATTTAGGTAAAATGTGGATTATATGTCGAAAAATACGATCTAAGCAAAATTAAATCAAATTAGTAGTACATTTTATGTAATATTTTTGTTACAGAACGAATAGATCTTTTCAGTAAAATTATTTTATGCTCTCTTTAATTGTAGCTTATTTTTGCATATATATATATATATATATATATATATATATACGTTCTATCTATGTTGATCAAAATATATTTGTATAAAATAACGCCAAAGGAAACACTAAAATTTTTACAAAAAATATATAATTTTCAATAGATGGTAAAGAATAGACGTGATATTTTAAATAAGTGGGTGTGATAAACAAAAATTAATTTAAAAAATATTAAAGCATTTAAAAAAGAACAAATCAGTATGCGAAAAACTTTTGTAAACAACACTTCATGTGTAAACCCAATGCTTGGATGCAGCAAAATACACTTTTATAGTTAAATAAGAAACTAAGAAAAACCTAAGAGGTTTATTAAACATGAAACCAGCATACTCCCAAATAGAAATATATCTATTTAAAAATAAATAAATAAATAAATAAATAATAAACGGTATTTAATTAATAAGCAAATAAATAGGAACATAATAACTGTAAAAAATATAATAGTAAAAAAAATAACTTAATAAAGGGCATGTTATTTAGCCGTATTCAAATCCAGACCTGGAAGGCCAAAAAAGCGTTACTTCTTTGTGTAACATTTTTTATAAATTTAAACTATTAAATTAACTGCAATAATTAAATAAATTTATATTAATTAACATATTTTAATTTTAAAACATCTGTAGAACAAATTAACACAAAAAGAATGAAATTCAATTTAAATTAATTTTAGTTGAATAAATTTATATAAAACTATGTTGATATTTAAAAAAAATATATTATTATTATTTTTTTTTTATTTCTCTTAACAAATATCGTTTATAATGACATTTACGTTTACTTTACACAGTGTAAAAGTGAATGAATCTTAAGATAATTTCTTTTTTTTTTTTTTTTTTTCATTTTCTTTTTTTATAGCCCTCTCTAAACTATTGCTCATTTTCGAATTAAAAGGATTTTTTTTTTTTTTTTTTTTACAGTTACACATTTATAAATTTATCTATGCTTTAAAATTATTAATAAAATATAAATATATTATGTAATGTAATTTCGCACAAATAGTATTTCCACAAAATTCTTTATAATTTTTAATATTCGTATCATGACTTTTTTCCGATATTATAATTTTTTATGACTAAAGTTTAATTTCTACATAATATTCTAATGAAATACATAAAGGGCATTTATTATAAATTAATGACGGTAAGAAAACACATTAACAGCATATTTTTCCTTATTATATTCTGATTAATTCTCAAAGAATTGTAAAAAATGTAATACAGTTAATGTAAAATGTATGTAAAGAATAATTCCTTTAAAAAAAGAGCAAAATTTAAAACAAATAGGTATAAAGATAATGGATATAAATAATAAATGAAGAAATTAAAAAAAAAAAAATGTGTTTAGAACAAATATTGTGATATATTTTTGAATAAAAATAACTGAATTAGAATTCTTATTTGCGGCTTTTTTTTTTTTTTTACTTTAATACATTAATCAAATAGATGGTCTATAAAAACTTATACGAATATAATTTATCCCTTTAGTCAGTAACTACTTGTTTACAAGAATTTGAACAGGATTTTTTTTTTTTTTTATTATTATTATTTAAGAATTTTTCTGCATACCAAAGAAGTCTTCATATATCTAGGTATTTTTATTTGGATATATATATTTGGGGTAGTCTTTATCTGAGAAATATTTGCTTTCAATCTGGAATAAGAGGGTTGTCACCATTATAAGAAAAGATTGAATATTTAGAAAATATACGCTTTTTATAAATAATAATAATTATTATTATCTGCAAATGGTTTCTTCGTAACAAAAATGGTTTAAAAAATTTGCAGAAAAATTTGCAGAAAAAATTCCAAAATGTTCTAGAAACATTATTTTGCAATGTGAAATATATACATTAAATTTTCTTGGTATATATATATATACAAAAAAATTGTTTTACTGCGTAGGCGCAAATATTTTTTTTTATTACTTTTGTTTAAGCTATAAATATATATAACAAATTATGTTAAAATATCATCTGAACATAAACAAAATTATGAAAATTATAAACAATATATTAAACTGAATATTATTTATTTTCTAACAGTTATGGCAACATAAGTGGCTTTTGATAGATACGGTTTGTTTGACTGCGGCTGAAATAATTAGATATCTAAAATAAGTAAATAATATATATGACATATCCCCGTGGCAGAAACACGGCGACACGGCGACAATGTCGCAGAAACAGAAATGTTCTTGCAGAAAGATTTTACTTAAGTCGAATAAATTTTGCCATTGTGTTAAAAAAAGAGAGAGAGAGCGAGAAAGAGAGAGAGAGAAAGAAAGAGAAAGAGAGAGAGAGAGAGAAAGAAACTCAAAGAATGGTTAACTGTTCTGCAGAACAAATTTTCGTTTCTGCAGATACGATCGCCTCAATCCTGAATAAGGAGAGGAGATAAAGCGGATGTAACTCCCTTGGGTTAGCTTTGATACGGCATGCATTAGCGATTCGTGATGCGGTGATATGATTCGGTGTATCGACACTTTTCACAAGTAACCTCTTCACACCGGAACTTCATTTTTGTGTCTCCAAACTTTTTTTTCGCGCCGCGCCTGCCGCTCATGTCGTGTGTATTTATTGTATTGCAAAAAGTTGTTTTTTCGAAAGAATGTGGCTTTGCGACCATTTTCCGAATTTCATATTTCTTGCATTTTCCGATTCATGCATAACAAAATAGCTGCATCCAGTGATTTTTTTTTTTTTTCTTTTTTTTTAATAATTGCGTGATTGCTGCTGCACCGATTTTCATACATTTTCTGATTTACGCACTACAAATTAGTTGCATCTAGTGATCTTTTTTTCTTTAATGTATGTGAAGCGTGCATACGTGCGTGGTAGTAAATACACGTAAAATTTTAAAAGCTGCATTAATTTTAATGTTTGGTTCAAACTATGCAATACATTTCACAAATATATACAGAAATAAGAGTATGGGGAAATTTGTAACGTCTTTAGTTATACGCAAAATAATAAAATTATACTTTTAAAAAATTAAAGAAGACTCTTTTATTGAAATGTGAACCAAAAAGCACAAAATATCTATCTTTATAGTATTAAAATGCAGGGTAAGAGAAAATCAAGTGAGTGATACACCATAATATTTACATACTTTTAAATCTTTAATAAATAAATAATTTAGAATTAAACAAAAACCATTTTTAAAAAATCCCCCCTGACTGGGTTCGAACGTTAGACCTTTAGGTTCGTAGCCCGGAGCTTTACCTCACAGCCACCGAATTCACGTAGGGAAAGTCTTTTTTTACAATATAGATTTTTTGTTTGCTCCCAGAGCGGTTACGAACATACATACAGGTGAAGCTAATAAAAGCGTGTTAAAAAATGAAGCTTCAAACCTTAAGAAAATTAAGAAATTAATCTTAAAAATACTTTATTGATTTTTAGCATTTTGTATGTGGTAAAAGATCTTAGCAATAAATATTAATGGGTATCTTAAGTTATAAAATTGGTAACTTTTCTAATTTTTTTCTTTACTGATAATTAATTATTTTAATTGTGATTTAAATTCTTAGCTTTAAATTTTGTTGTTTAAGCATATGAAGTCTTTAAAAAAATTATTAATTTCTTTTACAAAAATACTCTTATCACGGCTTTTTTCAGCTTGTTCATTTTCAATTTTTAAACATTTGAATTTTTTAAAAAATGTTTTTTTTTTTTTTTTTTAATTGAAATATTGCAAATTAAATAGCTATTTTGAATAAAAATCAAACCAAAGGTTTTGCTGAATTTTAGTTCCCCATCATACTATAGGTATGGGGAATTTAGGTAATCGTGAAAATTTTCGACCTCGTTTTTTTGACATTTTTACACGTTTTCAGGCGTGAGGAATCCGAAAATGATGGTCTCTGTCTGTAGGGTGTCTGTTAGTGTGTTAGTGTGTTAGTCCGTTAGTGTGTTAGTGTGTTAGTCCGTTAGTTTGTTAGTCTGTTTACACGATATCTCACGAACAAATAATCGCAGAGAAGTCTGATCAGTTTTAAAATAGTACTTTCGATACTGGAAAATTTCGTACTAGGAAAATTTCGTAAATAATTCGTAACTTACGATTTTATCAACATAGCAAAATTGTAAATTTTTCATATAAATATGAATTTTGAAGATTATTTCATTGGAAATAGTAGCATGAAAACTAAACAAAGGAGTTGACCCTGATAAAATAAATTAACATATTAGAATAAGATATATATATCGAATTGAACGGTGGATAGCCTATTAGGCGGGGATTTCATTCTATCACTGTATCAAGCTTTGGTCAAATTCATTTCTTTTAACATGATTATAATATGTTTCGCACTAGAAATTTATGAGAACATAAATATGATGGAGAACTGAGCAGAGTCCACCTATGTCAACTATTTTTTTTTTTTTTTTTTTTTTTTTTTAAGCAAAAGGAATTTTATCTAATAGTAGTTGTTTTGAATAAATACTAACTAAATAGCAAATGCTTTTTTTTATTTATTTGTATTTACTTATTCATATAGATATCAATATCAAATATTACTTTTAAATGATTTCTATTTATTTCATGCATCTGTAATAATTATTTTCTATTATAGATTTTATCCATGAAATCTGTTACATTTCCCATTTCAACATTTCCTTAAAAATTAAATACTTCGCTTGTCTCAATCTTTATGACAATATTTCGACTATGCTTTGTCTATAATTGTCTTACTTAGATCTTGTATCCTGTTTTACTTTATGTATTTAAATGATGGTATAATGATACATTCTGAATTCTTTAAAGTCAAATCACATTTTGTAGATTTCAAATACACTTATGCTATTTGTATATAATATAAAAAATGAATCTTGTGTATTAGAATGTTATCTTGTATCTTTCTAATAATCTCAAAAACTATAAATGTTGTAAGTTATTTATATTTCATTATGATATTCAGTATTCTAAATTAATTTTTACTTTTAATTTGTTTTATTTTAATTTTGAGTTCTGTATTATATTTTATGTGCTTTGGTTTGCACCTTATGAAATAAGTGCATTTGTGTATTTAAACATATATATTTAATATAAAAAAAAGTAATGAAATTTTAAAAGTATTTGTAACATTTGTTTAATTTAGACATTTCATGATTTAAATGCCTTAAAAATTTTGGCAGATTATTTTTGATGTGTTACTGCATGTTATGGTTTGAATTCATTGAAATTTTTTTTATAAACAATATTGTATATTAATGTGAACAAAAAATCTGAAGCAGTTAAGATCAATTGATTTTCACCTTTCTTAAAAAAAAGAGAGAGAAAAAAAAAAGAGTATTATCTGGCAATAGTGCTTAGTTAAAATTTAAATACATTGGTTATACTGAATATTATTTACTATTTAAAAATAATTTATTTTGAATTCGCAAATATTAACTTCAAAAACTATTCCTGCAGAAAGATTTTGGTGTTGATGAAGCTTGTCGCAGAAAGCATAATACATTTCTGCCACAAGGTGACATATATATATATATGTTCCACTGAGTTAAAGGACACCACTTTCATTTTGTGAAAAGAGTCATCATCATGTCATTGATGTGATGCATTGAAATAAATTTGTCATGACTAAAGACAATTTTTCACTGCTTTATCTCCTTTGTAATAACTGGATTTTACCACTTAATGTCTCTATATAAATCAGAAAATGCACGCAAATGACATGGTGCTATCGCTTTCTTGAAAATGGACGTCCCTTACCTCCGGGGTATAGATATAACGAATACTTTAATAATATATTCAAAATATGACTTAATTTAAGCTTACTACAACTATATATTTATTTTTTTTTCGCACAGTTTTCATAATTTATGAATGAAGTCCTTTCTACTTACGAAAAAAATGTATAGATGATTGTAAATAAATACATCAGCTAGCAAGATTAAGCTATAAAAATAAGAAGTGACTGTCTTCAGAAACAAGAGAAACTATGCATGAATAATAAATTATGAAACATTATATTTCAGCGTACAGTTTCAAATTTTAGAAAAGGATAATGAAGTTGGCAATGCAATATAATATTTACGCGTGCAAATTTATTTGTAATATATGTCTGTTCTGTAAAATAAAATTTCACGCGTCAATAAAAAAAAAATATCTATATGTAGATATATATATATATATATATATGTGTGTGTGTGTGTATATATATATATATATATATATATATATATATATATATATATATATATATATAAGGTGTGCGCAAATGAAAAGGAGTCCTTCGTTATAGCGACGTTATATCAAATCCCAGTGAGTTGACGTGTTAGCTGATAGATGGTATGGTGGTATTGCTAGATACACATGCGTAGTTAACAGCTTCACATCAATATCCTCATTGCCAGAAAGTCATTTCCGCAAATCGTCGCATGATGGATTATTCCAGAACAGCACAAAGAGATTGGATGTTGATGAGCCCATACAGTAGAATCGTCATATCAGCGCACGTGAAATTCTTGTTGAACTGTCAATAAGCAAAAGAACTGTGCATCGTATAATGCACAGAAAGCAACGTTTGTGAACAATGGTAGTCCTAGCACCTGTGAAAAATCAGAAGGCGGAGAGAATGGTTGTTTGACTGACCCATCTGTTGAGCCATTCACTCCATTCTTACGCGCTGGGATCAGTGTATCAATGTCGATGTCAAAGATTTATAGTTGTATTATCATGAACTGTAATTATAATATTGTTGTTAAAATTTCTTCGCATATAACTTTAGTCTCATTTTCATTTGGGCGCGCCTTATGTATAAAGAATCTGCAACACTCTTAAATTCTGCTATATGAACTTTCGACATATAATCAATTAGAACAAGTCGTAGAATGATTGGGAGAAAGATATTTAAAAAACTAGTTGGTATAGGTGGACTCTGCTCAGTTCCCCATCATATTTATGTTCTCATAAATTTTTAGTACGAGACATATTATAATCATGTGAAAAATGAATTTGACCAACGGTAACAGAATAAAATCCCCGCCTAATAGGCTATCCACCGTTCACTTCGATATATTTATCTTATTCTAATCTATTAATTTATTTTATCAGGGTCAATTCCGTTGTTTAGTTTTCATGCTACTATTTTCAATGCAACAATCCTCAAAATTCATATTTTTATGAAAAATTTACAATTTCGCTATGTTGATAAAATCGTAAATTAAGAATAATTTACGAAATTTTCCTATTAGAATATTTGTATTCAATCATGTTCAAACAAATATCATAAATGTAATTTTGAAGTTGTCTAATGTATTTGTGATCCTCAAAATGGAAGTTTATGCTCAATTTTGCCTTATTCTGACATGTTAATTAAATCGTAAATTCCAAATAACTTAATTGAATTTTTTAAATTGGAAAAACCATAGTTAATGATATTCATGCCATTATCCTAAATAATATTTAGAAAGTGTTTTGACATCCTTATGTTGAAAATATCCCTCAAGATTCACGTTTATATGAAATTTTGCTTTATTCTGCCATGTTAAGAAATTCGTAAATTTCCAATAACTTACGAAAATTTTATATTTGAAAATTTATTAGTCATTAATATTCATGCCAGTGTCCTAAATAATAATTCAAAAGTAGTCTGACATCTTTACGATGAAAATATCTCTCAAAATTGACGTTTATGGGAAATTTTGCCCTATACTGCCATGTTAAGAAATTCGTAAATTTCCAATAACTTGCGAAATTTTCAAAGTAGCATATTTATAGTTATTGATGTTCGTTCCGGCATCAAAACTGATATTTTAAAACTGGTCCGACATTTTTACAGTAAAAAGTTTTCATTTAATGCACGTTTAAGTGAAATTTTGTCCTATTCTCCCATGTTAAGAAAGTCGTAAATTTCTAATAACTTACGAAGTCTTTTAATTCGAATGTTGCAAATGAATAGGGTTCTTGCCAGTGTCGAAAGTAATATTTTAAAAGTGATTTGACCTCTCTGCGACAGTTTGTTCTTGAGATATCGTGTACACAGACTAACAAACTAACGGACTAACGGACTAACAGGCACCCTACAGACAGACACCATGCAAATTTTGTCCTTTTCGGATTCCTCACACCTGAAAACGTGTAAAAAAGTCAAAAAACCGAGGTCGAAAATTTTCACGATTACCTAAGTTCCCCATACCTATAGTATGATGGGGAACTAAAAAAAAAACTTGCAAAATTAATCTTTTCATAAATTAAGAATCACTTTTACTTATTATAGAATGTTATTACTATATCAGTGAAAGCCATTCAGTGAGAGAATGACTTAATGCTATTAAACAAATTTATAAAATTAGTGTAATAACATCCCACAAAATTAATATCATGAAGAATAAATAAAATTGTGAATGTTTTTTAGCCCTAGATAACTAAACATAAACTAATTATTCGACACATAGACCACGAATTAAAAACAAGTATATTAGTTTCCCATCATACTATAGGAACTTAGGTAAACGTGAAAATTTTCTACCTCAGTTTTTTTTTTTTTCTGTTTTACACGCTTTCAGGTGTGAGGAATCCGAAAATATCAAAATGGGCATGGTGTCCGTAGGTAGGGTGTCTGTTAGTTTGTTAGTCAGTTAATATTTTAGTCCGTTAATTTGTTAGTATGTGTACACGACATTTCAAGAACAAATGATCGCAGAGAGATTGGGTCAGTTTTAAAATATTATTAATGACACTGGAAAGAACTCTATTCATTTGCAACATTCTAATTAAAAAACTTTAGAAGTTATTTCAAATTTATGATTTCCTTAACATGGGACAATAGGGCAAAATTTCACTTAAGAATGCATGAAAATAAATATTTTTATCGTAAAGATGTAAGAACAGCTTTTAAATATCGGTTTTGATGCCAGGATGAACATCATTAACTATTACCATACTTTGAAAATTCGTTTCTCTCAACATTATTGCTAATGTATGATTCTACTCATTCGAAAAGGGGATGCGTGTTTCTGGACATTTACTAACTGATTGTTTCCATAGAAATTATTGACATTACAAGAGTAAAGCTTCGTCCAAGTTTTTTTTTAACATGTTGTATCTAAATCCTTACTATACTGATGATTTGAGAAGGTTGTCTGGCCTCTCTGGTTGAACTGCGAAGGAGAAGAATTTGTAGAGGTGTCTGATTATAGTTAATCTGTTCTGAATCTTCGCATGCACATTACGCATGCATATTATGGAGCCATATTCTTTGATGTAAAAATGGTTTTGACAAATCAAAAATATGTCAGCATGCCTCCGGACCGATCTTAGGTAAGTCCCCGCAAGATCATCACCAACAGCTTATTCTTGGTTCCAGTGCAACATTAAAACTAATCAAATTTTCAACCTCAATCATTATTTAAGATTGAGGGATGTTTCTCAAGGATAGTATATGGTTAGTTGGTTGTTTGGTCAGGTTTTACGTCGAACTAGTGATGCGCAATGACCAGTTGACGATGTTCTGGGACTCACCCTAGAGATCTTCCGGACACATGCCATAACAATTTTGATCCTCTACTGAAGGGTTGGCTCTCCTGCTTCGGTGAACCCCCTCAGAGGTGTAATTTAGAATAATACATGAAAATTTTAAATCTTTAAAAGGAACCATTTTGATTGTTCCCTAGTTCATTTGCACCATAATATATCATAAATTTCTCGTAAAATGTTTAACAGGCATTACAATTTGAAATTTTCACAATAATACAAACTTCATTTAATATTTATATGAAATATTCAATTAAATTTCACTATATTTTCCATTGAACTATTGATCTTGAATTTATTTCGGGTAACTAGTAGCATCGATCGGCATCACTTTAAAGAACAAATTCAAGTAACCAAATATTTAAATACATTTAACGGGTTATGTTTTATTAAAATCAATATTTTTTTTATACAAATGATTTTTTCTCTTAATTAAATCCATTGTTAAATTAAACTACACTATCTTTGACAAGAAAAAAAAAATAAAGGACGAAAAGATAAAGAAAATCTTTGACAAATACATCGTAAAAGAAAACTTCTTTTCCATGAGGAATAGGCTTGCCACATAAAATATTGATGTTTATATAAATACTTTTTTATCGTTTTCAGACCCGTTCATGTCAAATCGACGGCTTATTTATATCCAAAGTTTCCTAAATGAATTAATTTAAGACTTGTGTTTTAGGAAGTGCCATAAACTTTTGAAGATAAAATCTATTTAATAGTTTTTAGATAGAAGATATGTTTTATGCAGTCTTTATTTCAATTATCTGACAGACAACACTTTTATATATTTGCTATGTTTAAAGCATAATGTAATAAAGTAAGATAGTATAAATACTCTAGTAGAAAAAATTAAAGAAAAAAAAACAGAAAAGAAAAGAAAAAGAAAATCTGAACAGCAGAAAATTTCATTGATACCTATTTATTTGTAATGATTTCAAAATTAAACACTGAAACAAATAAAACCGCCATGCTTACATACTACCAAAGTATTAAAATGATACACTGAAAGACACAAAAAAGCTGCATTTGGATACTTTCATTTTTTTTTTTTTTTTTTTCCAGAAGACGCCTATTTTATCATTTAAAAATAGCGATGAAAGGAAAGTGATTTTGCTGGATCTTAGATATGTGACACTGTTTTACCTGCCGTATCCCGGTATGTATATATATATATGTATGCATATATATCCGGCAAAATAACTTACCATTCAATCCCCATTTTTAAATTATAAAATTGACAGTTGCTTTACTCTATCAAAATACTGAATTAAAACCAATATAAAATCCTCTTTTAGTTCCCCATCATACTATAAGTATGGAGAACTTGAGTAATCGTAAAAATTTTCGACCTCTTTTTTTTTTTTTTTTTTTTTTTTTAAACCTTTTATACGTTTTCAGGTGTAATGAATCCGAAAATAACAAAATAATATTGTGTTCGTCTGTGAGGTACTTGTTCGTTTGTTAGATTGGTAGTGTAGTACGTTAGTTTGTTAGACTTTGTACACGATATCTCACGAACAAAAGATCACAGAGAAGTCGGACCAGTTTTAAAATATTATTTATGACACTGATATGAACCTTATTCATTTGCAACATTCTAATTAAAAAACTTCAGAAGTTATTTGAAATTTATTGTTTTCTTAACATAGGATAATAGGGCAAATTTTCACTTAAACGTGCACGAAAATAAATATTTTTATCTTAAAGATATCAGAACAGCTTTTAAACATCGGTTTTGATGCTGAGATGAACATCATTAACTATAAACGCACTACTCTGAAAATTTCGTAAATTATTCGAAACATATTTCTTAACATATGACAGAATGCAGCGAAATTTCGCATAAATGTCTCTTTTGAGGGATATTTTAATCGTAAAGTTGTCAAATTATTTTTTAAATATTATATAAGATACTGGTATAAATATCCTTGACTATGAATTTCCCAATTTAAAAATTGCGTAAGTCATTGGTAATTCACGATTTACTTAATATGGCAGAGTAGGGAATAGGTAAATGTTCATTTTGAGGGATAATTTCATCGTAAAGACGTCAGAACCCTTATAAAATATCATTTAAGATACTGGCATGAACATCCCTGTAAATGATTTTTTTAATTTTAAAATTTCGTAAGCTATTTGAAATTTACGATTTACTTAACATGGCAGAATAGGGCAAAATTGAGCATAAACGTCCGTTTTGAGGATCATAAATAAATCAGACAACTACAAACTGACATTTATGATACTTTTTTGAACATCATTGACTACAAATATTTTAACAGGAAAATTTCGTAAAATATTCGTAATTTAAGATTTTATCAACATAGCAAAATTGGGCGATATTTCACACAATAAAGATGCATTTTGAGAATTGTTACATTGGAAATAGTAGTATGAAAACTAAACTACGAAACTGACCCTAATAAAATAAATTAATAGATTAAAATATGCTAACTATATGGAAATGAACGGTGGATAGCCTATTAGGCGGGGATTTCATTCTTTCAGTGTGTCAAGTGTTTGATCAAATTCATTTCTCTTAACATGATTATAATATGTCTCGCACTGGAAATTTATGAGAACATATATAGGATGAGGAATTGAGCAGAGTCCACCTATGCCAACTAGGTTTTATATTTCCTTTATTTATTTCAAACAAACAAGCGTAATTTAAAAAAGTATCACAATATTTCAATTAAAAAATAAACAAGTGGTAAGAAAATTAGTTTGGACTCTTGGCAGATGTTAAAAGTGTGCTCACCACGAATAGCCTTGTTGCGGTAGTTGCATGTGTCTTTTGTCATTCTTCGTTTCTTAGATTGATATAAAGTACAATTTCTGCATTTATTCACCGCACTTTAGCCGTGTCTTCTGTGTGCTTTTCAATATTTAAAATATATGCAGTATTTATTTTAATGAAAACTAAACATTCGACTGTTAGACGACGATTACAGCAAATCACGAAAAATAACGATTCTACAGCCTTTCGTATCACCTTCGGGTAACTCATTTTACTATTTATGAAGGTACTGTGAGTGGGGTGGTGCGATCGCAACGGAAACATCTCGAATTCGCGAAACTGGCAGGTGTCAGTAGTCTATTACACGAATGTTATCTAGGGTTAAAAAATTGTTTTAGAAATTGTTATAAAAATACGTAACTTAAATTTTGATTAACTAAAAAATTATGAAACATGTAAAACTAATAAAGTGAAAATTATGCAACACCTTTAAATTGAGAAGCATTTTCCTTGAGTATGAAAATAAGTCAGTGAGGAATCTGTTGAATTATTATTCATTAAAATTATAAACGCATAAAAATAATATCACAAGGAATTAAAATCAAGAGTCGTGTAAAGAAAAAGAATTATTATTTTTTAAATTCATACCTATACACATACATACATATTTATTATTAATATGTATATATATATATATATATATATATATATATATATATATATATATGCACATATACATACATGCATATACACATATGTATGTGTGTGTAATAATATGCTTCTATGTGATTTTACTTTCATTTCTTATTATATAATTTGGTGGAACCATACCAAACAAAATACACACACAGATACATACATATATGTATGACAAATACGAATATGTTTTTACGCACACATATAGATACATGTATATATATGTGTGTGTGTGTTTAAGGATTAATGTACTTGTATGTGTTTTTATATTTTTACGTATTATGTAAATTCGTGCAACCATAACAATCAAAACACACAAACACATACACACAGATATATATATATATATATAATTTTTTCAATGTAAAGTTATAATGTAAAATTTAAAGAAATTGTAAGAAAGTAATAAAAAAATAAAGTTTAATACTTTTTTTTTTTTTTTTTTTTTTTCTTTTTTACATTTTGGGACTTAAAGTATAACGTTTCTTCGTGTAATGAATTAATTTAATACGTATATTTTTTCAATTATGGTAATTATATTTTATTGTCAAAATTATTCCCCTTCCACATTTTTTAAATAGGTTTTTGTTGTTATATAAGTATTTGTATAGAAAAAAATCTACATACGTATAAAAACAAATATATTTAAGCGAGTAGTTATAGTGTAAAATCGGTTTAAAATGGACTACATAATAAAAATTTTATTGTTATTGTTATTGTCTCTGATTTTTCTTTTTTTTTGTTCTTTTTTCCCTTTATATATAAATACAAATTTGCAATAAATTATAAAACATTAAAGCTAAATATGTAAAAAATTTAAATAAATAAATAAATAATATTAAACTTTCAGGACTGCACCTCGTTAAGTTTATATATATATATATATATATATATATATATACTGAGTGACAGTGAGAGCGGGGGAAATTTTCAGAAATCTCTTTTCTACTGATTTTATAATAATCTAAGTTTAATTAAAACCGACGGTTCAATATCACTTAACATATAACTATTCAATATTAAAAGAAATAAATTAATATTGTTCTTATTATTATTTAAGTAATATCTTCAATAAAAAACATCCTTTAAATATCCGAGATGCTTTCGTTTATTCTCGAGTTAAAAAAATTACATATTTTACATTCTAGTAAACATTTAAATATTTTTGGCATGTTTTAAATATTTAAAAAAATAAAATTTTCAGAAAATATTAAAATAAAAAACTTTAAACAGACAACGGAAATTTTAAAGGGAATTTTTCAAAATTCTTACAACATTGTGTACAGAAATAGTAAAAAAAAGAAAAAAAAAAAAAAAAACCTCTACTTTATATATAAAATTATTTATATCCAACATTACTAATGACATTAGTTTTATTGTGTTCAAAAAAAAAAAAAAAAAAAAAAAAAAAAATACAAATCTTTGTCCATAACTGAATTTTAATGATTTTCATTTTTAATCTTATCATAAAAGTTTATTCAAAACTTCATTCATGCCATTATTTTTTAAATGGATGTTTTTTTTTTCCTAAATAATGAAGGTTTATGATTTGTTTTCCTTTCAAAATATAGCTTCAATGTTCTAAATATTTAATAATTGCTAGAAAAATGGGTTTAAACAAGAAATTTAATAAAAATATATTGAGCTGAATTTCATATTATTTGAATTTTACAAATTTATTTTTTATATTTTTTTACTAAATACAGTTTTCAAAGAAATCGTTTGTTAAATACGTTTACGAAAAATACTGCATAAAACTTAGAAAAATAATAGGCTCCTTTAAACAAAAAAATGAAAAGAAAACAGACAAATTTTTGGTTAATTTTGCATATAGTTAAACAAACAAAGACAAATAAAAAAAGATAAATTATATGTATATATATATATATATATATATATATATATATATACATTATAATTTATGTTGCTTTTACTGATATTTTTATTTATTTATTTTTTTATTTATGTAATTTATTTATTATTTATTTATTTTTGAATCTTTCGTCCTCCGTCTTGTTTAATCCTTTTACAAAGTTTGGGGCTATTCTTTAGCGCTACAGAACGCTGTAAACACTTTTGGTCAACCTGTATATATATAATTTATCTTTAAATTAATCAATTTCTTTAAATTGCATTTTCTCACTTTCTGATATTTTAAAAATAAAAACATGTGCTTATTTCATTTTTATTAATATTTATCGTCGTTTAATATAATGCAATTTGACTGCATTCTTCTACACCAGCTTATTGGTGTTATGCATCATAATTATTTTAAAAAAAAATCATTAAACAAAGACTATTGCGAAAACACAAGGTTAATTTATTAATTAAAAACAATTAATAATGAAACTTTATCTACAAAAGATTTCTCTTTTCTTATTAGTACATCTAAAAATTAATTAAAAATAAGAAAAAAAATGAAAGTAATTAAAGTATTACAAAGAAATTATGAAATTATTTTTATATAGTAGATACAAATCCTTGTAGTTTTACTTTTTCTCAATAAAAATGTTTTTACAATACATTTTTTTTTTCCTTTTGCGCAATATAATGCTTTTATCTTTCTTCTTGATTTCCTAAGTTAATTTTTGAAAACACAAACAAAAACAAAGACAGTTTAAAAACTATTAATGAATAGTTTTTTTTTTTTTTTTTTTTCTTTTTTTTTAATTAAATGAAAAAAAAAAAAATATTTTGTAATTTTCTGCTAAAAATCTATTTGTACTTTAATCTTATAATTTAATTAGTATTCAATTTTTTTTCCATCGTACAATTTACTAGGACAAAAAAGAAATAGTCTTTTACATTAAGATGAATGGGATCATTTTTTTTTAATGCAATAGCAATAAATTAAACAAAAAAATACTGAAACATCTTATTACACTTTTCTCTTTTGTTTATTTAAATACTTCAATTAATTACCTTTTCTATACAGCCTTTAATTACTAAATGATCGGAAAGTCGAGGGGAATCACTTCAGATTTTTTAATCTATTATTTAATCCAAAAAATAATAAAATCAGAGTTTAATGTGTTTTTAGTTAACTTAACTTACTATTAAAACTACAAATTTAACCAGTTAATAATGTGTATTGTTTTTAAAAAATCGAGTTAAGGCTCCTATATGGTACGAGCTGACGCAGTGTCCGCCAATTTCTACCCCATCTGGGAAAACATTGGCGGTAGAAAAGGCTAGGTTACCTGTTTAGCGTTGGTATCGCCTTTAAACTTCTACAGAGATCATGTGAGCTTTACGTTCTTATCACGAAACAAGCAGGTTGGCAATTTTAAGAATATCGCCAACATTCTCATAACTGCAACCCTTCGCATTAAAAGAAATGTAATTTTAAAGCTAATTTAAAAAGAATTTAAAAACAATAACTTAAAAAAACAGTACATTCATGTTAAATTTGTCAAAGAACTTTGAAAATAAAATTAAATAAGTTGAAAATAAGGGAAATCTTGCGCTACAAATTTGTGCTCCTGCTCCTGGTATCCACGAGTTACATCTGCAATTTACATCTGCCACTTTCTCCTTCTTTCTGGATTAGAAGAAAATATAAACAGGTGGTGCCCTTTTCTGGAGTTATTCGTGCAATTTATTGCCGAAAAATCACCAATAATAAAACGCCAGCCGGTCTTGTGGGCTAGAAAATGGCGGATGCGTCAGCGTATCAATGTAGGAGTTCTAGATCGAGTTACAATAGAAAGATTTGGATGCGAAGTGATGTGTGGCCTATTTCGTTTAAGTAACAATAATCGTCATTTCCACAGAAGTTAATGGATGAAAAAGGTGCTAATTTCATAGATATATTTATGCGGAAACATAAAACAAATCGTGCTAAAAAAAGAGAATATGCAGGAAGTGTTGATTCATTACTATATTTTGATGAAAGTCGTTGCTGAAAGCTATTGTATAGTATAGGAAGCTTATAATAAACGTGTTCTATCTTACGATACGGGTGAACCATGGCTTAAAAACTTGAAACAGATGTTTTTGATGTGAAATACAATGAACGCACAGTTCAACCAAAAACAATTGAAGACGAATAACTGCAAGCATTAGTGGCTGCAGATGCGTGCAAATATGTCAGCAGTAATGGATATTGATAATAAATAATGAGACTTAACCATGCTTTGATCGTCAATGGAAAACAATGGACAACAATCACGGCAAGGTAATTTTGCTTCATGAGAACGTACCATTATCGTATCAGAACTTGTTGAAGGTCATTCCCTGAATAGATTAGCTCTCCCGTCGTATACACAACACCTCTTGAGTCTTCAGGCTGGTACGTTCGATTGCACACGCACTTCTTAAGCTGCACTTCACACATATGAAGAAGTAGAAAATTGTGCCTCTGAATAGTTTGCTTTCAAGGACACAAAGATTTATTCTAACAGTATCTACAAAATGTCTGAAAAATGGAAGAAATGTGTAGTTAGTTATGACTATCAATTTGAATAAAAAACATGTGCGATTTTTATTAAAATTATCAAGTTCCATTCGCTTAACAAAACTCACAAAAATTTACTAATAAGAAGGTATTAATATTTTCACGAGAGAAATAGGACTAGAATCTAATTAAGGAAATTAAATTGTGTCTGGACCTATGTACAAAATACATTTTGAAATGCACTGTGCATATATATATATATATATATATATATATATGTATATATATTATTTGTTTATTTAATTACATATGTATGCATGAAGGTATAAAGTTTGATTTAACCACATTGCAAACTTTTCAATAGATTTTTTTTTTTTTTTTTTTTTTTCACAGGGGATTATTATTATTATTTTTTTTTAATGTATGCAATGTCACCTTTAGAATACTTTTGCACATTCATACGAAATTATGTCATGTGTCACCATGATAAAAACATAGAAAAAGCGTGTTGGCAGCACCACCTGTTGGATGATTTTCACCAAATGTTGATAGGCATTAAAGAAAGTAAGTCACTGTTCAACTATATATCACTTTGTAGGACATTATAGGCCGTCGTTCCTGAGATACTGTTGCCACAATATTTTGTCATACACACAGACAGATATTTTCTAGAAAGAGTCAAATCGCGTTGTAGAACTCTCAAAACGTGTAAATCCATCAAAAACTAAAAATCAATTTTTTTTTACGAAACTAATACTTTCTTCTATTATACAGGGAAAAGTAATAGTGTATCTCATGAAAAATGAATTTTCTTACTGAATAATGTTTATTTTTGTATTTGCAAAAAATAATAATTATTTCTGCATAAATAATCAGCCGAATTTACAGTGTTAATTAAAAATAATAATAACAATAATAAAAAATAAATAAATAAACATTAGAATTTTTTTTTAAAAATATCATCGGGTAAAGGACCGAAAACTCAAGATCCCCATAAAAGAAGATAATCAATAAGTGATTTTATTTAAACATTTATTTTGAATCAGTAGTTATATATTGGGTTGTTCGGAAAGTAATTTCGTTTTTATCAGCAGTGGACCTAATTGTATTTTTTCACACCATCTTCACAATTCAGCTGCATTACAATTATATATTGTGACAGCTGATATAGCAGGGATTGCCTGTGAAAAAGTTCGTTTTATTCTGCTCGATAGGTTTTGACTGGTGCAAAACCAGTATCAAATAATAAAAAAAATGATATTCTCGGCATAAATTGTTTTGTCTATCAAAAAGGCGAAAATACTGTTCAAACACAGAGAAAAGTGTACGATGTGTATACAGAAAATTTATTTAAAGAACGCCAGTGTCAAAACTGGTTTGCCAAATTTTGTTCAGGAAATTTTGACGTCGAAGATGCATTACGTTCTGGAAAACCAGTTTACGCTAATGAGGACAAAATAAAGTATTGATTTATGAGAACTGCCAAATAACAACTCCTGAGATCGCTAAGAAACAGATCAAAGTGGAGAATATATAATTCAATTAAAATACTATTTATACAATATAAGAAAATCGCCTTTCATTTTCAAAGGAAAAAACGAAATTAATTTCCGAACAACCCAATAGATGATGTTGATTCAAAATAAAATTTAGGCAAAACCTTTTTACGATTTCCTTCCTCTCTTTTTTATAGTACTTGAATATCAACTTATTTTATTGACAAAATCTTGCTAAATTTTAGTGATGCAATTAGTTTTCCTGTATATACTTAACCGTATATTTATGCAGGAGAAAATTTAATAAAATTCCTGCATGCACAGTTAAACATTATTTGACAAATTTTCTGTAGTTTTATCCGATTTTGAATACTTTTATAATTTAATTGCAGTATATTTTGCATATCGAAATATGTCAAGACTTCTTAAAATTAACATGACTTTTGTGTTAAACCCATGCAACGATAAAATTTCGGTTATCTGAAATAAGCGTTTGTATTCCATTAATATATGTGCTACTCTGACACAGTCAATCAAACAAATAATCAACTTATAAGCTGCAGCTAAAACACATTTCAAGCTTAATTATTTAAAAAATAATCAAACATATTTAAATTTCAGTAATGCATGGAATTTGAAATTTTTCATATTCTCAGATAAGTGCAACATTCTGAAGTCTGTAAGTTAATTATATTTTCAAATGCATTAGCTTTTAATAAATTTATTAAATACGTGCTTACGTTCCCTTTTCCTCTCTCTCTCTCTCTCTTTCTCTCTCTCTCTCTATCTCTCTCTATCTCTCTTTTTTTCCATATATATCTGTTTTAAAGTATTTTTAATATCTTTATGAGAAAAAAAAATAACATGGATTTTTCAAAATATTATTCCTACAAAAATATCAAAACGTCACATAAAATTACTTTACAAAACTAATTTATATATATATATATATATATATATATATATATATATATATATATATATATATATATATATATATATATATATATATATATATATATATATATATATATATATATATATATATATATATTTGTTACTACATATTATTATTATTATTATTATTATTATTATTATTATTATTATCAATTTACATGTATCATATGTGAGCTAATAAAATAACTTAAGGTCTAGCTCTAATTAATATTAATTTCTTCTTAAAATAATAATAATAATAATAATAAATAAATAAATAAATAAATAAAATAATACTAAAATACTGAAATCATCCGAATAAAATAAATTAATACATAAATACTAAAATCAACCGAATTACTTTATATTTCTGCTTTTCTTTTATAATGATGAAGCTTTCAATAAAGAACAAAGTGATTAACAATATTTTTCGTAAATCCTCAAACATTTTCTTCCTTTGAGACACATCAGATGCTGAAAGAAGTTACTTTGCTTCTTATAAGTTCTGGAAAAAAAAATATATATATATTTATATTGTTTTTCGTAATTGTAGTAGTGTCTGCGCAATCCGGCGATAAGAAAGGGATGCCTAAAACTTAATGGGAGGGAAATGTTTACGCAAATTTTTCCATGTACGACATTTTATTTAGTTCGTAAAACTTATGCTTTATATACGAAAAAATTTGTATTTTCTTATGTAAAACATTTCTAGCAATTTTGGACTGCTCAAAAATTACCATTTTTACATAATATGTACTGAAAAACAGATGTTTAAAAAAAATTATTTGGACTACTGTATATCATTTAATTGTTATTGAAATCATTTTTACACATGTGTAAACATTTTTGGATTATTTTTATAATTCGCATTGAAAATAAATTGGAAACACGTGTTTAACGTATTACGTGGTATTCGAGGGTTAAAGAAGGCACATTTTCCCAATTTTCTTTAAAAAAATAAATATTGTTTTTGATTCAAAAATGTGAACATATGAAATTGCAATATTTGGAGAATAATAAATAAAATAGTCGTTAAAAAAGTCTGACAAATTTAGCCACACAACATCTTTCTTTCCGGAGATCCTTGAGGTGGTGTTTACGATTTCTCAAAAAAATAAGGATTCGGTCACGTTCAAATTTTGCACTCTTCTTAAAAATAAACCTGATTATTGCTTGAATGAAGAATTTCTGCTTTTCCTTTTATTAGAACTAATTTTTAGTGGTTTATTTGGGATAAAATTTACCGAAAATTGTACTGTTTATCATGTAACTAAGCTAACAATTTGGTTTCTTTTAACTTTTTGTTCAGGCACTAGTCAATTCTATTTTGAAGTGTGAAAAATTTCAGTAAGATCGGTACATATTTTGTTGAAAAATCGTGCCCATCACTTTTCTGCATGGTAAATACTGTATATGGACCAACGATTTGCAAACAATTGTTCCACTAATTCTGCCAACGGCCATTTATAATTGTTGGCCAACAAAAAACCTAATGTTGTTGCCTAATGTTGGCCCAAATACATTTCATTTATAGAGACTAGTCAATTCTAATTGGAAAAAGTGTGCACGATTTCAGAAAGTACGGTGCATAATATTTTGAGAAATCCTGTTCATCGCGTTCTGGAGGATATCCGAAAACCAGGAACCACTGGCTGAATTTTCTAAGCTTTTTTTAATTAAAATTTTATAAAATGTTGTATTAATACTGTTCTTTTATATACACAAGATTTTAAATAAATAAATATTTATATATATATATATATATATATATATATATATATATATATATATATATGATATTTAAAATTAAATAGAGCAAATTTGCTTTTTTTTTTTTTTTTTTTTTTTTTTTTTAACGTTCGAAACTCACATAACCCCTTAAAAATTCTGGTCGTTCCTGGTAATAAGTTGTCTGATGAGCTGGCGAGGTTTGGATCCAGCACACTCTTTTGTAGTTCCGAGCCTGTTCTGGATATCCCTCACACTAGTTTCAAAGATTCTATTTTCGAGCTCATTGGTACGGAACATTATAGGGAATGACGTAGTTCTGATGGTCAAATGCCAACAAAAGAGCTTAATCGTGGAAGTCTTGGTCTTCGGCATAAGAAATATTTAAAGCTTAACAGAAATAGTTTGATGAATGTTTCTTCTTACTGGTCAGTATATTCTTAAGAGTTCAGTATATTTTCAATTTCAGTTCTGATCTTATTTGTCCTTGTCGTTGTCTAGAAGAAAAGATTGCTCAGTACATTTTATGTGAGTGTGGGTTTTTTTTTTTTTTTCGATCGACACTTCATTAAGCCTCGGGAACTGCAGAATATTTCTTTCGGGATTCTGCTGAATTTTGCTTGACTACGAGACTTTTCTCTTAGGGATGATTCTGGGTTTGGATACAGTATACATACCTCTGGTCGATGTGACTAGCTCTCAGTGCCCTGGTTAGGGCTGACATCTTAAAGAGTCATAAGATAAACTCTTAAAAACAATAACAGAAAATACTGAACACTTGATATAACTACATTTTTAAATGTAAATTTATATATGTTTATAAAAGTGTGTATTTTACGTGTATAAATTGTACTGAAAAAAAAAATAAAAAAGCATGTACATAAATATATTTTGAAAGACAGAAAAATAAATATATGTTATAAATTTTCACATTTATAGATTTACTTTTGTGTATTTTTATAATATTTTTAGACATTATTACGTTTCATTTTTGAAAAAAGAAAAAAAAAAAAAAAAAAAAAAAAAAAAGTTGTCGTTCTTGAAACGGATCGATTTATTTTGGTAATGAAAGTTTTAATGTATAATACGATTCATTTCAGATCTGAAATAAAACCGAAATTTTTGATAACGAAAGATGCTATTTGTGAAATCTTTCTTAACTAAAAAGGTCAGTTTCTTTGCATATTTTAAAAGAACCATATTTTAAATAAAAACTTAAACGAATCGATTTACCGTGTTGTAGTATTTAGTGGTAATTTGTTATACTGATTATGATGCGTAGAAGAAGAGGAAAACTTGACAAAACTGAATCATTCTAACCCTTGCTAGGTAATATTTTTTTAATTATATGTACAACGAAAATATTTCCTTTATGTTTCATTTAAATATTAGTAACATAAATAAAAGAAAATCGATTTGTGTATATATATATATATATGTATATATATATATACGGTCGGTAACAAAAGTCTCCGAACACTAGCAAAAATTCCTGTGTAAAACAAGTACACTTAACACAGTTTTGTTAAATAAATCCTTGTCGAATCCTATTTTTAGACTGATTAGGAACAGGATTCGACAAGGATTTATTTAACAAAACTATATTAAGTGTACCTTTTTTATATAGGAATTTTTGCTAGTGTTCGGAGACTTTTGTTACCGACTGTATATATATATATATATAATCTATTAATTTTGTTTTTTAAATATTCATACGTATTTACTTGCATAAAATATTTTCCATTATGTTATTTACATATCACGAAATAATAAATTCCAATTTAATTAAGATCGAAGATCGAAGAATAAGTTTATTATTCTTAAAAGTTTCTTTGAAAATATTTTCCGAATATTTTTGCTTTTCATAAGGATTTTTAATAAAATTTTAAAATATATATATGCTTGTTCAAAAACATTTTCCTCATATATTTGCCATTTATAAAGTTTTTAATTTATTGTGAAAGATATATTACATATAAAACATAAATAACTAACTAAAGTTTATATTAATAACTATTTTTGTTAAAAAATATATACGAATCTTTCTTTATATTCTGTTCTAGATTAAATAACTGAAACCAAAGCATAGGTTTTCATAATTTATTATAAATTTGAAGAAGAAAATAAATATATGCTTTTGAATCAAACGCGAAAATGTAAAATGTTTCAAATTAATTAAATAACACTTCGTAAAGAAATTGATTCATGATGCAATAAATATTTTGCTAAATGTTTCGTTCTTTTGCAATACATTTTCATGTTAAACTTTTTTTTTTCATGGATATAAATTCAAATTTATGAAAATAAAATCGACTCGAGTTTTTAAAGCTAATTTGTGAAACATTCATTCTAAGTATCTTACTAATTAACATAAATTTCATGGTTTTTTACCTTTAAAAGTACCTTTAAAAAGATTTAATAAAAATTATAAAATTTTTTTTCAATAAGTTATTTGATGTATAAACTCCAACTGAATTTTTTAAAAATATATATATAATATATACACATTACTACCACCCCCTACTCAAAATATGATTTTATATGTATGTATGAATAATGTTGTAAAATATGTATGTTTATAATACTCATATTATAAACTGCAATAATAATAGAAGATTTTGTTTAAAAATATACTAAATTAAAACTAATTACTAAGTTTAAAGTCTTATTAACTTCCGATTAAATACAATTATACAGAGCGTATTATTATTATAATTATTTTGACAAGAAACTAAGAATAAATAAAATACATTAAATGGTTAAAAAGCTCAATGCACCAAAAAAGTTTTATTATTACATCTGCTATTAGTTATAGACATATGCCAATCTATCGTAATACCAGACCAATATATAAAATTAAACGAGCACTTTTGTAATCAAAATTCATACTGGATGCTGCAGGAATTCATAAAGTTAATTTGTTTGAAACGCCATGAATTCAATATTTATGACGCAAATCAAATGGCAAGCAATATTGTTATTTGCAATTTCACGGGTGAATTATTTATAAGCTATTTCAATTTACGTTATAACCAATTTGAAGCATCGACTATGTTAGGTGACTTAGATTAGCTTTACAAAAAAAAAAAAAAAAAAAAAAAGAGGGTAATAACAAAGTAATCCTGCATTTAATATATTTTTAGAAGAAATAACTTTTGGTATATGTAAAGTAAGTACGATTATTTTGAATTATTACCCTTCCAAAATATGTATTAAAGAAAAAAAAATTATATTTAAGTAAATATTTTATTTAGGATAAATCTGTTAAAGAAAATGCATCAATTTAAATGGAAAAGTGAAACTGAGGCAGAATTATGTTGAAAGTGTTATGAAAATTTGTAAGAATAAAAACACATTTTATTAAGCTCACTGAGAATATATATATATATATATATACCGCCTTCATCTGGAATGAATAAGTGGTCATTTTCTAAATCCCTTAACTACAAATATAGATTTCCGAGTAATGCCCATAAGGCACGCCAGTAAACTGAAAGGACGAGATGATCGAGAATTTCTCGTCTACACATTTCTAGATGACGAAACAATATTCTGAATAATCTGAATCTTTTGTATTGCGATAAATTCTCACTTGATTTTCTAGAATTGGGTCATAAACCAAGATTATAATTTCTGAAACCAACCCCTTGTATTCGCATTTATTTGCAGAGATTTTTAAATAACTTTGCCCTGGAGAATACAGGCAAACGCTCTACAATTCTAATAGGGGTTTCTAGAAGCCGCTATGAGAGGGAACTAGAATTTATAAGGATAACATGGAACTTTTTTCCAGAGCCACAATTTAGATTCTAGATGTCAGTTGCAGAATTTTTTCTCAGTGCTTAAGTCACTCTTGTAATTAATTTCCTGATGAATGTTAAATTACGTAAAATATATTTGTTTTTATATCTATATGAAAGTGGGATTGTTATTATTATAGTTTATTTTTTTAATAAAGTTTGATTTTAGAATATCCATAAGTGACATATTTATTTTTTTATTTAATGAACCTTATATATTTTATAAGTACAACAGGACTATTTCTTTCCGACAGCGATTTTACATTGTCGCAGTTTATTGTAATACACCTTGAATGAACGGGCAAAACTTTTGTTTTTAGTTAAAATATATAAATTTGAAAATTTGCCGTTGTATATGTTCGGATTAATAAAAGACAGCACATTTACATGTATACACTGGAAAAAAATTCTGTGACTGGCATGCAGAAATTTTATTGTTACTGTAGTAAAAATATTTATGTGTCATCCTTGTAAATTCTACTTCATTTTTGCTAACGAGTTCTAAAAAAAAATCCTATTAAAATTCTGGGATGTTTCCTGTATTATAATGGACCAACTTATATAAAAATCTCTACAAATAAATATAAACACAAGTAGCATGTTAATAACTATATATATATATTTTAATTACCCAATTTTTGTAATAAAAGAGAGAATTTCGCCCAAGACCTAGGACTCATAATATTGTTTCACCATCTAGAAAGTATGCACATGGATTTCTCGATCATTTCATTTATTCTGTTTCTTTGTTTACTAGAAAAATACCACAATTAAACACATACAAAATGATTTTTACTACAGAAAAAATTAAAAATTCTTCAAATTTAAATTGAATGAATTTAATAATAATTTCACTGATACCACGAAATCTATTTATTCTTGTATAAATGCTTTACTTATACTGGATTAATTTTTAAAATATGCTATTGTAAAAATGTAAAGATTTAAATAATTCCTCCGAGTGTATAAAGAACGTTACATAGAAATATATCTAATTAATCGACAAAATAGAAATAAGTCAAAATATGCTAATAAATTCTTAAATTAGCAATTAAATATTTCTAATATTGGTAATGTTGCAAGTAATTTATCGCAGGTAATTATTGCTGTGTTTAAATTAACCTATATATCCCTTTTGACATTTATTAATAACATAAATAGAATTATAGATAATTTGCATTTAGATGAATGGAGTATTAGAAGTTCGTTACAAAATAAGAATAATACATTTTCTATTTGAAGTACTGAAGATTAATTTTGAATAAATTAATATCGTTAATAAAAGTTTGGGTAAATATTGAATGAATTTCATTAATTAATGTTTTAACAATATTATTTTTAGAAAGACTGAAAAATGAATATAATGTAAATAAATTGGAATAACTTTATTCAAAAGCGAATTATTTTTACGTATAAAATTGTTTAATATCTTATATATTCCATATATGTACGGAAGTAAAATAAAACTGTGCTACACACAGGGCGCTGAGCGTGAGCGCTAACTTGTTAAGGCGATTGTTCAAATTAATTATAGAGTAGCTCTTTCTACTTACACGAATTTCATTAATTTATAAGAAAAGAAACACTAGAAAATATTTTTTGCGAAATCATATTTAATAAATAGTATTGGTACATAATTTTTACAATTTAAAAAATACCACCATTTTAGATATTTCTCATAAAATAAAACTAATAATAATAGTGTTTATGTAAAAATTAAAATTAAAACACAGTACAATTTAAATTAAAGTGCTGTAAATAAGGTGTGCGTATACTTCACTAATATCGATACTTCATTAAAAAAATAATAATAAATAAAAAATAATATAAAACAAATCTCGATTCTGCAATTAACCACTTCCAAAGTTTAATTTAAAATGCTAGTTTACTTATAAAAGTCTATATTTTTATTTTAACAGAAAGAAAAATTCCACAATTATACACGTACAGAAAGATTTTTAGTACACAAAAAATTAAAAATTCTTCAAATGTATATTAAATAAATTGAATAATAAATTCACTGGTATCACAAAATCTATTTATTCTTGTGTAAATGCTTTACTTAAACTGGATTAATTTTTAAAGTATGTTATTGTAAAAATGTAAAGTTTTAAATAATTTCTCCAAGCGTATAAAGAAGGTTACATAGAAATTTATCTAATTAATAGACAAAATAGAAATAATTCAAAATATGCTAATAAATTCTTAAATTAGCAAATAAATATTTCTAATATTGGCAATGTAGCAAGTAAATTATAGCAGGTAATTATTGTTTTGTTTAAATAGGCCTACATATCCTTTTTGACATTATTTAATAACATAAAACACATCATAGTTAATTTGCATTTAGATGAATGGGGTATTTAAAGTTCATTAAGAAACAAGAATAATACATTTTCTATTTGAAATACATAAGATTAAATTTGAATAAATTAATATCGTTAATAACAGTTTGGATGATTATTGAATGAATTTCATTAATTGATGTTTTAGCAATATTATTTTTAGAAATACTAAAATATGAATATAATGTAATTAAGTTGGAATAACTTTATTGAAAGGTGATTTTTTTTTTTTTTTTACATATAAAATTGTTTAATATCTTATATCTTTCATATATGTACGGAAGTAAAATATAACAGTGCTATAAACAGTGCGCTGAGCGTGAGCGCTAACTTGTTAAGGCGATTGTTCAAATTAATTATAGAACACGAATTTCATTAATTTATAAAAAAAAAGAAAACCCTAGAAAATATTCTTTGTGAATTCATATTTATTAAATGGTATTGGTGCATAAATTTTGCAATTTCAAAAATACCACAATTTTTAACATTTCTCATAAAATAAAACAATTAATAATAGTGTTTATGTAAAACTAAAATTAAACACAGTACATTTTAAATAAAAGTATTGCAAATAAGGTGTCTGCATGATACTTCATTAAAAAAATAATAATAAATAAAAAGTAAATAAATAAATAAATAAATAAATAAATAAACTCGATTCTGCAATTAACCATTTCCAAAGTTTAATTTAAAATGCTAATTTACTTACAAAAATCTATATTTTTATTTTAACGGAAAGACAAATTCCTCAATTAAACACATACAAAAGGATTTTTAGTACAGAAAAAAATAAAAATTCTTCAAATTGAATAAATTGAAGAATAATTTCATTGGTATTACGAAATCTATTTATTCTTGTATAAATGCTTCACTTATACTGGATTAAATTTAAAATATGTTATTGTAAAAATGTAAAGTTTTAAATAATTCCTCCAAGTGTATAAAGAACGTTGCATAGAACATTATCTAATTAATCGACAAAATAGAAATAAGTCAAAATATGCTAATACATTCTTAAATTAGCAATTAAATATTTCTAATATTGGTAATGTGGCAAGTAAATTATAGCAGGTAATAATTGTTTTGCTTAAATTAACCTATATATCCTTTTTGACATTATTTAATAACATAAGTAGCATTATAGTTAATTTGCATTTAGATGAATGGGGTATTAGAAGTTCGCTAAGAAACAAGATAAATACATTTTCTATTTGAAATACAGAAGATTAATTTTGAATAAATTAATATCGTTAATAACAGTTTGCATAAATATTGAATGCATTTCATTAATTCATGTTTTAGCAATATTATTTTTAGAAAGATTGAAATATGAATATTGTGTAATTAAAATGGAATAACTTTATTCAAAAGCGAATTCTTTTTACGTATAAAATTGTTTAATATCTTATATCTTTCATATATGTACGGAAGTAAAATGAAACTTTGCTATAAACAGGGGCGCTGAGCGTGAGCGCAAGTGTTGCAAATAAGGTGTGTGTATACTTCACTAATATCGATACTTCATTAAAAAAATAACAATAATAATAATTAAAAAAAAAAACCTCGTTCCTGCAATTATCGATTTCCAAAGTTTAATTTAAAATGCTAATTTACTTATAAAAATCTATATTTTTATTTTAACAGAAAGAAAATATCCACAATTAAACACATATAAAATGATTTTTAGTATAGAAAAAATTAAAAATTCTTCAAATTAAATTCAATAAATTGAATAATAATTTCACTGGTATCACGAAATCTATTTATTCTTGTATACATGCTTTACTTATACTAGATTAAATTTAAAATATGTTATTGTAAAAATGTAAAAATTTATATAATTCCTCAGAGTGTATAAAGAACGTTACATAGAAATTTATCTAATTAATCGACAAAATAGAAATAAGTCAAAATATGCTAATAAATTCTTAAATTAGCAATTAAATATTTCTAATATTGGTAATGTTGCAAGTAATTTATCGCAGGTAATTATTGCTTTGTTTAAATTAACCTACATATTCTTTTTGACATTATTTAATAACATAAATAGCATTATACTTAATTTGCATTTAGATGAATGGGACATTAGAAGTTCGTTAAGAAACAAGAAGAATACATTTTCTATTTGAAATACAGAAGATTAAATTTGAATAAATTAATATCGTTAATAACAGTTTGGATAAATATTGAATGCATTTCATTAATTCATGTTTTTTGCAATATTATTTTTAGAAAAATTGAAATGTGAACATATAATGTAATTAAATTGGAATAACTTTATTCAAAGGCGAATTACTTTTACGTATAAAATTGTTCAATATTTTATATCTTTCATATATCTACGGAAGTAAAATAAAACAGAGCCCTGAGCGTGAGCGCTAACTTGTTAAGGCGATTGTTCAAATTAATTATAGAATAGCTCTTTATACTTATAGAAATTTCATTAATTTATAAGAAAAGAAACTATATAGAAAATACTTTTTGTGAATTCATGTTTATTAAATAGTATTGGTGCATAAATTTTTCAATTTCACAAATAACACCATTTTGGATCTTTCTCATAAAATAAAACTAATAATAATAGCGTTTATGTAAAACTAAAATTAAAACACAGTACAATTCAAATAAAAGTGTTGCAAATGAGGTGTGTCTATACTTCACTAATATCGATACTTCATTAAAAAAATAATAATAATTAAATAAAAAAAGAAAACTCGTTTCTGCAATTAACCATTTCCAAAATTTAATTTAAAATGCTAATTTACTTATAAAAATCTATATTTTTATTTTAACAGAAAGAAAAAATCCACAATTAAGCACATACAAAAGGTTTTTTAGTACAGACAAAATTAAAAATTCTATAAATTTAAATTTAATAAATTGAATAATAATTTCACTGGTATCATGAAATCTATTTATTCTTGTGTAAATGCTTTACTTAAACTGGATTAAATTTAAAATATGTTTTTGTAAAAATGTAAAGTTTTAAATAATTCCTCCGAGTGTATAAAGAACATTACATAGAAATTCATCTAATTAATCGACAAAATAGAAATAAGTCAAAATATGCTAATAAATTCTTAAATTAGCAATTAAATATTTCTAATATTGGTGAATGTAGCAAGTAAGTTATAGCAGGTAATTATTGCTTTGTTTAAATTAACCTATATATCCTTTTTGACATTATTTAATAACATAAAACACATCATAGTTAATTTGCATTTAGATGAATGGTGTATTATAAATTCGTTAAGAAACAAGAAGAATACATTTTCTATTTGAAATACAGAAAATTAATTTTGAATAAATTAATATTGTTTATAACAGTTTGGATAAATATTGAATGCATTTCATTATTTCATGTTTTTGCAATATTATTTTTAAAATACTGAAATGTGAATATAATGTAATTAAATTGGAATAACTTTATTCAAAGGCGATTTTTTTTTTTTTTTATTACGTATAAAATTGTTCAATATCTGATAATTTTGGTTAGTATTATAATAATATAGAGTAGAGTAGATATCTGCATTGAAAAAATACAACACTGTAGATATATTACAACACATGTATTCACAAGAACTTTTTTTACTTATTTATACAAAGTATAAGGAAGTATAATAACCCCGATTTACGAAATGGAAATTCTAGTTCGCCTAGCTCAGAAACGAATGATCGTAGAGTGTTGCAAATTTATATGTGTGACTGTAATGATGTATAGTTGTACACCTGCAACTTTCGTTTTAATACAAGCACCCGTTTCAGAGAAAGACTTTGTATGATTTTTCATGACGTCTGTATGTAAGTGTGTGAGTAACTCGCATAAATCAAAAAAGGTTGGACGTGGAACATTGCAAATTGGTATATTGGTTTTTATAACATCTAGTTGGGCTACTCCTTTTTTGGACTTTCTGTGATTTTCCGTTTTAGAGATATTGAGGAAAAGTTTATTTATAATGGCCAAAAATACAAAAAAACATATATAACTTACCATCATAAAGATTTCAAAAGAAGCTAATGATAGAGCCACTACTGATATTGTTATGAAAGTTGTAGAAATTTTTGCATGTACTTCAAGAAGGTTATGCTTAAAGACATAAGCAGGTTCTAGTTGACGAATGCATTTTATTCAATGAATATTCAGCCAGTAGATAGTGCCTATAATAATATTAAAACAGGAATAAACTACTACGTCAGAAACGCCAAAGAAAAATTATTGAGGTGCATACAGATGTTTCGGTAGCCTAAAGCGTACCGTCTTCAGTGCAAAAAGAATTTTGAATCAGGAGAAGTGCTCGTATATATAGCAGAGGGACCGAAACAGCTGTATGCACCTCAATAATTTTTCTTTGGCGTTTCTGACGTAGTAGTTTATTCCTGTTTTAATATTCCAACGCCAAGTCTCCTGCTATTACCTATAATAATATTGTTATGAAAATTTTCGACATGTTTACGTATAGAAAGTAATTCTTAAAGGCAGAAGTAGTTTTTAGTTGACGAATGCATTTTATTTAATAAATATACAGCTCGTAGATAGAACCGGTAATGATACTGACAAAAAACGTTGTCGACATTTTAGCATGCATAAAATAATTCTTTAAGGCAGAAGCAGGTGCTAGTCGACGAACGCACTTCATTTAATAAATAGCGCCCGTAGATAGAGATTGTAATGGTAATGATTAAAAAAAAAATCGACATGTTAGCGTGTAGAAAGTAATTCTTAAAAACGTAACCAGGTTTAGTCGACGAATTCACTTTATTTAATGAACATTCAGCGCTTAGACAGAGCCCGTAATGATATTGTTATGAAAGTTTTTCACATTTTTTTTTCTGCAGAACGCAATTCTTAAAGACATATGCAGGTTCTAGTCTACGAATGGACTTTATTTAACGAATGTTCAGCCCGTAGATAGAGACTGTAAAAAAAGCCTGCTGATAAAAAAAAATGTCGACATTTTAGTGTATAGAAAGTATTCTTAAATTAATGAGCAGGTTCTAGTCGATGAACGCACTTTATTTAATTAATGTTCAGTAAACAATTGAGTAAATCTCTTTTTTGTGCTTCAAAAATCCATAATGAATTAATGTTATTGAAACAATTCAATGAAATGGTCATTTTTACTGCAGAAATCAAATAAACATTTTTAAATACAGTACAGAGCATAAATTCCGCTAAATCGGGAACAACCGAAAATTTCGAAATCTGAATGGAATTTAAATTCATCGAGAGTAATGTCAGTGGTTTATGAAATTTTCAAAGTACTTCTGCTTCAGAATCCAATGCATCATTACAAAATTTCCATAACTAGACTCTTATTGAGGTTAAAGTTTCCAATTGATGTGAATCTCGTATTAGCACTTTTCGCCAAATTTGAATGCCTAAGTTGATGTTAAGGCAATGTTCGCTTTCATGTAAATGAAAAAAAAAACTTTCATCTGTTTGGATTTTTACTACGTATAGAAAGTAGCACGTAAAGATATAGATAAGTTCTAGTCTACAATCATCAGCAATCGATTTTTTTTTTTGTGAGTCCTAGTTTTCGCTATAAACCAATATATATATATATATATATGCATATATTCCGGAAACTCCATAACTCTGTTCTTATTGAAGTTAGAGCTTCCAAACTCTGGCAAACCTGAACTACAAATGTTTGCCAATTTCGACACTGAATCGCTAAATCCGATGTAAATCCAAAAAATCTACTCTGACTATTAAGTTGGTGGCTTGGCGAGATTAGCGATAAACTTTTACGGCAAATATTGTTTCAAAATAGCCAGAGACGCTTTTTCAATGTTAATTGAATTGTTTTGATGAAATCTATCGTTTATCGCCACTAATTTCCGCCAAAGAAAACAAAACTGGGCCATCTATACTCAAATGATTTTCATTAAACACTAATCTGGACATTACACAATTCATTATTATTCAATTTATGAAGATAATCACTTTAAGTATTAACTGCATGGTACGCCATCCTTATAGACATTTTCATGTATCATATTTTATAATTTAGCTTTAAAATTTAAACTGTAATTTGTATTTCCAAAGTTTAATTTTATAGTTTAATACTTAATAAATTATTTGTGTACTAAATTGCATACTCTAAATATAATACATTAATAGGTGATAATTTTTAAATTGTTCACCCTGAAAAATCAATTATTTAGTTGTATATATTTGAAAAAAAATATAACCAAGAAATGCGCCACAGGGATTATTTTCCTTCGAAACAGTTTTGCATTGTGAATGAAACACCCCCATATGCTTGTAAAATTGTCCATTCATACAAATCTCGCTCACGCTCTAATTCAGTTGAAAGAAACTTTGAAATGCTTCTAAGACGTTTTGTCAAGTAGGTATTTCATATTTCTATAGCCTAGTCCGACCCAAACATTTCTGCTGAAATATTTGTATAAAATGCATTGAAAAATATTTGTTATAAGAATGATATTTTTTATTTTGGAAAGTATGTTTAAAATATGAAAGAATTAACTTAATCACATAAATATGAATTATGGGCAATTAATTTTAAAAAACAATGAATGTTTTTCAAAAATTTTATAATCTGTTATTTAAATATAAAAGAAAGCTAATTGTATTCTGCATGAATTTCTTTTTAATATTCTATAATATGTATTAATTGTAAAGTATACATTTACATATTTTATCTATTTACACGCACATACATATGCAGATATATATATAGATGCAGATATATATATATATATATATATTCCGCATTATTTTTTGTGTTTATATACGATTGAATCAAATCTCTCATTAAAAGAAAAATTTCATTTTCATCAAGCTACTTTTATTTTCATAGCCTTTAAATATTTTATTTAAAAAAAAAAAAAAAAAAAAAAAAAAAAACATTTCTAGAGGTTAAACCAAATTACACATCTAAAATAAAACATATTAGATACTAATGTGGGCCTAAAAAAACTTTTTATTTCTTTAAAAAATTCTTTATTGAGGAAAATTTGCTTCTAGTGTAGATAAGATAAATACAAATAAAAGAATTTTAAAACAATAAATCTGGCGGTAGCGCATCGACGTTGAAAAAATGTACGATTTTCATAATTTTTCTAATAAATAAATAAATCAAGCAACTTCTATAACAGTTGTCATGCACTTATTGTAGTTGATCAAAATATGGGAATGCTAAATAAATGTAAAAAAAGATTACAATTTGCAATTTATTACCAGCTTATTACACTTACAAAATACATTTTTTACAAAAATTGACAAAATTAACTTTGGTACTAGCTTTACTACTTCAGTATAACATACGAAATTGTCAAAGTTCCAATTAAATGGGAATTGCAAGCATAATCTGTGTCTTCCATATCACAATTAAATATTCCCAACCCCCTCACAATGCACTTTGGACAACTGTAATCATGCGGGAAAGTTTTACGCCATTTCCTGGAATTCAATGGCGGTGCATTGTTCTTGCTTATTGTTTAATTTTTAAAACTGATTGTAATTACGATTTGTGATTTGTGTGAATTAACTACTTTGTTACTGCTCTTCCCAAAAGCAGTGAGTTTCGTGTGCTCGCTTTAGATTATCAAACACAGCAAAGGCAGCTATCCGTTCAAGTGTGTTGCGAAAAATTATAGCATCGTGACTAATAATCACTGCAGCCATGTTACTGAATTTAAATTCATTTAGGAGCGATAAACGTTTTAAATGCTCAGAACCTAAAATATAGATGTCTAACAAGGACAAGCATTAACCAGTTGAAGGATTATACCTTGAGGAGAGGAGGTATGGCATCCTTGTAATTGAATAACTAAGCTCAAAGCAGTTTCTAAAAACCCCAAAAATGGTACATAATTCAATTTTACAAGACCTAGGTTCCATGCTCGTTGTTCATGTTTTGTCTTCTTTTGGGTCTCCTGAAAACATTGCTAGTAGTATTCTTTCTCATTTGACTAAATCTGGATTAGCCCTTCATGAACTGCACATAACTGGATGTGATAGCACGATTACAAATACGGGGTACAGAATAAGTTTTGCTTGTTAACTTGAAAAACAAATTAACCTTTAGACAGGGGCTGTGACAGCAGTTGTCACGCTTCACCATGGGATTTCAGAAGAGCCTTTTTCTAAAGGTTAAAATACAGCTACATTGAAGAATGTATCTCTTACACTTTAATGAATTGCCATTACGGCATTTGTTTAGAAAATTAGATGGGGAAATAACTGAACAAGAATCACACATATATGGTCTTAGGATACTCCCATATATGACCTTAGAGTAAAATAAACTAATACCTTGCTTTCATCTGTGAGATTTTCAATACTTAAATACATTCGGAGAGCTCTGTGCACTGTTGTTAACCATTTTGAGTGGTAAAATGGCCAGGCTCAAGAACAGATTTAACTTTACGACAGCTGCCTTATAGTACAGCATAACTTATATTATAACAAACTCCAGCAGTTTGTGTTTAACATTTCATATAATATTCTGGTTTTTGAAATTTTAGAAATGATACACTCAACACTGTCAAAATTTACCACTAGGAGTTCTCACATTTTTTTACCTTCATGCCAGTCGGACTTCTAAATGATTTTGGTTCAGTTATTTCTCCATCTGACACTCTAATCCGATGCTGTAATGGCAACTCATTAAAGTGTAGGAGTCACATTCCCCACTGTAGCGGTCTTTTATCAATTTCTTTAGAAATCATTGTCCCATCTACTGTAATTATAGGTCTTTAGTCGGCAGCAAAAATATCCAAGCACTAGTAAAAAATCCTATCTAAAAAAAGTACTCTTAATAATGAATTGTTAAATAAATCGTTTGGCTCGATTTTAAATTTTACAAGCATCATCTATTTTTCACCCCGCATTAGTAACGGTGCAATCAAATCATATTATGTCCAGTTCATAAAGTGAAAATCAATCTTTACTCAAATGAGAAAGACTGTTACTAGCAATATTTTCAGCAGACCCAGAAGGAGAAGGAACATGATAAACGAGCACATAATCTGGTTCTTGTAAAATTGATTAATTTTCCCCTTTTATGATTTTTTTAAACTGTTTTCAGATTATTTTTTCAATCACAAGGGTTTCATACCTTTTCCCCTCAAAATATATACCTTGAAGTAGGTAATGCTCGTCTTTGTTGGCAACTGAATTTTAAGTTCTGAATGTTTAACGTGTTTTTCCCTTCTACGTGAAATTTTGTCAATAACATAGATGTGGTCATAATCTGTCACGATACATATTTTTGTTCAAAAGACTTGGAAGGATAGCTGCTCTTGCTCAATTTGATAATCCAAAGCGATAGCATTAAACTCACCGATTTTGGAAAGAGCCATGACATAAAGGTTGATATACTCAAATAACCACTCGTAATTACAATCAGTTTTAAACATTAAACTATAAAAAAGCACCATTCAAACTAAAAAACAGCACATCGCCTGAGAAATTTCTCCAAATGTTGAAAAATCTCCCTATCTGTTTACCATTGATCGCAATGCATTGTGAATGGTTTCTGAAATTCTATTGTGGTGTAAGAGAGATCAATCAAGTTTTCTAGCGAGAGACAACAATCTAGAGAGACACTAAAGTCAAGATTTCTGGCGAAATGGAACTTTGACAAATTCGTATGTTATACTTAAGCAATTAAGCCAGTAACCAAGGTCAAATTATTCAATAATTGTTATTTTATTTTATTCATTTTTATTTTTTATGTAAATTTTTAAGTTAATATTTTATCAAAATTATTATATTCATTTCCGAGTAAAACCAATTTTTTCTATATATTGTAACCGACAGTTAAAGGGTTAACGCGAATTTTCCTGAAGATAAGGATAGTCCAATCGTATTTGTTAAAACGTATAAAATTTGTTAAGTACTGGTCTCCTCAAAAATCCTACGCGGCTTATAACGTTTATTGGCTTAATCATTCTTTTTGTTGCAGTCATATCCAAAGTGAAAAAGAGTCAAATTAATCCAGTCATTTAACCAGTCAGTTTTATTTTAAATATATAAGGTTCACGTAGGTGGCGAACCAGTACAATGCTGTAGGTAACTGCATGATAAAAGTTTTAAACAATATGGAAAAACTATTACATAATTATCTTTAGCAAAACTAAAACGAAAAAAGGCAATATTTAAATGATGCAAGCACATTTATAAGAGGAGAAAAGACGGATGACTTTTTTCCCTACTGACGTAATGTCACGGGATCAAAAAGGGTGTAATTTAGTGCTTTTTAATTCTTCTATTGGTTTCTTTCCTTTCAGACATGGCGTTGACTAAGTCTAAAAGGATATTTTTGGTCTGGGGAAAAAAAGACAATTTGGAAGAAATACGTTAGAATAATAATAATAATAATAAAAAGAGAAATTTTCCTAACGGTCATTTTAAATAAAGCGGAAATGAAAGTTTCGATTTTCAAAGAACAAATTTGAATCATTGTTACAGAATATATATTATAATATATAAAAAGACCTAATTAGAGATTTTTATATTGCATATATATAACAAGTCACGTGAGAATTACTAATTTATTTTTAAGAGAAGGATTAACAAATAAATATTAACAAAATTAACAATACAGTTGTTGCTAATCTTTGAACTGTTCTATCTATTACGTGCATATTTTATAATTTGTTGCTATTCTCATGTTAAATTCACTATTTGGAAAGAAGGAACACATATATTTTTGGCTTATAATTTTACTTAAATTATTATAATAAAATAAAATATACCGTATTAGTCCTAATTATTGGTTTAAATTCTTATTCAATATTTTTTTTAAAGAAGTAAATTTTATGTATGTGATCATGTAAAATTATTTTCTCTACATTTACAAAATAATGTATATATATATATATATATATATGTATATATATATTATATACATAAATTTATCAACTGATAACTAATGAAACGCAATCCCAAAATACGTAGGAATCTCATTCAGGGAAGCCACTCCCTCCCTCTGATAATTGTCTGTGTTTTAAGCCAATATACGCCCCTAGCCCTGACATCTCAAAGATGAAACAAATGCACAGTCATGGAATTCAAGAGTAAAAAAGAATTAATACAAAACAACAATGTAAAGAATCAAATTTATAAATAAATTATATTAGAATGTAATAACATATTATTGTAAAATTATATGGAGAACAATTCATAAAATAAGTAGAATAAAAAAAAAGAAAAATGAAAATCTCTCCGACACCAAAGTGAGAGTACCCTCTTCGGGTGGTAGAGCCACTTACCATTTCTTAAATATCGCCCGAGAGGAAGAAAAACTTTAGATTACATATATTCAGATAGATTGAAATATTTACTTAGTTTATAATGTAGGGTAGCAGTTAATGGTTAAACTGTTTTTAAGGTTTTCAACAGCAATAGGTTTTACGAGCATTTTTTGCAAAAATTTCACAGTTAATCACTATTATATTATTTATTTATCTGAAAAATATAATGTTTTTAAAATAAAATATTTTGGTATTGCTTTTCATTAGTTATCAGTTTATCAATTTATTTTTGTATTATATTTCTTTTTGCTGCATTTTGCGCATTGGTTTATAAATACTTAGTTAAAAAAAAAAAAAAAAATCAGGATTTTCCTAATAGATTTTTAAAAAAGGTATTAAAAATGTACAAGTTTGCGAGCCGTAAAATGTTTGAAATTGTTATTATTATTTTTATTTTGAATGATTCAATAAAATAAATTAATTTATAAGCAGCGGCGAAGCGTTATGCATTTAACTGCACTTAAAGAACTAGGTTTTATTTTTCTGTTATATTTTTTAACACTTTCCAACAACGTTGAAAAGTTTTAAGAGCCCTCTTCACTCACCGTCGCCGGAAGCCGAAGCTAATGTTACTCTATGGGAAATTGTTCTTTACAAATAACTTATTAACTAATACTTATTTTTAAACTCTGTTTTCACATTCTGAAAATTCCCAGCTGTTCAATTGACGGACCTATTTATTTATTTATTTTATTTAAAGAAACTTCTGTAAAATATTATAAAGAATTCTGTATGGGAATAGTGGTATCAATGGAAAACGGTAATCTCATCTATCTATCTATCTATCTATCTCATCTATCTATCTCATCTATCTATCTATCTGTATATATATATAACTCTCCGTTTACTATATTCGTATAAAGATGTTCATTTATACATGAAAAAATAAAAATAAATATTCTTCTGAACGAATGAGAAATTCCAATGGATATTCGAAATCATACTCCAGATGTAACATTAATCGGAATCAATAGTAATCTTTGACCTACATTTATAATAAAAACATAAATACTCGACTTAAGTGACGGAAAACCATTACTTTGAAATATAATATTTCAAAAGTTGAATTTCAATTTATATCTTCTATAGAATTATAATTTTAAACATTTATTCCATACACAATAATTCGACAACAATATTCAAATTATTCTTCGGTGTTATTTCTGATACGGAATTCCAAGAATTATCATTTGAAATATATACGCAGTAAAGTCACATTTATTAAATGATACATTAGAGCAAACTGCTTACACATATCATATAACAAAAGATTCAATTTGCGGTTACGATGTCACATGATGTGGTATCAGCATTTGAATATTGATGAAGCTGGTAGTGTAATCTGGCACAAAGGTTTCAGTTGATTAAGAAATTAAGGGAATTTGTTTTGAGATAATGCGCATAATCAAATTGCCGCCTGTTAAGTATAATTACGTGTTTCATCCACAATCGGATTACTACTCTAAAAGCGATGAATTTTATCGTGGTTAATATTCAACTAAAATGCCTCAATGTTAATGTCACCGGAAAACATGTTAATGTCGCGGGAAAACGTATTAATGTCGCAGGAAAACGTTTACTCAAAAAATGCGCGGTATTTCTGCTGAATGGAAAAAAAAAAAAAAAAAAAAAAAAACTGTTGTATATAAAAAAGTATGTGAAAATACATTTTTTTTTATATTTTTTTAATAAATTGGGAAAAACTAATACAACAGAATGATGTCATTAAATATCATCACGTTAAAGTTTTATGTTGACTACAAATTTCCTTCTGAATGTTTTTAAACGAATAACCAAAATTGCAATGAAACACATACAGTCGGTAACAAAAGTGTCCGAACACTAGCAAAAATTCCTATGTAAAAAGGGTACACTTTATAGGGTTTTGTAATGTAAATCCTTGTCGAATCCTGATCTTAGTCAGTGTAAGAACATGATTCGATAAGGATTTATTTAACAAAACCGTATGAAGTGTACTATTTTCACATAGGAATTTTTGCTAGTATTCGGACACTTTTGTTACCGACTGTAGCTGTTCATAAATAAATAAGAAGGAAAAAAAAAATCAGTTTTTTAATTTTTGCTAATTTTTAATCATGCTAATCTAATTAAATTTCCTTAATAATGAATTTACTTAATTAATATCTTTGTAAATAAACATTATAAACTTCTAAAGTATACAACAACTTTTCAGGAAAAAAAAAAAAAAAAATCATTTGCATAATTTAATAACCAAAAGTGTTTGGTGTTTGGCTATCTGTACCAAAACCCCAATTAAATATCGGGTAAATTCAGTTAGTTATGAATTATAGAATAAATATATTTTAGTTCCTCTCAAAATCACAGATATACTATAACAGGTTTTAGTCACATTTTTATTCTGTTTTAATCTATACCCACTGGTAATACAGGGTTCACTGACTGTAAATAAATATTGATAAACTCCCCTATCGTCCTTCCTACAGAATTTAAATCCTGTTCAGTCTATAATTCATAACTGTTTGAATTTAGACGATATTTGCTTAGGATTTTGTTATAAGTAGCTCAATTATTTTGGCTATTATATTATGTAAATTTTTATAAAACTTACACATGCATAATTAAAACTTATTCACTAAAAATGTTTATATTTTGTAATATATTTAACATTTTTGCATTCGTATAGCAGTATGCTGTATCTAATGTAGAATGGCAAGTTTCCTAAAAATGTCTTTGCAGTGGGTCTAATAACCTACGTATTATAATAAAAAAAAGTGATAATTTATTTTTGGATTTTTTTTTAAGAAACCGTTATATCTCCATGAATATACGTAGTAGCCTCATAATAATTTATACAAATAATTACAAAAATTCTGATTAGAGATGTAAAATTTCCGGAAATTTTGAGGTGGTGGAGAAAAAAATGTTTTTTTTTTTTTTTTTTTTTTTTTTTTTTTGGGAGGGGGGGGGGTTCTGGAAAAATTGGGAAAAGTTGAAATTTTACAGATAAAAATAGTGTTTCTTAATAACTATAATATCTTAGAAAATATAAAGTGTTTAACATTTAAAAATACATGCAATCCATATTGTTTCTTTGCATAAAAAGTATTTACTAGTAAAAAATGAGTCTTTCTGTTCCATAAGTGCCAGTACCTTTCCTTGTACAAAACACCAAAAACTAGTCAAATCATTATTCAATCATTAATTTTTTGTAGGGTGTGCATTTCTATAGAATGTTCATCTCCCAGCAACATTCATACAATGAATTTAGATTAGAATGAAACCGTTAAAAAACAATTTTTTCATCGACCCAAACACAATTTCTTTATATCTTAAAAACCTGAAAGCTAAATGAAATTTTATTATTCATCAGAAATTCATGCAGAACATTTTAAAGTTAGAAAACTAAACAAATTTTCACTGTAACAAAGTTAGTAAATCGTTTAAAAATCTTTTAAAATGGAGTTAGTGATTCACTAAGTTAAAAATAAAAAAAAATCTGAAAAATTGATTAATAATTTTTAACCATTTATGCGTGTTGTGTACTTCAAGAGTACAAAATATGCTTTAAGTTTAGTATATATACATATATTCTTCAACCACATTTTATGAAACCATGGAAGCATCTGCGCAAGTGCTAACGCTACGAGTCCAATGCTAAAATAGGGGTGACAGTCATCTGACTCAGAGAAAATGAGCAATAACATAGAGCGCGGAATTATTGGATGATTTCCATATTAACTGTCGGTCAAGCTGGCATCCCTTCAACATTTTTTACGCGTCCTCACTGCTAGTTTTAGGATATGTGGCTGCACTATATATATTATTCGAACCTATTTCATGAAACCATGGAAGCATCTGCGCAAGTGCTAACTCAACTAGTCCAAAGCTGAAATAGGGGCGACAGTCAACTGACTCGGAGAAAATGAGCAATTACAGAGCACGGAATTGCTGGATGTTTTCCAAATTTCAAGCTGGCATCCCTCCAACATTTTGGACGCGTGCTCACTACTAGTTTTAGGATATGTGGCTGCACTGTATATGGTTTCTCTTTGTTTATTACCTTTCTGTGATATGTATGTAATAATGTGTGTACACATATATTTAATTATGGGGATATGTAGCATGTTTATATTTATATCGAAAAAATTCTGCTTATTGTGATAAAATATTTTTAAATATGTTCTCAAGTCGACCCGGCTTGTTGGAAACTTAACCTAACCCTAAACCGGAAAAAGATTTAGTCAACTTAATTCAATCCCGACCCACAAAAAAAAAAAAAAATCAATCAACTCAGCCCCCAGGAAAAATATTCAGTCAACCTGACCCATAAGGAAAAAAAAATTAGACAACTTGAACAGAACCTCACATGCAACAGAAAAAAAAGTATTCAACCAGACCTAAACCTGGTTGAAGGTCAGGCTCGGATAAAAGTAGTTTCCCAGACCTGATGCTGGACTCTAATTCAGATTCTGACTTAAAATGAAGTTAATCACAAAGACAAAATAAAAGTTTAATTTAAAGTTAATTGAACTTAAGAAATTTAAAACATTTTATTATATTTATTATCTTTTTATTATATAAAAGTTATTCACTCAGACGTAAAGGACACAAATCAAGTAGGTTTTTGCACATATAATTTTGCAAATTGTGAAATAATTTTTTTGGCAGAAAGTCGTTGCTTAGTTTTTTTTTTTTTTTTTTTTTTTTTTTTTTTTTTACTGTTGCTTTTACATGCTTTTATATACACAGGGTATTCAAAAGTCCCCCCCCCTGCTCCTAACTCGAAAATGAGTCGGAATATTGAAAAGAGGCGAAACACGTATTTAATGCATTTGAGAGGGACCTCTTTTGCTGAAAAATGTTTCGGCCTGGGGGTACTAGGGAGACCGCTAGGGAGGTCAAAATTTCAAATAGGATAGTATGTCTTGTGATAAATCCCTGGAAACATCTCTTCAAGACAATGAATTTGATATAAATAGTTTTGCCCTACGATGATTATTAAACGACATACATGAGTTTTTAGACTTTTGAAATGTGGATTTTATACTTATGTATCCCCTTTAATAATCACTGCAAAACAAAACTATTTATAACAAAGTCATAGTCTAGAAGAGACGTTTCCAGGGATGTATTATAAGACATACTTTGCCAAAAATGTTTGTACCCGGACAAGAGGGTGGTAGAAGTGCCACGAGGGAATGGAATTTTACAATTTTTAATGGGAAGGTATGTCTTGTGTTACATCCGTGGAAACGTCTCTTCAAGAAAATTAACTTAGTATAAATAGATTTGTACTGCAGTAATTATTAAAGGGGATACATAAGTATAAAATCCCCATTTCAAAAGTCTAAAACCGCATGCATCTCCTTTATTAATAATCGTAGGGCGAAACTATTTATATCAAATCCATTGTCTTGAATACACGTTTCCAGGGGTGTACCACAAGGTATACCTTCCTATTTCAAATTTTAATGTTGCGCTCCATAGCCCCCTAGCCCCTTCGGATCCAAACTTTTCGCACCGAAAGAAGTCCCTCTCGAATTCATTAAATACATGTTTCGCCATTTTTCAAAATTTCGACTCATTTTCGAGTTCGGAGAGGGATGTGGGACGTTTGGAACACCCTGTATACGTATGTGTATAATATATATCCAGAAATTTTAAAATATTACAGTTAGACAAGCCTAAGGATATATATCCAAGAAAAAAAAAACTGATGTATAAAGGAAAAAAATTAGTAATATCAAATGAATGTCATAGGAGGGAGGTCGTTATAATAATTAAATATTTTAGGATTATAATTTGATCATATGGTTAAAACTTTATTTTTGAGATATGAACGTTATCAGAATCAGTTTTTTATGTAAGATACTGAACATAATATATATATATATGTATATATATATATATATATATATATATATATATATATATATGTATATATATATTTCAAATAAAAAAAAGCATCAGAATGTAAATATAAATTTCGGAATATGTTATTTTATGCTAAAAATTTCTAAATTTTCAATTTTTCGGGGTGGAAATAAACCCCTTCGGAAAAAAAACGAAAAAAGGCTGTCTTTCCCCCCCAAAATTTCGGTATTTTTTTTCGGACCATTCCCATCTCTAATCCAGATAATTACATGGTACAGTCAAAACACATTTCAAGCATTACTTTGTGAGGTTGAGACGTTAGAACGTCACCACAGTTGTTTCAATTAAGCTGGATCCAGCAAAGTAGGAAGTGGGGACGGTTAAAATCACTCCGTCGCCAGTGGCTCGGTGACGGTTGAGGTCGAGCTAGTTTTGTGTTGGCAGGGTGCTGCATTAAAAGACTTAGATTTTGAATATTAGTTAAATTAGAAGTGACTTTTAAAAGTACGGATTGAAATGTAGTGAAAGGAGGGTGCAGGAAGAAGTATAAAAATAGAGATGGTTTTAGTAGATGGTGTGGATGTTGGAGGATCGTATAGTGGATGTTGGAGGATATTATAGCGAATGTGATGATTCTTATTTTGGTGAATATCGAAAGTAGCGTAGAGGAGATTTAGTTGTGTGAAGCAAGTAGTGTTGAGTGTTGGTGAGTGTCTACTAGTTTTCGGAAGTTCAAGGTGGGATAGAAGGGAATCCTCTGTCCCATAGTGAAGTCGTAGTATTGGAGTAAGAGTGCGACCGTCTCTACACTTTCGACTATCTGCTGTGGTGAGATATTTAAGATTATCTACTTAAATTGTTGATTCATATATTTTGATTAAGTAAATCGCTGGCTGAGCTATATAAATTTACCAGGCCGCCCTCCCATTAATCTGCTCAAATAAACTTTAGTTATTGTTATTTAAAGTCATGTGTTCTCTCAGTAATCTAATTAAGTAAGTTAAGATGGAGTTTGCAGGAACGCAAACTCCACAACTTTTAACAGGGTGATGCAAAACTTATTTATTTTTCTTTAATTTTTCTGCTGGTCTCCTTTTACTCACCAGGGAAAAAAAAAACCTTTGCTGAAATATATGAGGAGCAGCATGTTCTTTATACTCCCGAAGTTTCAAGGTGATTTCTAAAGAATTTTTCTAGATATTTGACAAAACCTCTAAATTCGAAAACGTGCAAATACGTATTGGTAAGATTCTAAGATTTCACAAATGAAATTTCATCTTGAAAATAAATAACACAGAAGCTGTGATAGATAGAATCCTGAAACCAGTGGCATATTTATTAAAAGGAACATAATAATCTGATATAGAAACCTCAAAATTTTAGTTATAAATTTTGCATATATTTCGCACTGCAGGCGTCATTACGGATCTCTATAAAGATAGCTTAAACTCCTCGAAGTCGAAAATTTCACCGTTCATATGTGACCGCTTTATTTGAGGTAAAGTAAAGAACATTGTTTACACAGTAATAATCCTTTAACATATGACGTTTTGGTGGTGAGTTCCTGTGACATACTATACAGTGTCAATGACAATTTTATTCTTCGTTTGCGACGTGTGTGTTGTGGGAAAACTACATATTTTGAATCGCTTTTAGAATAAATGCAACGAGGGTTTTCATTAGCCTGTATTTAATGCTTGTGTATGGCAATGTCTTTGGTAGCGCCAGCTATCAACGCAAATTTTAAATAAAATTTTGAGTTTTCCTTATCGATTTCTTACAGTTTTTTTTTTTTTTTTTTTTTTTTTTTTTGTACAAATAATATTTAAGGGAATATGCAACGCGGTTATGAAGAGTTAACGCAGCAAATGCACTAGGGATGGATATTTACAAAAGCCGTGGCATTTCAGATACACGAGATTAACACGTACAATGTATTTAGGACGACCGATTGTCTAACGTTGACGGAGTACAAATCATAAGCCATAAAAAAAAAAGAAGAAGAAGAAAAAAAAGGTAGATATCATATTAAATATATATATATATATGCATAAGAAAAAAAAATATATTATAGGGAACGTACAATCATAAAAAAATAAATAAATACTGAAATGTAACTGCATTCCAATCTAATGATATGTACTTCCAAAAGTAAAAGATTATATATATATATATATATATATATATATATGTTATTTTTTTCTGAGATTTGTTTTAAAACTACTTTGTAAATATTGGAATATAGTAGAAATTTTTAATATTTACTTTATCTTGATTATTTCAAATAATTAATAAATCAAGAATTCAGAACTAAGATTTTTTTTTTTTTTATACAAAATTTATATATAATGTGATATTAGAAAAAAAAAAAAAAAAAAAACTTAATTAGTGTTTAGCACTTTTACTTTGTTTTTCTAATATAAATAGCTGAGGTATCTTTTCAGTCATATCTGCGAAAAAAAGAACAAATATAAGTATTGCAAGCAATTCTTTTTTATTTATTTATTTATTTATTCGTAATATTTATACTCCAATATTTTTAATACTAAGCAAATTTATGGGGGTGTAATTTATAAGTGTAGTATTCTTCCAAATTGTAATTAATCTATATATATAAAAGAAGACTTCCTGAGTGAGTGAGGGGGTGATCTATCAACGCCCAGACCAATCCCCTGGACCTAGAAGCATGAAATTTTGTGACAATGTTCTTTCTATGACGTAGGCATCCACTAAGAAGCGATTTTACAAAATTCGACCCCCAAGGGGGGGAGGGGTGGCAAAACGTGATTTCACAAAATCCTTCATATCTCAAACAAAAAAACAGATATCCGTAAAATTTTTGCTTTTAAATATAGCTAATACAAATGTTAAAAAACCAGTTTCTGGAATTTTCAAAATTCGGTCCCCAAGGCGGGGGGGGGCACAACGTGATTTCACATACGTAAAACGTGATTTCGCATAATCCTATATATCTCAAACAAAAAAATAGATATACGTGAAATTTTTGCTTTAAAATATAGCTAATACAAATGTCAAAAAAACAATTTCTGGAATTTTCAAAATTCGGTCCCCAAGGGGGGCGGGGGGGGGGGGGGCAAAACGTGATTTCACATGCGTAAAACGAGATTTCGCATAATCCTATATATCTCAAACAAAAAATAGATATGCGTGAAATTTTTGCTCTAAAATATAGCTAATGCAAATATCTAAAAACCAATTTATGGAATTTTAGAAAATCGGTCCGCAAGGGGGGCGGTGGGGCAAAACGTGATTTTGCATAATCCTATATATCTCAAACAAAAAAATAGATATGCTTGAAATTTTTGCTCTAAAATATAGCTAATTCAAATATCTAAAAACTAATTTCTGGAATTTTAGAAATTCAGCCCCCAGGTGGGGCAGCAGAGGAGGGGGGGCTATGGGGCAAAAACAAATAGAAATACAGTTAGGGCGTTTAAAATTGATATAGATAGGTTTTAGAGGCCTGCAAGTCGAATGAGGATATTTTCGATTGTGTAAAGTTATTAGGAGGGGCAGGAAGGGGGAGGAGAGAGGGGGGGGGGGTAAAAAATAAAAATAGAGTTAGATAGTTAAAAATTGGTATATAGATGTTTTCGATACTTACAAATCGATTGCGGATATTTTCGATTTTTTAAAATTATTAGGTGGGGCGTGAACGGGGGGAGCGGTAAGGGGGAGGGGCTATGGGCAAAAACAAATAAAAATACAGTTAGGCCGTTCAAAATTGGTACAGATAGGTTTTAGAGGCCTGCAAGTCGAATGGGGATATTTTCGAAAGTGTAAAGTTATTAGGAGGGCCGGGAAGGGGGGGCAGAGGGAAGAAAAAAAGAAAATAGAGTTAGATCATTCAAAATTGGTACATAAAGGTTTCCAATACCTACAAATTGATTGCAGATATTTTCGAATTTTTAAAATTATTGGGAGGGCGGGAAGGGGGCATAGAGGTTTTTGATACTTACAAATCGATTGCAGATATTTTCAAATTTGTAAAATTATTAGGATAGACAGGAGGGGGGGTGGTCGAAGTGGCAAAATAATAGAAATAAGGGTTAGAGCATTTTGGGAATTTTTTCCGAAGGCAGTGAGAACCCGGTGCGACATTTTTCCTACTCAGATTTTGTGTCTCTTTTTTTTTTTTTTCACGTGATAAAAATTAATGCAATTTTGAGAATTCATTATAGTGATTCATTTAAAAATAGGGACCAGCGAAGCGGGCGTTGCCTGCTAGTCTATACATATAAAAGAGTACTTCCACTCACTCACTCACTGACTCATCAACGCACGGCAAAATCTACTGGAACTACTGACTCGAAACTGGGTCAGATTATAGAACATGTAGTGTAAGCACCCGCTAAGAAGCGATTTTGCAAAATTCGCCCTCAAAGGAGGAGTAGGGGGCAAAATGTCATTTGAGACAAACCTTCATATCTCAAAGAAAAAAATAGATATCCGTAAAATTTTTGCTTTAAAATATAGCTAAAACAAATATCTAAAAACCAATTTCTGGAATTTTAGAAATTCGCTCCCCAAGGGGGGAAAGGGGGCAAAAAGTAATTTAACATGTGCAAAACGTGGTTTCACATACTCCTACATATCTCAAACAAAAAAACAGATATACGTGAAATTTTTGCTCTAATACATAGCTAATACAAATACCTAAAAACTGATTTCTGGAATTTTAGAAATTCAGCCCCCAAGAGGGGGGAAATGGGGCAAAATTATTTGAAAAAATCTTCATATCGCAAACAGAAAAAAAGATATATGTGAGATTTTTGCTCTAAAATATAGCTCCCACAAATACATAAAAACTAATTTCTTTGATTTTAGAAATTCGTCCCAGGTGGGACGTGAAATGGGGGGCTATGGGGCAAAAAAATAAAAATACAGTCGGACCGTTTAAAATTGGTACAGATAGGTTTTAGAGTCCTGCAATTCGAATGAGGGAATTTTCGAAAGTGTAAATTTGTTAATAGGGTAAAAAAAGAGGGGTGGATTGGCGCAGAGGGGCAATATATATATATATATATATATATATATATCTTTCTTCTATATACATATAAAAGAGTACTTCCACTCACTCACTCACTGACTCACCAACGCGCAGCAAAATCTACTGGACCCACTGACTCGAAACTTGGTCAGATTATAGAACATGTAGTGTAAGCGCCCCCTAAGAAGCGATTTTTCGAAATATGCCCCCCAAGGGAGAGTAGGGGCAAAACATGATTTCACAAAATCCTTCATATCTCAAACAAAAAAAACAGATATCCGGAAATTTTTTGCTTTAAAATATAGCTGAGTCAAATATCTAAAAACCAATTTCTGGAATTTTAGAAATTCGGTCCCCAAGGGGGGAAAGGGGGCAAAACGTGCTTTCCCATGCGCAAAACATGGTTTCACTTACTTCTATATATCTCAAACAAAAATACAGATATACGTGAAATTTTTGCTCTAACATATAGCAAATACAAATACCTGAAAACCAATTTCTGGAGTTTTCGAAATTTAGCCCCCAAGAGGGGGCAAGACGTGATTTGAAATAACCCTTTATATAGCAAATAGAAAAAGAAGATATATATGAAATTTTTGCTCTAAAATATTGCTCACGCAAATACCTAAAATCGAATTTCTGGAATTTTAGAAATTCGTCCCAGGTGGGGTGGGAAAGAGGGGGGTGGGGCAAAAAAATAGAATTTGGGAAAAAAAAATGGAAATACAGATAGACCGTTCAAAATTGGTACAGATGGATTTTAGAGGCCTACAAGTCGAATGAGGATATTTTTGAAAGTGTAAAGTTACTAGGAGGGGCAGAAAGCGGGGGGCGGTTGGGCAAAAAAATAAAAAATAGAGTTTGACCGTTTAAAATTGGTTCATAGAGGTTTATGATACCTACAAATCGATTGCAGATATTTTCGATTTTCTAATGTTATTAGGAGGGGCGGGAAGGGGGGTAGAGTTACAAAAAAATAAAAATAGAGTTAGGTCGTTCAAAATTGGTACATAGTGGTTTTTGATACCTACAAATCGATTGCGGATATTTTCGAATTTGTAAATTTATTAAGAAGTGTGGGGAGGGGGGAGCAGAGGGGCAAAAAAATAAAAAAAGAGTTATGTCGCTAAAAATTGGTACACAGAGGTTTTTTATACCTAAAAATCGATTGCAGATATTTTCGAATTTATAAAGTTACTAAGGAGGGTGGGTAGGGGCGGAGGAGCAAGAAATAAAAAAAAATTAAGTATAGTTAAGTCGCTCGAAATTGGTACGTGGAGGTTTTTGATACATGTAAATCGATTGCGAATATTTTCGAATTTGTAAAATTATTAGGATAGACTGGAAGGGGGATGAAGGAACAATCTATACATATAAAAGAGTACTTCCACTCACTCACTGACTCATCAACGCACAACAAAATCTACTGGAGCCACTGACTCGAAACTGGGTCAGATTATAGAACATATAGTGTAAGCACCCCCTAAGAAGCAATTTTGCGAAATTTGCCACCCAAGGGGGTGTAGGGGACAAAATGTGATTTCACAAAAACCTTCATATCTCAAAGAAAAAAACAGATATCCGTAAAATTTTTGCTTTAAAATATAGCTAAAACAAATATCTAAAAACCAATTTCTGGAATTTTAGAAATTCGCTCCCCAAGGGGGGAAAGGGGGGCAAAAAGTGATTTAACATGTGCAAAACGTGGTTTCACATACTCCTACATATCTCAAACAAAAAAACAGATATACGTGAAATTTTTGCTCTAATACATAGCTAATACAAATACCTAAAAACTGATTTCTGGAATTTTAGAAATTCAGCCCCCAAGAGGGGGGAAATGGGGCAAAATTATTTGAAAAAATCTTTTATATCGCAAACAGAAAAAAAGATATATGTGAGATTTTTGCTCTAAAATATAGCTCCTACAAATACATAAAAACTAATTTCTTTGATTTTAGAAATTCGTCCCAGGTGGGACGTGAAAGGGGGGGCTATGGGGCAAAAAAATAAAAATATAGTCGGACCGTTTAAAATTGGTACAGGTGGGTTTTAGAGTCCTGCAAGTCGAATGAGGGAATTTTCGAAAGTGTAAATTGGTTAATAGGGTAAAAAAAGAGGGGTGGATTGGGGTAGAGGGGCAATATATGTATATATATATATATATATATATATATACATATATATCTTTCTTCTATATACATATAAAAGAGTACTTCCACTCACTCACTCACTGACTCATCAACGCGCAGCAAAATCTACTGGACCCACTGACTCGAAACTTGGTCAGATTATAGAACATGTAGTGTAAGCGCCCCCTAAGAAGCGATTTTTCGAAATATGCCCCCCAAGGGAGAGTAGGGGCAAAACATGATTTCACAAAATCCTTCATATCTCAAACAAAAAAAACAGATATCCGGAAATTTTTTGCTTTAAAATATAGCTAAGTCAAATATCTAAAAACCGATTTCTGGAATTTTAGAAATTCGGTCCCCAAGGAGGGAAAGGGGGCAAAACGTGCTTTCCCATGCGCAAAACATGGTTTCACTTACTTCTATATATCTCAAACAAAAATACAGATATACGTGAAATTTTTGCTCTAACATACAGCTAATACAAATACCTGAAAACCAATTTCTGGAGTTTTCGAAATTTAGCCCCCAAGAGGGGGCAAGACGTGATTTGATATAACCCTTTATATAGCAAATAGAAAAAGAAGATATATATGAAATTTTTGCTCTAAAATATTGCTCACGCAAATACCTGAAATCGAATTTCTGGAATTTTAGAAATTCGTCCCAGGTGGGGTGGGAAAGAGGGGGGTGGGGCAAAAAAATAGAATTTGAGAAAAAAAAATGGAAATACAGATAGACCGTTCAAAATTGGTACAGATGGATTTTAGAGGCCTACAAGTCGAATGAGGATATTTTTGAAAGTGTAAAGTTACTAGGAGGGGCAGAAAGCGGGGGGCGGTTGGGCAAAAAATAAAAAATAGAGTTTGACCGTTCAAAATTGGTTCATAGAGGTTTATGATACCTACAAATCGATTGCAGATATTTTCGATTTTGTAATGTTATTAGGAGGGGCGGGAAGGGGGGGTAACAAAAAAATAAAAATAGAGTTAGGTCGTTCAAAATTGGTACATAGGGATTTTTGATACCTACAAATCGATTGCGGATATTTTCGAATTTGTAAATTTATTAAGAAGTGTGGGGAGGGGGGAGCAGAGGGGCAAAAAAATAAAAAAAGAGTTAAGTCGCTAAAAATTGGTACACAGAGGTTTTTGATACCTAAAAATCGATTGCAGATATTTTCGAATTTATAAAGTTACTAAGAAGGGTGGGTAGGGGCGGAGGAGCAAGAAAAAAAAAAAAAATTAAGTATAGTTAGGTCGCTCGAAATTGGTACGTGGAGGTTTTTGATACATTTAAATCGATTGCGGATATTTTCGAAAATGTAAAATTATTAGGATAGACTGGAAGGGGGATGAAGGAACAATCTATACATATAAAAGAGTACTTCCACTCACTCACTCACTGACTCATCAACGCACAGCAAAATCTACTAGAGCCACTGACTCGAAACTGGGTCAGATTATAGAACATATAGTGTAAGCACCCCCTAAGAAGCAATTTTGCGAAATTTGCCACCCAAGGGGGTGTAGGGGGCAAAATGTGATTTCACAAAATCCTTCATATCTCAAAGAAAAAAACAGATATCCGTAAAATTTTTGCTTTAAAATATAGCTAATATAATTATCTAAAAATCGATTTTTAGAATTTTAGAAGTTTGGTCCCCAAGGAGGGGGGGGGGGAAGGGGGCAAAACGTGATTTCACATGCGCAAAACGTGGTTTCACATACACCTATATAACTCAAACAGAAAAACAGATATATGTGAAATTTTTGCTCTAAGATATAGCTAATACAAATACCTAAAAACTAATTTCTGGAATTTTCAAAATTCAGCCCCCAAGAGGGGAGGAGAGGGGGCAAAATTATTTGAAAAAATCCTTTATGTTGCAAACAGAAAAAAATATATGTGAAAGATATTTTTGCTCTAAAATATAGCTCCCATAAATACATAAAAACTAATTTCTTTAATTTTAGAAATTCGTCCCGGGTGGAGCGGGAAATGGGGGCTATGGGGTAAAAAAATAGAAATATAGTTAGACCGTTCAAAATTGGTACAGATAGGTTTTAGAGACCTGCAAGTCAAATGATGATATTTTTGAAAGTGTAAAGTTATTAGGAGGGTCAGAAAGGTAAGTGTGTGTGGGGACGGAGGAGCAAAAAAATAAAAATAGAATTAGACCGTTCAAAATTGGTACATAAAGGTTTTTGATACCTACAAATCGATTGCGGACAGTTTCGAATTTGTAAAGTTATTAGAATGGGCGGGAGGAGGGGACGGAGGGGCAAAAAATAAAAATAGAGTTAGGTCGTTCAAAATTGGTACATAGAGGTTTTTGATACTTACTAATCGATTGCGGATATTTTCGAATTCGTAAAGTTATTAAATTGGTACATGGAGGTTTTTGATAACTACAAATCGATATCGTATATTTTCGAATTTGTAAAATTATTACGATAGACGGGAAGGGGAGGTGAAAGGGCAAAAATATATAAATAAGAGTTAGATCGCAGAAAATTAGTGTTGTTAGGTTTTGAGGCCGATAAATCGATTGCGGATATTTTCGAAAGTACAGAATTATTAGGAAGAACGGGAAGGGATCGGGCGCAGGGTTAAAAATAAAGAAATTCAGATAAAATGTTGGAAATTAGTATTATTAGGTTTAAAAGCCAGAGAGAACGACTGCGAGTATTCTTTAAAGTCTGAAATAATTAGGAGGGGCGGGAATGGTAGTTGAAGGAGCATGCGAGCCCTGCGCGCCTGTAGGTGGTGGCCCGAACCGATTATTCCACTGATGATATATATATATATATATATATATATATATATATATATATATATATATATATTTTTTTTTTATGTGTTTTGTTTACGATAATATAGTGATTCCTTAAGAGTGTTGAACATAAATGCGCACGCGCAGCGCACAATTGCCTGCGCTGCGAAGGGCAGTGGGGATCCGTTGCGACATTTTTTTCAATCACAATTTTTTTTTTTTTTTTTTTTTTTTTTTTTCACATGATAAAAATTGATGCAATTTTGAGAATTCATTAACTATAGTGATTCATTTAAACATAGTGACCAGCGAAGCGGGCGTAGCCTGCTAGTATAAAATAAAATAATTAATGAAGAGAACTTTTACTAAAAGGAATGTGATGACACCTATATATATTTTTCGAGTTTAATTTAGTTTTTTTTTTTTTTCTTATATGGATATTTATGCCACATTTATAGTCATACAGACGAAACAATGAGCAAAAATAAGTATTACGAGCAATTCATTTTCTTATTTATTCACAATATTCATGCTCTAACGTGTTTAATACTAAGCAAATTTATTAGGCTGCAGTTTTATAAGTGTAGTAGTATTCCTTCACAATTGTAATAAGCAAAGAAAGAAAATAATTCATAAAATGAAATTTTACTAAAAGGAATATGATAAAACACGTACATATTTATATATTTTTTCGGTTTAGTGTTTTTTTTTTTTTTTTTTTTTAATAAAGTAAAATCTATTTTTCCCCCTTAGATTTTTTATAATGCACGCATTTTTCTGAAAATTTTAATATATTACAAATTTAAACGCGCTTTGATATAATTCTTTTCTTATTTGCTATGTATGGTAAAATAAGCAAAATAAACTTTAGATAGTAAACTTTAATCAATTTAAATATTTTAAGAATTTGTTTTAATCAGTGAAATTTAAAAATCTCTTTTTAAAAAGCATGCCTTTTTTTTAAAACGGAATTTTCATAAATAATACTTTTCTATATCTGTAAACATTGTTTGTTTAATAAAAGGTTTTGAAAGAGAATAATTGTAATAAACTTAATGTTATCTTACATTCCTCATTTTGTGTGTGCGTGTGTATGTGTGTTTTCTATCATCAACTACATTTTCTTGTCAAAGAAATAAAATTTATTAAAAGTTGTGAAAGCAATTTCACTAAAAAGTAAATAAATAAACGTTGAACAACACCCCTTTATTATCGATCATTCTGACGACTGAGAACTTTTGTTTTTCTTTGAAAGATTGATAGCGTTAATAATGATTGATTAATGCATTTTGTGCTTCTTGAATTTTCTCTTTGATTCATAAGTGTGCGAATTAACAACTAAGGCCATTAATAATAAATACAAAAAAACCTACTTTCATATTCAAATATTTTTAATAATCTATAATTGATTTTTTTTCTTATACTATAAAAAATTCAGTACATTTACTCAAATAATTATTCAACGGCTCCATAAATATAATTAGATTTGAAGTTAAAACAAATAATGAATATTCTTATATATATATATATATATATATATATATATATATATATATATATATATTGCATATAGGATCCGATAAAATTCCACATCCCCACCTATTTCAAAAATGCGTCTGAACTTTGAAAAATTGCGAAACATGTATCCAATATATTCAAGGGAACTCATTTGGCAAAAACATTTTGGGGGTATGGGGTCACTAGGGAGAGCATCCTTAAAATTTCTAATGATAATGTATATATTGTAATACATTCCTGTAATCGTCTCTTAAAAACAATGAATTTTAAATAAATGGTTTTGTTCTGTAATGATTATTGAAGATATACATGAGTATAAAATCTACATTTCAAAACTCGAAAAAAATCTGACAACCTTCTACTATCACGGAAATGTGCCAGAATTTTGAAAAAATGGTGAAGTATTTTTCAATGTATTCGAGGGGAACTGCTTTTTGTGAAAATGTTTGGACCCGAGGTGGTAGATTGTCGCTAGGGAATGCAGTTTTAAAACTTCAAAGGGCATATTTGTCTTGTGATATATTCTAGGAAACAGCTCTTGAATAAAATGAATTTGATATAAATAGTTTTCCTCTGTTATGATTGTTAAGGAGACACATAAGCATAATATCCACATTTCAAACTAAAAAATAATAATAATAATATCAACAACGGAAAGCTCACTTTAATAGTTTTGTTTCTGGACGGTTATTAAAAAAAAAAAAAAAAAAAAAAAAAAAAAAATAACAAATTAAAATACTACTGATACAAATATTCAATATATATATTACAGATGATTAATGTAAAACGTGCTCAAAGTGACTACATGACACTTCTTGGAAGTAATAAAAACTTTGCAGCAATTTTTGCCTTACTGCCTCTAACGTAGCAGTAGAGAATTTTTTTAGAGCCTTCAGTTATTCGTTTTTTTAATCACTTCAATAGAATTTAATGGCGTCTAGTATTTGATAGATTTTAAATCACCCTACAAAAAAAAAAAAAAAAAAAAAATCTTTAGGCACGAGATTCGGAGAACATGGTGGCCAATCTAAAATTGTTTGTCGTCTGCCGATCCAAGAATTTGGAAAACTTAGGTACTCCCTCACTGATTTTTTGTAATTATCAGGACAACTATCATGCTAAATGGTAACACTGTCTTCTGAAATAACCCGCTCACGGGGCACATTGTCAGAAATGTCCAATAATTTCTGAATTAAAGATCAATTGTGCCCTGTAACATTCCAGATAAACACCACTAGTTAAATTTTCATTATAAATTACAGGTTCGAGGATATTGTCTCGAAGGATAACTTTTTGTTACATTGGGCCTTGCTCATCCTAAATATGTGTGTATTTGAGTCATACCAGAATCGAACGTTATGCATATTAACATCGCCATTCAGAAAAAAAAAATAACATCACTGAAGTAAACGTGCCTAAGAAACAAAGGATGCTTGGGTATTTCGTCACATTTATTTTCTAGGGATTCAAGCCTTCTCTCTGAATCATCCAAAATCAATACTTGTGTTAATTAGATTTTATAGGAATGACGGTGATGTTTTTTTAGTAATTATCCTATTGTTGTTAGTGGAACATTAATCGCCTGACTCATTTGTGCTACAGATTGCTAAGGTTCGGTACGAATATGATCCACAAAGTTAATTTATGTACCTTTGTCCAATCTTGTTATACCACTTCTCTTTTTATCTCTTAAAGTAAGAGTCACTTCAAAATTTTGAATTAATCGTGACGCATACGTGTGACTGCTTAAGCGATTTGGATGGATTTCTTAAACCGCTTGTCAGCTGCATCAAACCTTTTTTGAGTTTCATGTATCTCCTTTGATAATCACCACATGACAAAACTATTTATATCAAATTCACTCCCTTAATAAGTAGTTGTCAGGGATATGTCACAAGACATACATTCCAATTTCAAATTTTAAAGTTGTCCTCTCTAGAGACTATCACTAGCTCCCTGTCCCCAAAATTCTTTAAAAAATAAAGGTACCCTCTAAATCAATGAACATGTGTTTCACCATTTTTAAAAATCCGAATGCCTTTCCGAGACATGTTGGGTGTGTGGGACGTTTGGCAGACTCTGTATATATAGGGTGGGACGTAAGCCGCGCAATCCAAAGTTCAAGTGCAACTCAAAAAAGAGTTAGGAAATTCAATATTGCGCTAGGGGCACCACTGATTCCTTTTCCTTGAAAATGAAAGCAGATGGAATTCATCAGTACTCGCTGATCGTTATCTGTAAAGGTTCATATGTTGAAAGTTCAAACTTCAAAAATGTTCAAAGTTCACCGATTTTTTTCTTGTCCCTTTATATTTTCAATCAAAATATTATTGCAAATTTAAAACTGAATTTCTAGGAATACATGTGCTAAACAAATCAACAATAAAACATCTGGTGAATACACTACCTACGAATTTCGAATTTAGACGTTTTGCCAAATATCTAGAAAAATTCATTAAGAATCATCTTGAAATTTCCGGAGTATAAAATCATGTTACGCCTCATATATTTCAGCAAAAGTTTTTTCCTGAAGAGGAAACAAGAACAGTAAAAAATTAAAGAGAAATCAAAGTGCTTTGTATCACCTGGTGAAATGTAAGGATTCTTCTAATTATTTGTATATTTTTTTTATGAGGCTACCACATACATTCATGGAGATATAACGTTTCTTTAAAAATTTGCAAAAATAATAATAATAATAATAATAATAATAATAATCCGCACTTTTCTTGTTATAACACAGTGTAAAGCCATTTTTAGGAAGTTTAGTATACTACATTAGACATAGCATACTGCAATCAGAATGCAAATTTTTTTTAAATCTTTCAAAATATGAGCATATTTACTAAATAAATCTAACTATACATCTGCAAGTTTCATAAAGATTTCACTTACATAATTTAATAGCCAAACGTATTGAGCTACTTATAGAAGAAACCCAAACAAATATCATGTAAATTAAAACAGTTATCATATATAAAATGAACAAAATATCACTTCCTCCAAAAAAAAAAAAAGAATATATATATATATATACATATATATATATTGTAAGGGGCTTTATAAATATTTATTTATAATCCGTGAATACGGTATTATCATTTTGCTTTGATTAATTCATAATATAAAATGTGAGTAAAAGCCCTTATATGCAGTTTAACTTTTATTTTGAGCGAAACTGAAATCATTTTCAATCAAGAGTTTAAAGTTATGTGTAGTTTTAAGTTTATTCTAAAAGAATTTTTTTAGATAATTTTCAAAACATCTAAGTTCAAGAGCATCTAGATTTATAATAATAATAATAATTTTAATAATAAAATTTATATTTTAAAATGAAAAACGTTCTTTTTTTCATTTTAATTATGTAGGGTAAGTGCTCCAGTTGTCTGGTATAGAAAAGTGCTACGGTTAAAATTCGCACTTTAAGAGTAACACATGAATACGAAGGTTTTAGGATTCAATTGAGTAATAAAGTTAGTTCTCATCCTAAACTAAAATTGTAATTGACATTATGCTAATAAGTTTGAAAAGTGATTCATATAAAAGGAGAAGGAAGATTGCTTTTGTGTGTTAGTTGAGAGGAGGTAAGAGTGTTAGTTGGAAGGCGAGTGAGTTGGAGGATGGTAGTTAGAAAGTTAGTGGGAAGGAGAGTATGAGAGTTGAAGGAGTTAGTTGTTAGCGGCTTAGGGTAGAAGAGAGTAGGTCCAGTAGCATTGTAGCGTCAGGGAATCCTCCTACATGCGAAAGACTACTTGGCCTTAGGAGTTAATGAAAGTAAATAAAAGTAGTTGAGGTCATTTGCGAGTAATTAAGTAAAGTAAAGTAAAGTAACGGTGGTTATTTATTGATGTCAAAGTATTTAAGAGGGCTGCCCATTTAAACGTATAAAGATATTAAATCCAATCAAAGTCCAGCGCCCCCCTTCTTATTTGAGCTCAATTAAAGCTCATTAATTTTATATATCTGGACTCTGTCATTTCTTCATAAATTAAGTATTTCAGTTTGCAGCATTAACCTTAAGTCAACTGTAAGTTAAAGGAAGATGACGACGCCAAGGTCGTCACACTGGCGCCCAAATAAAGTCGAATCCCCCCCCCCCCGAGCAAGTATTTTTTGACGGCACTAATAGTGTGCTGCAATTTTTTGAGCAGCTTGAAAATTTTTTTAACTTTTATAACATTGATCGATCCAAAAAATATTCTTGGTTAGCCTTTTCATTAGAAGGAGAACCAAGACAGTGGCATAGACTAATCGCCTGCCATTCACTTGGGCCAAATCCAACTTATCAGGATCTAAAAAGTAGAGTAATCGACCTCTTTGCCACTCGGGATGATAGATTACGATTAGAGCATGACCGCTCCCTCCCCCCTCACGAACGTCAGTGGGAAGCAATAGTAAACAAAGTGGAAAAACCACAAGAAGTTATTAAGTCACAGGAAGCAAGCTCTATTAGTTTAAACCAACCTAAAACTGGCAATGAAAACGTTAATCCTTGTGACAAAAGTCAAACACAAGTTAAACCAAATGAACAAACTTCGCTTGCAAACAGCGATACAGACCAATTTACGTCTGTTATTCAAAATTTAGCTATGGATGGAAAATGCGATAAAACCTCTAGCGTACAGACGGCGGTTGAAAAGGAAAATACGATTGAACCAAATTCTGTAAATGAATCCCTTGCTTTAAGTGAAACGAATGTTCAACTAAATTCTACTGTTCAAGCCTCGCATATCCCTCATTCGCATTTAAATGCTAAACCAGTTCAAGCCGAAATATCCAACGTAACTGAAGCTTGGGTAACAGAAATGGAAATTAATACAACTAAAATAACTGCGGCCGCTGAAAACGTTAAACGGACTGACAGTGACAAATTAATAAATGTTGTGGCTAACTTTTCTTGTGATTTATATTCACCTCCTGATAAATTAAGTTCCAAAACAGTCAAGTCGACGGACTCTTTTATTTTCTCAGAAACTGTGGTAAATGAAAGCAGTACAGTTCAAAATGCAGCGTTAAATAACTCTAGTTCGGCACATCCAGTGCATAAATACAATGATAAAGTCGTAAATCCAACGAAAAAGTCAGATAATTCGGTCGCTAGTTTAAATGATATGCCGCCTAAAGTAAAACAAAAAGTTGCACTTTCCACTAGCGAAGTGAAAGGTTTGAAGGCTTGTAAGCTATCCAGGACCACGATCTCAATGAGTAGAGAGCGAGCGGAACCTTTTCAAGGAACTGTAGACAGGGACAAGGTACCGGGCTCGAGTCCATCCCAGAAAAATGCTTCTCCGATACCGGACTCCAATCTACAAGCTACCAGCGCTGAAAGTTCAACAGCAACTCCACAGGATAGTCTGACCCACATCTCTGATTTTGCTGATATCAAGGAATCAATCTGTCAGGTGCTATGGTTCTATATTTTTTTCATTGTAAAGTGCATTTCTGTCATAACAATTATGAAATCTACGACATGTAGGACCTTCTTCTGGACTTTCAACCATGAGCTCCAAGCCATGAACTTTTTAAAATTTAAAAATGTAAAATTTAAACTTATAGCATGAACTTTCATCTCTCGAAATTTCATGTATTGTTTACATGTCATGATTTTTTTCTGTGTATAATATATGCATGTATGTACGTTAATGTTTTTTTTATTCCTAGCCAACGCCAGCAGTTCTTGGTAAAAAACATTTTTGAACATTTTTTTATAAATTTTCCCCCCTTTCGTTTTGTGACTGATCTATATATCTGTACTTAAATGTTTTCTGTTTTAGCCAGCACCTGTAGCGATTCGTACGATAAATTTTCTTACCTTTTAGTATATAAATTTTCTCTAGTTTTTTGACATGATCTATATGTACACACTCCAATCTTTTTCTATTTTGTAGCCATCCACGCCAGTTTGAAAAAACAAAATTTTGAAATATTTTGTATATATTCCTTAACTATATTTTTCTCAATTATATAAAATGAAATTTTATAACTGTATAAACATTCTTCTCTATAGTTTTGTAGATGTAATGTAAAAATGTATGTACGTGAATCTTTTTTTATTTCTCAGCGATCAATTGCAGTTTTGAAAAATTTTGTATCCGTATCTATGTTTTTCTAAATGTCAAAAATTGTATAAAATGAATATTTTTATTGTTTTCTCTTGCATTCTCACTAAGAGTTTTATGTATATATTAGTATGGGGTAAAAAGAGAATTTTCTTTAAGCTATTTTGCATGTAAATTCGCGTTTAACGACTAACCTTATTAATCCACTAACAATTTAGTTTTTTTCCGTACGAAAATAGCTAGGTGAAAATATTGCTTATGTATAAAATTATGTCATTTATCTATATAAAAGTGTAGTTCATGTTTATTTTTGACTTCTACGTTAAAAAAAAGTTTTAATTCTAGAAATTCCGATGTCCAGTTGTTAATCTCAAGTCCTCTGATTCAAACTGTCCCTACAGACGTAAATCTGAAAATCCAGGCTGATTTCTTCAAATTGTTTCTTTCCAAATGAAAAAAGAGGTATTTTTGGAGTCTTGCCAACGTTTTTCTTTCCTGAAAGGAAAAGGTGCTTTTTGGAAGAGTGCCAACAGCAGTGGATTGACCTTTCAAGTTAAATCATACTGGACAACTGAAAACTATTTTTTTTGGCACTCTAAAGCTGATGATCTGGGTCAAGACTGACCTGCAGATGGATAAAGATATACCAAGTTTTTTGTCAATAAAGACTTTTTAATGTTACCACGTTTAAATTGAATAACGATCGCATTTATTTTTTAAGCGATCCTTTTTGTACTGAAATTTTTTTAAATTAGTGAAATTTTTTTCCTTTCCATTTGTTTTAAGGAAAGATGAATGTAAGCCCCGCTGTAATTACGCTGGACTTTAAATAAGTTAACTAAGTTAGGGCATGGAGTTTCTGCCATAAAGCACCTCAGATGGAGCTAAAAAAGTATTTTTATCATAAATCTTTCCTGAGTGGGCAGTTTTAAGCTCGGCCTTCTTACCTTTTTTTTTCCTTATTACATTTTAAATGCAAATAGTTATTCTTGGGCAGTCTAATTTAAGTTTCCCCCCTCTTTTTTTCTTTTTCTAAAATATTATGTAGTTAAATTTTAAACAGTAATTCACTGCAGCTAAAATTTCTTTGCATAGTATTGCAATAATTTAAAATTTGCACGGGTAAAAACCCGTTGGGGATTTTTTCCGCGAATTTTTTTCTTTTGGGGAGGAACTGTCAGGTATAGCAAAGTGCTACGGTTAAAATTCGCACTTTAAGAGTAACATATGAATACGAAGGTTTTAGGATTCAATTGAGTAATAAAGTTAGTTCTCATCCTAAACTAAAATTGTAATTGACATTATGCTAATAAGTTTGAAAAGTGATTTATATAAAAGGAGAAGGAAGATTGCTTTTGTGTGTTAGTTGAGAGGAGGTAAGAGTGTTATTTGGAAGGCGAGTGAGTTGGAGGATGGTAGTTAGAAAGTTAAAGGGAAGGAGAGTATGAGAGTTGAAGGAGTTAGTTGTTAGCGGCTTAGGGTAGAAGAGAGTAGGTCCAGTAGCATTGTAGCGTCAGGGAATTCCCCAACATGCGAAAGACTACTTGGCCTTGGGAATTAATGAAAGTAAATAAAAGTAGTTGAGGTCATTTGCGAGTAATTAAGTAAAGTAACGGTGGTTATTTATTGATGTCAAAGTATTTAAGAGGGCTGCCCATTTAAACGTATAAAGATATTAAATCCAATCAAAGTCCAGCGCCCCCCTTCTTATTTAAGCTCAATTAAAGGTCATTAATTTTATATATCTGGACTCTGTCATTTCTTCATAAATTAAGTATTTCAGTTTGCAGCATTCAACCTTAAGTCAACTGTAAGTTAAAGGAAGATGACGACGCCAAGGTCGTCACACAGTGATTGACACTTTTAGAGTAAATTCTGATGTTCTTAATATTTTTGTCATCAGAAACTATTTTTGGAAATCTTAAGTTAATATATATGGGATGAAAGACTTTCAGAACCACATATATGTTAAAATATATGCATTTTTTTTAACGCTCACTAATTGTCCTAGTAATTGACACTGTCAGTTTTTCATTTTACCGGTAATTGCTCATAACGTTACACATAACGTTGCTCATAACGTTAGCACATAACGTTATTATAACGTTGTTATAACTAATTTGTCACTGTTGAGACTAATTTGCAACGCTATAACAATGTTATGTGCTACCTGGGTTTCTCCTATGCTTGAGTGTTTGACACAGATAGTTTTTCATTTTACCAGAAATAGACACCCTATGCTCCAGTGTTTGACATTCAACGTTAAAATTCTGATGTGCATATCATTTGCTTTCATTTAATTTTTCTTATTTTTTATATATTTCGGGGAGGAAGATGTCAATTACTGGAGCATGTCAATCGCTTGAGCATCTACCCTAGTTTTACAAATATATTTATTTAACTTTTCAAATACATTAAATTTTCGTAAATGTCATAGTGAAAAATATACCCGAACATAGTTGATAGTTCTTTGATAAATTATGCATTCCACACGCAGTTAGTTTTCTTGGTTTCATTTTATTCGAAGAAATATTTAGAATAAAACTTACTACACATATGAACATCCAGTATATTGTTGACACATCTAAACGATCTTCAAATGAATATAGTAGATAACTATCTATTGTAGCAGAGATTAAGTGAAACCAAATGCAATAATTAAATAAAGTGCAACGTCGACATTTATCATAGGTTTCGTGGAAGTGGTGTCATGCATCACACAGTTTAATAAATTATTCTTATCCCCTTGACAAGTTATTTCAAACTAAGTATTACAAATTGGTATATAGTAATTTAATATATAGATAAAAATTCCATATTTGTTTAGGCTTTCTAAAATGATTATAAAGTATTATACACGATTGAACTCAAAACTAAGTAAAAAACTAAATGAAATGTAATGTTTAATAAAAACAATTTCGAAATTTGACCTTTTCTTGATTATCTTCAAATATAAATGACACATTATTTTGATGCTAGTTGGATTTAAAAAAGCATATATTATGCTCTTTTTTTTTTTTTTAATTTGGAACCGAAGACAAAAAGGGAGCTAGTTATAAATAAATTATAAAATATAATTGTGACCTTCTTGGTACATCAAATGCCGGAAATTTACTGTAGATATAGTATATGATTACGTAGATATGTAGTTTGCATTCTCAACAGATGAGCTTCCGTCTTTGTATATATCAATGGTGTTTATTTAAAAATTATATTTCCAGTGGATATTGAAATTGCCGATTTTAGATATCCGTTGAAAATTGGCGTTATATAATCCGTTCAGAATTATCAGGAATATACGGTGGATTGATTAAAAATGACATATTGGATTTACCAAATTTCAAAATCCATTGAAAATTGGTAAATATTCCGACCATAATTATCAGAAAGTTGCAATTTGCCCCCCAGATTTATAAAGCCTGCGATCATGGTGCCACTCTTTAAATGACATGCAACTGCTTTAGAATAACTAGACTAATCCGTTTAATCCTGAGCTGTTTGAAGATTATGATTTTATTGCTAGATCACTCAAAGAGGCAAACATAACCGACAGCACAACGGATTATGATAAATAAAACCGACTTAAAGTAATTCGTTCAAGCAATATTCAGACAGTTCCAGAAATTTAAAATTCCATATCTTTTTAAAGCTGGAACTGCATTGTTGGCTATAATATTCCTTCGTAAAACATAGTTAAAATCACTTATTGAATAGAGATAGATTGTTTATGAGCGAAACACTTTAAATGACCAATCGTCATCGTTGAATCACCAAAAATCAGAAATATCAGATTTTACATGCTGACATTAAACATAAAACAAGCAAAAATTCCTTTCCATCAGTACGTTTTTAATGTCGAAAACAAAAACGTACTAGCTAATTACGTTAAACCTTGAATAGAGCCGCTTATCAAAATTCACATTTTCTAAAATCTAGCATTTTTTTTGCAGCAAATATAATGTCATGGATTTATGTTATATCTGTTATTTTCATTTATTTTATATAATTTTGAATTTTTCATAGGTTTTTAATTTTCTGCTATTTATACAGTTAGAGAAAGGATTTAGCTGCGAAATGACATTAGTTAACTTATTCAAGTCGAAAGGAATTTTAGAAAAGTACATCGCCATACTTCTCATGACATTCCAAAATTATTTATATTTATGTAAATATTTAAACATACTTTTGCTGTCATAAAATACTTCATACAAAGCCTTTTTGTCAAAAAATAATATATGTTTTTTCATTTAACGTGCTTAATACATTTTGCATATACTTCATACTATATTTTTTTAATGATAATGTACTTTAAAATACTTGTTATTTGTATAAGATACTTCATAATCTTTTCTGTATTTTATATATGGTTACTTGTGATGACTATCACATGAATTAAAATTCCCACATAATAATAATAAAACTTGCGCAATAATTTTTTTTTTTTTTCATATTTATATGTGTAATTATACTAAAATATATATATTAAGTTTTCATATATATATATTAAATATTCATAAATGTGATCGTGAAATACATAATCTTGTAATTCACCCGGACATAGTTGACAGTTCTTTGATAATTTATGCTTTTCTACATGCAATTATTTTTTTCTAGGTTCATTTTCATTCGAGAATAATTTAGAATAAAACATACTACATATATTAGAATAAAACATACTACATATGTTAGAATAAAACATACTACTATATTGTTGTCATATCTAAACGATCTTAAAATTAGTTTGGTAGAGATATATCTATTTTGTAACAGAGGTTCGGTGAAACCAAATGTAGTAATTATACAAAGTGAAACGTCGACATTTGTCACAAGATTCGTCACACAATTAAAAAATTATTTTTATCCCTTGACAAGTTATTTCTAATAAAATATTACAAATTAGTATATAGTAATTTAATATATGGATAAATATTCCACATTTTTTTAGGAATTTTAACATGGTTATAAAAGTATTACGCAAGATTGCATTAAAAAAAAAAAAAAAAAAAAGGCGGAATCTATAATGAATACAAATTCAAATTTTGATGTTTTGTGGGTTATCTTCAAAACTAGACGCTGAAAATGCGGTTTATCTCAAAATAAATAAATAAAATAAAAGTGGAATCGAAAACAAAAGTGGAGCTAATAATGAATGAATTATGATATATAATTGTGATCTTCTTGATAAAATAATTCTTCAAGTGTATTGTAGACCAAGCATATGTTTACAATGGGTAGCTATAGTTTGCACATTCAACAGATAAGCTTCTGGATTTGGATATATCAGTGACGCTCTTTTAAAAATTATATTTTCAATGGATATTGAAAATGAGTAAGTAATCAGTCTAGAATTATCAGTATATGTTCCTCAGCTGCGTGATGCCTACGATCTTGGTGCACAACTTACATGGCAAACAATTGGTTTGGACTTTATTCGTTTAAATGTGAGCTGTTTGAAGATTATCGTTTAATAGCTAGACCACTCAAAGCGGTAAAAAAAATACTGATAGGACAAAGAATTGTGATCAATAAAACTGTCTTAAATAATCCTCCCAAGCAGTTTCAAAAAATTAGAAATTCCACATTTTTTAAAGTTAGAACTTTATTTTTGGTTACAATACTTCTTCGTAAAACATAGCTAAAATAAATTATTGAAAATAAACAGATGGCTTACGAAAGAAACTTAAAAACAGAAAATGGCCAAATCCTTTCGTTGAATTTCCCATAATCAGAAATATCAGATTTTACATGCTGAAACGCAAAAGCAAAGATTAAAAAAAAAAAAAAAAAAAGGTTTTAATTTTTACGTTTTTAACGTGAAAAACGAAAATGTCCAATTACATTAACTCTCTTTATCAGCCCAAACATCCTGTTATCTGTCAGCCTAAACACTTACATGAACTCGATTTTCTAGAAGCATTCCATATCTATAAAAATTATAAAAGTATCCTTAATTGCGATTTTGCTGTACCCCCTCTCTCGGTACGTTGGAAAATTTACATAAAATCCACTTATTCTTAATCTTTACATAGCTTTCTACATCCCAAATACATATTGGATTAGGGCTCTTGTTTCTTAAATTTCTATTGGTTGTTACTATAACTCCATGATCCGCTTTCGTACCTATATACACGAGCAATGATCCACTTCGCCACTTGGCACTGATGACGTTTTACGCTACCGAAACTGCAGTTTGCACTTAATATGTTTTTACACTGTCGTCTTTAACATTGTGTAAAAATGTATATTTATGTTCTGCGACAAGTGTTATTTATTACATTATGGCTGAGCATCAGTCACATAGCTCCCTTTCTCCCTAACCACGTTATCCTATATTCCCTTTTTTACAAGAATATCTCATTCAAAAATGAAGTTTTTTGAATATTTCTCTTTAGGTATGTCATATTTTAGCTTAATGAGCAAGTTTTTGGAAAATAATAATAATAATAATAATAATATTGATTTAAATATTTTATTTCAGTAGGCAGTAAGGAGACTTTAATCTCGGATTTCTAAACAAAATATGCATTTTTTTTTTCAAAAAATTGCTCACTAAGCTAAAAGTTTACACTTTTAAAGAGTAGTATTCAAATAACAGAAATAGGAAAACCTAATTTTCTAATGATAAATTCTTATAAAACGAAGCAACGAAAATCCCATTGGATGACATTGGAAGAAAGAAAGTGAAAATGTGACTGACGTACAGCCTTAACCATCGTCCATTGCTGCTAAAAAACTTGAATAGAGAAATTCTCAAAATTCCCATTTTCTGAAATCTATCAGTTTTCTTTCAGCAAAAATCACGGCATGAATTTATGTTATATCTGTTATTTTCATTTATTTTATGTAATTTTCAATATTTTATAGAATTTAAATTTTCGACTATTTATGTAATCAGAGAGGTGATTTACCTGTAAAATGACATTTGTTAACTTATTCAATGCGAAAGGAATTTTATAAAAGTATATCGGCATACTTCTCATAATATTCACAAAGCATTTATATAAACATTTATATACTTCAGCATACTTTTCGAATCATAAAATACTTCATACTACGCCTTTTTGTCATAAAATAATATAATTGTTCTTTATGTAAGGTACTTCATTAATCTTTTGTGCGTTTTATACTATGTCTTTTTATCATAAAAGACTTTAAATTATCTGTTCCCCACATGAAATAATTCGTTATCTTTTTTGTATATTAACTATAATTACACGTGATTTTTAGCCCATGAACTAAAAATCACACACAATAATAATAATAATAATAATAATAATAATAAAACTAGTACAATAAAATGAAAAACATTTTTTCATGGTTAAACTTGTATGAAATTGTACTAATATAAATTATACTAATATATATATCTAAGTTTTCATAAATGTGAGAGTGGCAAATATACTCTTGTAATTCCTTCGAGCATAGTTGACCATTCTTTGATAAATTATGCATTTCTACATTGAATTAGTCTTGTTGGTTTCATTTTATTCGAAGTTTAGAATAAAACGTACTATATATATGAGCATTCAGTATATTGTTGTCATATCTAAACGATCTCTAAATGAGACTAATTGATGTACTATGTACTATGACATAGATTCGCTGAAACCAAGTATAATAATTAAATAAAGTGAAACGCCGACATTTATTGTAGTATTAGTGGGAGTGGTGTCAAGCATCACAAAATTTAATAAATTATTCACATCCCCTTGACAAGTTATTACAATTTAAATTTTATCAGTATATAGTAATTTAGTATATGAAGAATAAAATCCCTATTTACTTAGACTTTTTAAAATGCACTGTTAAAAAAACAGGTAAATTTACGTGCTTTTGCTCGTTTAATTTTTACGGCCACGACCGTTTTTTACCTACAAAAAGGACACAACGTCTTTTCAGATATGACTTTATATTTTCCGCTATACTACATGCTTCCTCAACAGTATTTTATATATATATATATTTTTTTTATAATAAACTTTAATAATCGTTTGTAGTACATATCTTCAAAGGAATAATACAAAAATTGATTTATATATAAAGTAGTAATCAAAATGAAAGATTATGAGCAAAATATAGGTTATTTGGCCGAAACTTTTGCTGACGGGCAAAAAATATCTAAAATATAATTGTGGTGTTATAAGTACATATTATGCTTAAAACGTATTGTAGATAAAACATATGATTACAATAGCTGCGTTTTGCCCTGTCAACAGATAAGCTCCCGACTTTTGATATATCAGTGATGTCTACTTAAAAAAATACACTTTCAACGGATAATGAAATTGCTAATTTTCGATATTCACTGAAAAGTATCAAATCATTTTGCACTGTCAACAGATAAGCTTCCGCCTTCAGATATATAAGTGATATCTGTTTAAGAATTATACTTTCGACCGATATTAAAATTGCCAATTTTTCATATTCACTGAAAATTGTAAAATAATTTTATCAGCGTTACCAGGAAGCTGCAATGAATCCATCAGTTTTGTGAAGCCTATGATCATGATGTCACTCCCTAACACTTTTATCGCGGCAATGACGCGTGTTCATCTTGTAAACACGTAAATTAATTAATTAAGATAATAAATAATCAATTAAAATGCGCACATTTAATAAAAAATTCGATTTTCACGCAAAAACATGTTAAATAAACGTTGCATAGAGGATGTATTACCTCATCCGTAGTGCACAGCGGTTAATCTTGGAAGACGAGATAATTCGTTCGTCGCGGTGAAAGTGTTAGACGGCAAAGGAATGGTTTAGAATAAGTGACCTTTATCTGTTAATCCTGAGCTGTTTCAAGATTATGATTTTATAGCTAGAGCACTTAAAAAATCAAAAGTAATTGTGACCACAAATAATTATGGTAAATAAGTCGGACATAAAGTAGTACGTGTAAGCAATATCCAAAAAGTTCCTGAAATTAAAAAAAAAAAAAAAAATCATATTTTCCACAGACGGACACACAAATCGAAGTCATTAACATTTTTCAGCTTTATTAGAAAGTGTTAAAAATGAATGTTCAGTATTTTTTGCATTCTGTGGGTTGTTTAGGCCCTACTTTGAAATTTCTTTCACATCCCATTATAAACTTATAGAAAGAAGTGTTCTTTAAATTATTCATATGTATACGCATATATATACATCCCGCGACAAAAAGATAGGTACAAAGATAGGTACAGTTTTTTTTTTTTTTTTTTTTTTTTTTCATAAAATAACATTAACTAAATTGTGCTTATCATTTATTATTATCATAAACTAACACTATTCACGGACTAATTTTTGTTTTAAGACTAATTTAGAAAAATTTTAAGACTAATATATATATATATATATATATATATATATATATATATATTAAATTTAAGAATACACACCGCAACAAAAAGATAGGAACATTTTTTTTTTTTTTTTTTTTTAATATGACTACCTTGAATATGAATATTTTGGATATGATTCAAATAATTAATATGTTTTTGATATGATAATATTTTGTTATGATAATAAATGATCTGCACAATTTAGATAATGCTGTTTTAAGAAAAAAAAAAAGCCCTTTGTTCCTATTTTTTGTCGCAGAGTATAGTCTTAAATTAGAAACATTTTAGTCTTAAAACTTTTCTGAATTAGTCTTAAAACAAAAATTAGTCCGGGAGTAGTGTTATTTTATGATAATAATAAATGACAAGTGCAATTTTGCTAATGTTATTTTATGAAAAATCAAAGAAAAAAACCCTTTGTACCTATTTTTTTGTCGCGGGCTTTTTATATCCTTGTAACTTATGAAATAATTGTTAGTGAATATTTTTATTTTTTACATTATCCAGCTTATAATATTGAAGATTTTTTTTTTAATTGAATTTTTTCTATATTGACACGACTTGTGAATTTTAAAATCACACTTTAGCAGTGGAATTATATATCTATTATCAGCAAACTCAAGAACATATATTATCATTAATTTTACGGCCTTCATTCTTAATCTGTGCCTTATAGGGTTAAAAAATGATTATTTTTTATTGAAATTTAACAATAAGGTTGTGAACAAGGACATTAAAGAATCCAAATATATTATGTCTATAGACAAAATTTTGGTAGGTGGATTTTGCCACATTAAGAATGCCCTAAACAAAATGAATTTTTAAGCAATAAATCACTTTTATTATAGTTAGAATATTACATGGAAATCATTTAACACTCATTTTTAAGGCCATAAAAAGAATTCTGATATATTTGGACTATGTACTTTGAAATTGCTAAAAGTATGTTTCATGTTGTGCTACGTGTTTTTCACACAGTGTAAATTTAAATGCCCTATGCAGTACACATGTAATGTACAGGAAATATATAGGAGTATACAAAACAGAGTGAATACATTTCTCTGTTGAACGTAAACAATGAAACTCCTTTACTAATTTTTACTAATTTCTAGAAATCTCTTCAGGATTGATAAGTTCTGTTTTATACCTATTGGTAATCCAAGTACTAGTTTGGAACCAGATTTAATATATATATATATATATATATATATATATATATATATATATATATATAATTACGCATTTGAAGCGTTCTGTTTACGTAAACCAAGTTTTTATAAGTAGATATGCATACCCTCCAACATACTAATTAATACTCCGTAGTATTGTAAGCCCGCCTTCTTTTTCACACCAGTATATTTTTGGAATATTTTTCATCTTATTTCATCGCAATTGCATTTGAAGAATATTACTCTAAAAATTTATTGGTGGAAGAAAAGGGGTGGGACTAACAATACTACGGAATATTAATTAGGATGTTGGAGGGTATGGATATGTGAATCCGCTACTAAAATAACTTAAAATCGAACAAATCCAGAAAAATTCATTTTGGTATTTTTTAGATCATGTGAGGGTGTTTTTTAAAAAAATTGGCCAAGATTGATAAGTATCAAGGAATGGTGTGTGTGTGTGTGATATTTGTGCAGATAATTTGGAATAAATTTTTAATTTTAAAAACTGCTTTAACATTGCACATACATATGTATGTGCAATGCTCAATGTGGAAATTGTAGCTCTATTCATATACATATTTAATAAAACTGTTCTTAGAGTCTTAAACTCGGCTAAGCTTTACTATACGGCACCCATTGCTTATTGCCGTTGTTTTGATCGCGTGATATGATGGTGATTCGAGACCCGAATCAGAGTATCGATACTTTTTTCTGTTGTATCGAAACGTAACAAAAGGTAACATTTACTGATTCATGCATCGCTAATTAGGGGTATCCAGTGATGGGTTTTTTTTGGTTTTAATTCTCGCGAAGCGAGCATACAGCAGAAAAAATAGTGACCGCGGCTCCATGAATTTTCATGCATTTACTGATTCATACTCCACGAATTAGGGGCGTCCAGTGATGTTTTTTTTTTTTGTTTTAATGCTTGCGAAGCGAGCAAACAGCAGAAAACATAGTTAAACATAAAAAAAAATGTTTCATAATAATGAAAAGTATTGTTTCATGACATTTTGATTCGATTCACGACGTTGTGAAATGATTCGCAGTACCGACTCACAAACCGAATAAAAACATCGGCAACGGCAATAAGCAATGGGTGCCGTATAGTAAAGCTGTTCTTTAAACTCCATTGAATTGCTTTAAAAGTAGGTACATATGCAGGTTTGCTATTGTCTCTTTTTTTCTGATTATTTTCTTACTATATTTTTAAAGAAACTTCTCCTTTAATTGATTGTTTAAAGATATCATAAAAGATTGGTTTATAAATACAGTGACTGGTGATCAGAGAAAACATACAGACCGTAGCAACTTAACACAGTACTTGTTATCATACACCTTTAGCTATAATATAACTTTATAGTATTCAGTTGCAAGATAAGAGAAAGTTATGTAAGTGACACACTAGATTATTAGACTTATCAATAATTTTTCACTCTGAAATAAAAGATTTATAGTACATGAGAAATATTTGTTAAAGAATATTTAAAAATTAGTTCTATGAAATGTCAGGCTTTCAAAAATTGTAAATTATTCACATGAAATTCAAATACTAATTAGTCCTGACAATTCAATGCAGAATAAACTAATTTTAACAATAATTGTTAGGAGACCAAAAATCAGTTTGTTGTATTTTGAATGTGTGTTTGTAATTCCTAAAGGAATTTGGACTATATTAAAAGTATAGAAATCTAAAATTTATAAAATGAAATGACTTAGATCTCATTTGGTTCATCACGCTAGTTTAATTTGCATTGTTTCATTAATATACGAAAAAAGAGTTAATTGGAAATAATACTTATTTTCTAATCCGTGATATTTAAACTTAAGCAAAAATTAAACATTAATTTTCTGAATATATTTATTTGAAAATGAATAGGATATTTTAAATAAAAAATCAGAATAAATGTTCGAATAAAATTTGCAAGTTTAATTTGTTCGCTATATTTTATTGCTACGGTGTTTCTGAATAAGGGAATATCAGTTGCACAGTAGTCTTGCTGTACTTTATATATTATCAGAGCTTAAGCACCTACAAAGGTAAAATATGTGTTCTACGAAAAGCATTTTCAGAAGGAAAAATAGAAACGGCATAAGCATGAAACTGTTGATAATATTATTAGATATATAAAAGGTAACAAACCACTTTAAGACACGTAGATAAAATATTTTTATTAAAAACTACACAAAGCTTTTCGCCATTATAACAATAGCATCATCAGGTGTAATTGCGTTACATAGAACCAACAATATATAAATAAAGAAGTTCAAACGGTTTAAAATTACGGTTATATAAAACATTTTTCATTTCAATATCATTTTCAGTATATTTTTTTTTTCTCTATGAGCACATAGAGAAAAAAAAAATACTGAAAATGATATTGAAATGAAAAATTTTTATTGTAACCGTAACTTAAAAAAAAAAAAAAAAAAAAAAAAAAAAAAAAAATGTAACCGTAACATTTTATCTACGTGTTTTAAAGTGGTTTGTTACCTTTTATATATTATTTATGCACGTTAAATGTTTTCTAATTTTAAAATTTTAATAGTTTTAAACCTTATTAATATTATAAGACTTTTTCTTTTATGAAATTTTATTCATTTTAATATTTTCCAAGAAAATTGAAAAGTATTCAAGATGTACATTAATTCCCTAAATTTCAGAGTGCTGCGTGAATGACGGTTTTCTGACGGTTTTCTTTCATATATCTACATTACTTCAATGGAGGTTGAGATTGGAAATAGCTACTCCTACATAGAATTTGTCTTCGAAAAAAATATATTATACACATTTTTTTGGAATTGTTGTTCAAAATACGCTATATTTGTTCAGATACAGTATTTGATATATTATACCGTTAAGTGCATTAACGTGTCTCCTCCCATGTAGGATATGATTAAGTAGTGTGAGTACTACACCACATTTTTACTTTCCGAACACTATAGTGACGAAAGTATTGTAATCATGTCAGAAATCCGAATTTGAGATTTTGATGTTTCTATACGTTTTGAGGTCCCCTGAGTTCGTTTCCACTATTTTTACGATGATATATGTATGTGTGTGTGTATGTATGTGTGTGTATGTGTGTGAGTGAACACGTTAGCTTCTAAACGCTTTGCTCGAATGAGCTGTAAGTTGGTAGGCATTTTGCAAGTCACCGTAGCAGGAACCCTATTGATTTTGATGAATCTATCACTTATAGATTTTTTACAGGCCACAAAGAAAAATTCTTTATCATTATGGCCTAAGGGACCAAAATCTTAAAAGTGCGATAGCATATAAACGCCTTATTCAATTGAGCAAAAAAAACTATACACATATTATAGGTCACAGATACTCAATCTGTATAGATTTTGGAGAATCTAGCGTTTATAGTTTTTTTACAGGGACACAAGGAAACATTATTTATCATTATGGCCTATGGGACCAAATGTTTAAAAGTGCGATAGCATCTAAACGCCTTATTCAATTGAGCTGAAAATTTATATGAATATTATAAATCACTGTTGCACTAACTATAAGCATTTTGGTGAATCTAGCATTTAAAAGATTTTACAGGGACACAACGAAAAATTCTTTATCATTATGATCTATAAGGCCAAATTTTTAAAAGTGTGATAGCGTCTAAACGTTTAGTAGCGTAATTAAAACATCGTGAAATATATGCAGACAAATACTCAAACACTCTATTATGGTTTTCTCTCGTTTGTTTATTTAAAACCGTCTTTCTTTACTTTATCTACAAAACTGTTAATTACTCAATGTTCGGAAAGTCGAGTGGAGTCACTCCAGATTTTTTTTTTTGATATTAAATGTACATTCAAAAATGCAATGTAATTATCTATACTAAAACAAATTACGAACGCTATCGTTTTTAAATTTATCGTTTTTATCCACTTTCTTAGCTTATACCGTAAAACAGTTTCACATAAAAATATGAAAATTGGCAATTTTGTACACACATGTGTGATAAACATGGTGAAACAAAATGTTTATATGTCAAAGGATTATTTTAATTAATGTTGGAGCAAGAGAAAACATTCCATTTATAAAAATTTTAATAAGATATAAAAGAGATATAAAATTTAGATATAAAAACTACTGATGTAAAGCTTATAATTTTTTTCAAAATGTACATCAGCTAAATGTGATATGCAGTATGTAATATATATATATATATACATAATTTTTTTTTTTTTTTTTATATTGAGACTTTTTAATTTTTTCGATTTTTCTTACGTTTTACATTTCATGAGACATTTTAAAATGAGACATTACATTTCATGAGACATTTCATGAGACATTACATTTTTTAGAAATTTTTCTATGAGTTGCAAATTGAAGAAGATGACACCAAAAATAAAATACGTAATAGTTGTATTTTATTTTATTTATTCATTTATTTATTTATTTTTAAAGATAAAAAAAAAAAAATGAATGAAAATTAAATAAAAAAAGAATAAAAATTTTAATCTGTATCATTAAAAATTTCTGATATAACTGGCGTCATAGCAGCTTTATTCATTTACATTTTCAATTTATTTATTATTTAAATATTCATTTCATTTAATCGAACTATCTTATATGTTTTATTGTTTTTGATTTTATTGGTCGCAAACTAATGTGAAAGCATATTATTTATTTTAAATTAACCGTGTTTTATAAGCAATATAATGAAACAGGAATATTTAAATTTCATTTAAATTTCATTAACTGTTGTATTATAGCGGAATTTGCTAATGTTACTGTATTTCTGAAAATAGTTGATAATCGAAATATATTTATACTATTGAATTATTCCTTTTTTTTCTTGAAAATTCATTTAAATATTGCAACCAGAAAATCGAAAAAAAATGTCCCAGTTATGCAGCCGCAGGGGTTGGTGATCAAAGCGAGCATTAGGAAAAGCCCCCATGTCGATAAACAAATGCACAGAAAAATTGATTATGTACAAAAATATAGCATTTACTAACAAAGGATCGTTGACTTGAATAAAATTATTATTCAAATTAAAATATATTTTTCATAAATGCAAATAACTCTTAAATTTGAATAATATTTAATATCTAGTTTATATATATATATATATGTATAAATATCAGATTCGATTTCTATATTTGTATTAACATGGCTAAAATATGAATAGTATATTAATATACAGCATTAATTCGAGTTTCTACTCTTAGTTCATTATTTATTTATTTATTTATTTATTTATTTATTTATTTATTTATTTTTTTTTTTGCATTCTGTAGCCATCATTAATTTCAACCTAGTACGTATTTTACTATGTAATATAAACCTTTGTCAAAAATATTTAGGAACGTATAAGGAATCATTGTACGCTTACCCATGGCTTTTAATAGAATGACTTTTTAATGAAAATAGATCTATGTTCATATAAATGATTTCTTTAGATACTAAAATAGCCGTAAATCAATATTTCATGATAAATAATAAATTAATATGCGTTAGAGTATAAAAGATAAATAAATCTGTTCAATTGATAAATGAATTGTACATATATTTATATCGCCGCTTTATAGAAGTAAATATTATATTAAAAACCTGTCTTAATGGACGACTTATTTGTGTTACACTTACTTTTTATTATGAAAATCACTCAAAAAAAAAATACTATTACAAGCCTTTTATTTTAATTTCTTATATTTTATTTATATATTTTTATATATTATTCTTTATTTTTTGCTGAATATTGATTCTAAAGAAACATTTCAGCGCTTTGAAATAGGGGAGAGTCGGGAGGAATGGGACATTGATAGGGATGGAACACCTAAAATTATTCTTAAAATAAAGATTGTTTTTAAATATTTAACACTTCCACCAGGTGAAGTAACTACAGTCCCATATTTATTGTTATGTATCATTTTAGTTGGAGAACTCTTAAATTTATGTAACAAAAAAACTATTTAAAACACCAAAAGTAAACAATAGCTTAATTTTCAAGGCATGTTTTCAACGTCACTCACTGATATTAGCATAATTGCTTTTTATATTTTATATACCTAATAATATAACTTTTATGCATTATTAACTAAGTTAAGCCTTAAAGTAGCATGTACCTAATAATATATATATATATATATATATTTTTTTTTTTTTTTTGGGGGGGGGGGGAAATATTGAAAAGGGAGGGATGGGACATGTAAGAAAACAAGAGGCAACTGAATGAATAGATGGAAGAAAAATTCGCTGAAACAAATTCAAAATCACGGAAAATAATTAGTGTGGCTCTCACACGACTTTTATTTACTCTTTTAACATTTAAAAATACTTTATTTATTGTATATGTATTAAGAATTATTTCTGAGCAGTTTTCCTGGACATGGTAAAATATACAAAAGAAATTACATTTACTAACTACAGTTCGGATTTCTTGGTAATATTTGTTCATGAGATATGCTGATAACAGGCACAGACTAGCCATTAAAAACGTTATTAATATTCAGGGAACCATAAAACATGTAAATATAAAAAAAACTTAATTTTGAATTTCTATACTAAAAAACAGTATTTTCTCTGCTAGAAGTAAAAAAAAAAAAAAAAAAAAAAAAAAAAAAAGTGGATTGATTGAGCATTTGAATTTTTTTATTTAAATGGTATATTTTACACATATTTTTGATAAAATAGATGCTATTAATAATACATTAACCTTACATACATCGATCCCTACTGTTTTTATCATTGTTCATAGCATGTGTGAATATTATGTATTTATTTTAACATTATAAACATGTCCAACCCCTCTCTCATATAAGGGAGGGATGGGACATTTTTATGACTATGCTAATTGGCGTATAAAATTATTATTTTGATAATTACCATCAAATTTATATTTTTAAAAGGTGTTAAATTTTTTTCAATTTGTTTAACTGAAACTTACAGTGTTGTACCAGTAAAAGTAAATTTGTTAAAAACATTTTTGTCAAAACTGTCCCATCCCTCTCTTCTCTCCCCTACAAATATATCATTTTTTTTTTTATAATGGCCCGGCATATGCGACTAATCGTTGACCGGAAAGCCACCAATTTGATGATTATTTATAAAGGGGCACCCAATGTTAAGGAGCACCCCTAAAAGAGACAACACATCCATGCTTTAGTCCGGGATCCGAATACAGGGTCAACCGTGTAAGAGTGAAAATGTTAACCACTAGCCCGTCTGGGTGGCGCTTTAAAAAATAATTCATTTTGTATGAAATTTATATAATGTTCAGTTTAAACCGACTTTTTCTTTACCGTATATTTTTAAGAATGTGTTGTTTTGGATTCAATTTTAGAAACTAAATTTTGTTGTAATAATTCTTTCCGTTTCCACCGACACCGAAAATCAGGTAATTTTTCATTTAATCTATGTGTGCGTCTGAGAGAGTATATGCATATGTTCGGTGTGTATATATATATATTTAATACAAGACTAACAAAATTCATTTAACGTATTATTTTCTACAGGACTTTCCATATCAAGCGATATTGTTTAGAATTGATAATTTAATTTCTTACATATATATATAATAGATCAAGTGAGTGTTGTTTTAAAGTCTAATAACTGCAGCTCCATATTTTATATCATTACCCGTTTTATATTTCTCTAAATAGCAAAAAAAAGTTTTTTTTTTTTTCAATTTGTCTGTTTAATATCAGACTAAAGTTCGAATAATACGAATAATAAAAGAAAACCATGTGAGGTGACGTTTGAAAAATTGTCTAGGAATGCTAATTTTCAGACACTGTTGCTGCGAAAATTTCAGATTATTTTCATATCCTAGAATATTGTTAAAATTTAATAACAGATTTAACAATTTTATAAGTACAATATTAAAAGGTAAAGTTTAAGGGGATGGAAATTACTTATACAGAAATATTTACACTAGAAATTCATGTATATAACTGTCATTCATCACTAAGTGTTCATTTCTTACAATTTTCTATAAACATACACCACCTTTATTTATTTATTTATTTATTTACATTTATTTATTTTCCTGTTATATATGATATATTTATTGATATATTTATTTATTTTCCTGTTTCTTTACATTTATTTATTTTCCTGTTATATATTTTCCTGTTATTTATTTTCCTGTTCCATATTTGTGTTATATACATAGTATTTCAATGAGAAAAATATGTATTATATTTTTAGAGTTATTAGGATTGTCTTTACAATAGTAAATCATTCAAACGTTTCATACGCTTTAGTTAAACTCAAAGAAACTGTCACTTCATAGAAAGTTGCTTTGTCCTTGCGGTCTGTTGTGCATTTGGCACTAGATGTCTTGATACAAAAACATCTGTGTAGAAACCAGATATATTAGTTATATAGGAACAATAACATAGACAAAAAAATATGTTATTGACATTTGTGGTAAATAAAAATGGAAACGCACTCTTTTTATTAATACAGATATATATTTTTACAACAGGTAATAATAAATATTACAGTTACAGAATTGCTAAATGTATAAAATAATTTTAATGGACATAATTGAGAAACAATTGTATAGTCATATTTTCTTATAAAATGTTTTCATTAATACTTCTTTCACTTACTCGTAAGTCTCTATTTGTCTTTATTTCAATTTTGGATTTGTACGTACGATCCTGTTGTAATTTTAAGAGTCATATTTTCTAAAGTAATACCTTAATTAATTATCTTTTTTAATTATAAATTATACTTTTAAATAAATTTATATAATTTGCTTTACATTTTTGTACGTGTCCTTTCAAACGCTACCAAGAAAAATTGTTCTTTTTTTCTATGTTAAATAAATGCAAATTATATATTTAAGAAGGAATCTCTCACTTAATATTTAAGTTGGATTTCCGAGTAGCTATTTTAACATAGTGCTGATAATTAGGGAAGTGTTCTGTTCGTTTATACCATTTCCTATTTCATTAATAAATTCCGTATACAAAATATATTTTTTCTTTTAAAAGAATGGAACTTTCCAGCAAAATTATTTTTTCGCCATTTTAATTATAGGTTATTTTTCTATGCGAATATTTTTTTAGATTCATGTGATGTATCATTTACAAAATTTTACCGTAGCCACGAAGTGTTGGAGTCCGCAACTATGGGAGCTTGATGAATAAGAATAATTTAATTGGAATTTTAAATTCATTTTAAATTGCAAAAATAAGTCAGCCTAAACTTACTTCTGAAGAACATATTACACCTGAGTGACTAAAAAATTTTCTTCTACTATGAGAAACATCTTTCATCACACACGAAATAGGCGCACACCTATTACTTTTTACATTTTTTTTTTTTTTTTTTTTTTTTTTTTGTGAAAAAATTAAATGAATACATATAAAGGCACAGTTAGAAAAAATTTTACAATAACGTATTTTTACTTAAAAGGCAAAATGAAATGGTGTTTGATGGATATCGATAGACATACGAAAAATATCTGTGCAGAAAATATTCCTATATTCTGCAATAATCGAAAAGAAAGTAAGGAAAAATTAAATATTTTGCAATTTCTTTCTATAAGATGATTTAAATACGATTAAGTTAAAATGTACAGTTAACATACTAATTTCCATTACTTATTTATACAGTACATATACAAATGCATGCATAATGGTAATCGAAATTAATTCTTCATTCTATCAATTAACATTAAATATATCAACCTGATAATCATGTACACATACATATTTAATTACATACATCATATAATCTGCATATTTTAACTAATTTGACTCTAGAAATAAGTTAATACATTAATTAATATTAGTCATTTAATGTCTTTCTATCAAATGCTATAAGCAAATTATGCACAGCAACATTGGTTATGCTACCCATCTATAAACATAAATACACATAGAACGAATTAAATTTGGCTGAAATTATATCTATATGGCAATGGCCTTGGACGCTTTTCTTATTTAACGCTATGAAATTAACGAATGTTTATGAAATTTTTGTATCTATTGTATTGTATAGCAAAAACGTTTCTAAAATTTTTACTATTTGAGGTTTTATAAATATTTCAGAGTCATAAATAAGCTATAAAAAGTTCTTTAAAGACTGCTAAATAGCTGATTGATTCCGAACATATTGCGTTAGTCACACATTGAATTCAAACGCTAACTGAAACGTTTTCGCATATTATAGGAGCTGAGATATACTTTTGTTAGGTAATATATAGAACAAAGTAAAATTAACTTTTCAACGTTTAGTAATGCGATAATTTCATTTTTTTTATTATTACGAATGATTAAATGCTGAGCTAATTTTGGTAATAAATAATAAAAGTTCAAGATACAAAAAAAAAAAAAAAGAAAGTCAGCAGTGCATAAGGAGAATAATTTTAAAATATGCTTATTTATATTTCTGGCCCCAAGTAAACTCGAGCTTGGAGTATTTAGTTTATAAATGAAAGTTAAAACAAATCCGCACTTTTTCGTTGTGACAGAACATCTTGTTTTATTTTTAACATTCATTTAATTTTTTTCCGGTTTAATAAAATTCCTTAATGAATACTAGTAAAAGGGATACATATTAAAATAGCTAAAAATGTTATCACTGTATAAAAATAGAAAAAAATACTATAAAACCACACATTTCCCTCCAAAGACCGCTGTAAAAATATAATAAAGAATTTTTATGCAAATAGTGCTATCAAACAAAAATGGGAACCTCATCACCTTAAATCAAACAATAAATTTAACTATTGATTCACTTTATTCATAAGTCTTCATCACTTCATCCATTCATTTAAACGTGAAAAATTTAAAGAAATAAATTATTTTTTTAAAAGAAAGATAAATTAATGGATATTAAAAATTATGCACTAAATGAAACATTAATCGTGATCAATAACAAAATGTATCAAACACTTGTAAAAAAAAAAAAAAAAACTAAAGTGACGGATAAACATTATTTTGAAATATAACATCATTCAATAGTTGGATTTCAATTGATATCTTCTATAGAAGTATAATTCTAAACATTTATTCCATACACAATAATTCGACAACAATATTCAAATTATTCTTCGAGGTTATTTGTGATGCTCAATTCCGAGAATTATCATTCGAAATTTATACGCAGTAAAGTCGTATTTATTAAGTGATACATTAAAGCAAACTGCTTACTCATATCATATAACAAAAGATTCAATTTGCGGTTACGATGTCACATGATGTGGTATCAGCATTTGAATATTGATGAAGCTGGTAGTGTAATCTGGCACAAAGGTTTCAATTGATTAAGAAATTAAGGGAATTTGTTTTGAGATAATGGGCATAATAAAATTGCCGCCTGTCAAATATAATTACATGTTTCATCCACAATCGGATTACGACACTAAAAGCGATGCATTTATCATGGTTAATATTCAGGTAAATTGACTCATTGTCGCGGGAAAACGTTTATTTGTAAAATGTGAGTAATTTCTCTTAAATAAAAAAAAAGAATTTGTATATATATATATAAAATTATTATAAAAATACCTTCAGAGCAATAATGACGTTAATTTTACTCTTCAAGTTTAATTTTTCACAAAATTTTATATCAATTTTAATATTTTCGTGTGAATTTCTTTTCATTCATACTGCCCGTTTCGATACTGTTTATTATTAATTTTCTTTCATTTCTTTTTTTTTCAGAAAAAAAAAAAATAAAAGATTTTGATAAAATTTTGGTAAAAGCAGAATTTAGTTTAGTACACAGGACTATTAGTTTTTTTTTTTTTTTTTTTTTTTTTTTTTTTTTTAAACTACAATATCATCGCTTTCAAATTATTCAATTATATTTTCGATAAATGTCCAACCATCATAAAACTGGCGACAGCGTTTTATTCGTAGATTGAGACAAATACACCGCCGTTAAAAAAAAAAAAAAAAACCTTTTAAATATAGAAACGTAAGTGATTTTTCTTTTTAAATAAATTGTTGAAACTTAAAAAACAGAATGATGTTTATAAATGTCATTACTTTAACCTTTTAATGTTGACTGCAAATTTACTTCTGAAACTTGCTATATTAATTATAAATATTGCAGTTAAATACATAGCTAATCATAAATAAGTAAAAAAAATGGCATTATTAATTTTTGAGAAATTTTTTGTTTGTAACACCTACATGTTAATTTGATTAAATTTCCACAATAATGTATTTACTTAATTAATAAAACTTGTAAATAAGCATTATATAAACCACAAAAGCTTTTTCGGAAAATAAAAACCATCGTCTTTCATAAAGTTTACAAGAAATAAATAAATAATAACAATAATAATAATAATAATAAAATAGACACGAGTACATTATCAAAGCAGCAAGATGCACTCTTGCCTAATAAGACATTTCAAAAGTATCACGTCTTTAACTTCGTCTGAAATATTATTTGCCAAATTTTGCAGTATAGCGGATATCTGCCGAACAGAAAAGTAACAAATATTCAGAAAAATATTAAAACAAGGAAATATTCTTGAAAAAATTTTGCAAAATTCCATAAAATTGTGAAATGGTGTCAAATGTTTGATTTCAGTGCGAAACTAATGTACAGTAGAGGGTTAAATTAAGTCATATATTTGATGTATATAGATACACACACTTGTCCATAACAACACACTTGTCCATTATACACTCTGACGATATCCAGAGGACGTCCACAGATATCATTAACATCCATAGGACGTCCGAAGGATGTCGTTTGGAAAAAATGTGTTGCTAGGGATATATATATATATTTATTTATTTATTTATTTATTTATTTATTTAACATTCTCATTGTCCATCGCATGAATTCAAAATACATATAAGGTTTTACAGAAATGAACCTACGTGAAACGCGTAGTGTATTTGTTAATAGGAACGTAAGAATCTTAGAAAGTTAAGTTATAAACTTTGCATATATATGATGCAGAAGATGGCATTACGGATCACTTGAGATAGCTCTAACTCCGTGAAAAATCGATAATCGAAAATTCAGCTGTTCATGCGTGACCGCTTTCTATGGGACAATTACTGCAGCAAACTTTTAACATTGGACGAGTTCGATGAGGCTATAATGCAGCAGTGTTTATCGTGTCTAGTGTTGGGGGACGAGTCCAGTATCATGTACTCGGGCTAAATGGACCGGCAAGTTGAGAGTTGGTAAGCATCAAGTATTTCGGCGTTTCCTTATCGCTATTTCTCCCAACAGTAATCTTAAGACTCCTTTTTTTAACACTGGTCTCGTTGACTCACCCCTGCGCAGAAACTTACACGGTCGCAATAAAAGTGGTTAAAAATTATTTTTGAAGCTTGGTGGTCGACTTCCAGTGACACATTACAAAATTCTGCTGATAATTTAATTCTTCGTTTGCGACCTGTGTTTTGTGTTAAAGGCACACATTTAAAATCACTTTTGATATGAATGAAACGAAGGCTTCCATTACCCTCTATGTAATGTCTGTTATCGGTAACCTTTTCTGCAGCGCCATCTGTTGGCGCAATTTGTAATTTAAAGTTTGAGGTTTTCGTATCAAGTTCTTACTGCTTTTTAATGAACATCTATCTACGTTTAAGATTTATTTATTTGCAAAGTTAGGGGTTCTTCCTGAAATGCCCTGTATTACACTTACATACAGAAAGGATTTTGTTGCACATTCTGTTTCATAAATAAATAAGAGTATACAGTTAGAGAGAACATACAGCCTAATAGTTCGTTTATGATCGAATAACACCACGTATCATCATTGGAGTTCAACACATTTTTATGGCGGGAATGGCAACTGATATGTAAATCATTTTTTGCTGCTCAAGTGTGTGTATATATTATTATTATTATTATTATTATTTTTTTTTTTTTTTTTTGCCGGCATTCTAATAATAAAAATAATACTTGTATAATAAAAGTAAAAATAATTTTTCATATAAGTATGTGATTATACTCATATATATATATATATATATATATATATATATGAGTTTTCAAACATATTAAATTTTCGTAAATGTAATAAGAAAAGTATAATTTTGTAATACACTCGAATATAGTTGACAGTTCTTTTATAAATTATGCATTTCTACATGCAATTAATTTCCCGGGTTTCATTTTATTCAAAGAAATATTTAGAATAATACATACTACAAGTATGAGAATCCAGTATATTGTTGTCACGTTTAAACGATCTTCAAATGAATTTAGTAGATAGCTATATATTATAACAGATATTTGGTGAAACCAAATGTAATAATTAACTAAAATGAAATGCCAACATTTATCATAGGATTCGTGGAAGCGGTGTCATGAATCACAAAATTTAATAAAATATTCTTATCCCCTTGACAAGTTATTTCAAATTACATATTACAAATCTGTATAAAATCATTTAATATATATAGAAAAATCCCATATTTATTTTTTTAAATATGATTATAACGTATTATACAAGATTGAGTAAAATAAATAAATAAATAAATAAACTACACAAGACATTTTTGATCGTTACAGTTTTAAAACTTGACGTTTTGTTGATTACCTAAAAAAAAGAAAAAAACGAAGAAAACGCATTTTTCTGATCATGCTAAATTTAAAAAAAATACTTTTTATGTCTATATATGTATATATATATATATATATATATATATATATATATATATATATATGTATTAGTTGGAACTGAAGACAAAAAATGAGCAAGTAATAAGTGAATTATAAAATATAATAGTGGTCATCTTAGTACAGATATTGCATGAAATTAATTGTAGACATAACATATGACTACAATGGGTAGCATTAGTTTGCATTCTCAACAAATAAGCTTCCGCCTTTGGATATATCGATGATGTTTATTTAAGAATTATATTTTCAATGCATATTGAAATTGTCAATTTTTAATTGATATTGAAAATTTGCAAATTATCCGTTCAACATTAACAGGAACCTGCAATGAACCCCTCAGTATTGTAAACCCTATGATCATGGTGCCACTCCTTAACACATTCATGGCGGAATTGGTGTGTATTCATTCTAGTATACACTTAAGTTAATTAATAAGGATAATAAATGATTAATTAAAATAAGTTCATTTAGTAAAAATGTCAATGTACACGCAGAAACTATTTAAATAAACATTGTATAGAGGATGTGTTACCTCATCCCTAGGTCACAGCGAATAACCTTGGAAGATGAGATAACTAATTCATCACGGTTAAAGCGTTAAATGGCCAACAATTATTTTGGAATAACTGGACTAATCGTTTAATCCTGAGCTGTTTGAAGATTATGATTTTATAGCTAGAGCACTTAAAGGGGCAAAAATAAGTGACATAAAAAATTATAATAAATAAAACTGATGATCTAAAGTTACCCGTTCAGGAATTATCGAAGCGGTTCCTGTAATTTAAAAATTCCACATTTTCCGCAGACAGAGAGACAGACAAACCGAAGTCATAAACTCTTTTCAACTTTGTTGCAAAGTGTTAAAAATAAATGTTCACTATTTAAAATTTTGTGGGTTGTTTAACCGTTATTTAAAATATATATATATATATATATATATGTATATTAGAATATTTGTTTGTGATTATTTGTACTTTACCATGTTTTTATTAACTCGATTTATTGTTTGTTTGTTTGTTTGTCGATATTTATCCAACTTCTCGGGTAGCTAGACTTTTGAAACTTTTAGAATAGCTCAGGACACGATGACAACGCAATACCTCGAAACATGATTTTCGAATTTTTTATTATTTTTTTAAATTAAATAAAATATAAAAATAATAATCTCCTAATAGTTTTAAAATTAGCCAATTAAATATCAGCAATAATTTAATTGTTGCCAAAAGAAATTACGAGTTCATTTTCTTTCGACATAAAAATAAATACATTTAATTAAGCGTGAACATTTAAAAAATTATAAAAATTTAAGCTATGCATCTCACAAAGATTAACATCATTGTCACTTTAAAAATTTTATACACTGTGATAAAGTGCTAATATAGCTATGATTGAACAGAAAATTTAAAAACATGGTATGAGAAGAGGTTTTTTTTTTTTTTTTTTTTTTTAATCTTATAATTATTTTATATTATTCTACTTAGAATATGGTAGAGAAAGTTTTTTTTTTTTTTTTTTTTTCTTGAAAAGTTTTCGATATTTAATTTTTGCTACAGTTACAAGATTTGTAGACACTTGAATTCAAAAATCACACTTTATCGGTTGAATTATTCGTGTGCATATTATCAGCAAACTCATGAACAAATATTAGCACAAAGTTTACGCTCAGTATTGTAATCTGTATACACCTATAGACTGCACTAAACCAAATGAAATGAATATATATTTCTTATATGCATAAAAACATGTCTCATGTAGAATATCACAGGGAAATCATTCACTGTTCATTTACAGGGCCACGCAAAAGAACTAGATTATAGTGCTACAATAGCTGAAAATTGATCGAAGGTTGTGCCGTATATTATTACTACAGGATTGTGTTTAGGTGCACTATGTGGTTTGTACATATTCTTCAATCGATATACAGAGTTGCAAATGTTTAAGCGATAACATTCTTTTTTATTGTTAGCAGAAGTGCTTTACTATATTCTTTTACCATGTCCAGGAAAGCTGCTCAGGTATGGAAATGAATTCTTCATAGACGCATGATAAATAATGTATGTTTTTAAGCTAAATATTCATCACTTGTTTTTTGTGTAGTTGCACGTTTTGCGATTTCCTGATTACTAAAGTCAAGTTTTTTTTTTTTTAAGTTTGATTATTGCCTGTGTCTCTTAGAGTAACTTAAAAACGAATAATTTCAGGAGATCCAAAAGTTGTATTTTCAAATGAATATAAATTTGCTAGAAAAATTTGAACAAGACTGATAAGTTTCAAGGAATGTTGCATGTGAAAGTTGTCTGGATAATATTAAGTAAAATTTTAATTTTAAGAACAGATTTAAATTCTATATAAATGTAGGTGCATTAATGAATCGGGGTTTGAGGTGGGTGGTACCATAGGTTTACCATAACAATACTCATTACGTTATCTCTTAATTTCCAACCTGTATTTATAGTATTAAATTTCAGGGTAAGAGAAAGTCGTATGAGTGGCACATCAGATTATTTAAATTATTATTGATGTTATTTATTCAACATTATATATTTTTATTTTTAAGTGTTAAATTAATTATTTTTCCTTCTCCAAATGAAATTCATGGAGATAAAATTGCCGAACAGTGATAAAATTTTGGGGTGGGGGTGGTGTCACGAGGATGACTGGGCAAAATGAGAGTCATATTCGTATTCAGGAGGTTATTTTACATAAAAATCAGCAAGAATCGTAACAGTGATATTATAAATTAAAAAATATATATATCAGCGTACTGTTATTTTCCTTAACAATAAATGTTAACTCTGAAATAAAAGATTTATAGTACATGAGAAACATTTGTTGAAGGATATTTATAAAGTAAAATTTAAAATTTACTTCTCTGAAATGTTAAGTTTTCAAGAATTATAAAATATTCATATAATGTTCAAATACTAATTTGTCCTGATAATTCAATGTACAATAAACTTATTTTGTCAGTAATTGTTAGGAGACCAAATATTAGTTTGTTGTATTATGAATGTGTATTCGCAATTCCCAGAGGAATTTGGTCTATATTAAAAGTATAGACAGCTAAAATTTATAAAATGAAATGATTCTGATCTCATTTAGTTCAACATATTAGTTTAACTACATGTCAACACATGCAATGTTTCATTAATGCATGCAAATGAAATTAATTGGAAATAACGTTTGTCTTCTAATCCATGAACTTTAAATTTAAGCAAAAATGAAGCATGTATTTTCTGAATAAATTTATTTTAAAATTAAAAGGATAAGTTATATAAAAATCAGAATGGATTTTCGAATAAAAGTTGCAAGTTTTATATGATTTTTCTGTTTTAAAATTATTATAATTTTCCAAACATTAATTTTAAAAAATACTTCAATAGACAATAATTTGCTTTGGTGTTGCTGAAAAAGTAGAAATCAGTTTCACGATAATCTTGCTGAAATTTGATATTTTCGTCGCTTAATCACTTACGAAATTACAAAGTACGTTCAAGAAAAACCAGTTTCAAAAGTATAAAAATAGAAACGGTATGAGCATGAAATCGTTAAAAATATTATTAGGAATTTGTTTTTTGTTTTTTATTTTAAATCGTGTTTTATTCATTTTTAACATGTTTTAAGAAATTTGAATCGTTTAACACATACATTAATTCACTAAATTTTAGAGTGTAATGTGAAAGGTGGTTTTTCGAACAATTTAAAATTGATTTTAATTAAAGATGAATCAGGGACTTAATGCATAATTAAAATTTAAAATTTCTAAAAGTTTAAAATTCGTATTGAATTCGCGTGTTAACATAGTAATAAATATATAAAAAAAAACTTTGAAACACGTATTAAAAATTGTTAAAAATTGTTTACAAAGCTTTTCGCCGCAACGTTATGGCATCTTCAGATAATTTTTTACATAAGCAAAGAGGAGATATCTATTTATATAACAAAGCAACGTGATACGGTTATAGTAAAAAAAAGTTAGCGTGTACGCAATATGATGAATCCATTAATTGCATGAATTCAGAAAATAAGGTTGTGTTTCAGTAGAGTCACACTAGGGATACATGTTATAAAGTCTTATAGAAGATATATAATCATGAAAAAGAAAACTGGAGGTTTCCGATAACAACTTGCAGCGTATTTACGTAGTTACATGAATTTAGGAAATAAGGTTGAGTTCCAGTAGGGTCACATTAGGGATACATGGCATAACGTCTTGTAAAAGATACATAATCTTGAGAACGAAGACTGGAGATTTCCGATAACAACTTGCAGTGTAGTTACGTAGTTAAATGAACTTAGGATGCAAGATTGAATTCAAGTATGGTCACAATAGTGTTACATGTCAAAATTATTTGTAGAAGAAAACTTAAACTTAAAAACTAGACAGAAGAATCCCAACAACATCATGCAGCAAGCAGCTTGAGAAATAGAGGTTAACAGATAAGATATAAATATAATTCATTTTATTAACATAATGTATGCCAGATTTTATGGAAAATTGCTGAATCTTTAAAATTAATAGCTTTATTGCATTTAATGACACTGATAGCTTCCGTCAGGAGAAAGTCTTAATTAACATGAGGAGCACAAATTATTTGGGACCATAAAGAAATAGCACCAGGATTATTAAAAAGAAAATCAACAAGAGCAGAGCCTTTTTCCTTCATTTATACACTGCGGATGTGTTCGTTTATTTTAGCCTTATATTAAAACTGATATAAAACTTTATGAAAAATTAAACTTGCAGGGCAACATTGATGTCACTATATTTTATATTTTTAAAGATTTTTAAGTTTAAAGTAGTGCTTGCTGAAATATCAGCTAAAATAACAGTATCGAAAAAGTTTTTTTTTTTTTCTTTTTTTTTTTTTTTTTTTTAGTGGGGAGGGGGGAGAAAGTTGAAATGTTAAAATTTTTTTAACATTTTACACCAAAGCCGCTGGTAGGTAATGCTGATCGTCTGTTTTTAATTTTGTTATTTTTGATACATAAAAATAAATATTCTGTTAAATTATTAAAACATTTTATTATTATTTTTTTGACAATTGAGAAAAATATTGAAATAAGAAGTATTCAGTTTAAACACTTTATGACTATAAAACCTGTTATAAAATCGATAAAGTAATTTACCTTCTCAAACATGAGGGGCTTAATATTATTATGACTATTATCATTATTATTATTAACATTAACTTGAGTTACAAATGCCTTTGTTTCGTTTTATTTCCTCTTCTGTATCAAAACATGAATTTTTAAACACTTTTTTTTTTTTTCCATTTTTATTTAAATATTAATTTCAAACAATCAAGTTATTACATATGTTATTTATTTATTTATTTATTTTTTATCATTCACAAACTAATGTGAAGGTATATTTAGTTTACTTGAATTTAATCTTGTTTCTAATCAATATAATCAAATAGAAATAATTAAATTTCATTTACATTTCATTAACGTCTGTATACAACGAAATTTGTCCATTGCTTTGATTTTTAAAAATAGTTAATAATCGAAATATATTTCAACTTTTTTTTTTCTAATTCATTAAAAATACTGTCACTAGACAGCTGGTCTAAAACTGCTAGGTAAACTGTCGCTGGAGGCTGAGCCTTTTAGTCAATAAAAAATACACTAATGAATTGATTATGTATATCAATATCGCTTTATATACCCAAATGATCGTTGAATTAAATACAATTATTATTTAAATTTAGGAATATCATTTTCTTTAAAAAAAAATGCAAATAACTTTTAAATTTCAATAATATATAATGTCTAATTTTTAATAACTATACCAGAATCGATTTCTATATTTGTATTACCATATCTAAAACATAAAATTGCTTATTAATGTACAGAATCACTTTGGGTTTCTATTCCAGACCATTATTTTTTTTTTCATTTAATAACCATCATTAATAATAACCTAATAAATATTTTACTATATAATATAAACCACTGTGAAAAATATTTAGCAAAGTAATAGAAATTATTGTGATCTTTCCTATAGCTTTTATTAGAATGTCTTTTTAATAAAAATAGATCTATTTTTACATAAATCAATTTTTAAATACTAAATTACTCGTAAATCAATATCGTATAGTAAACAATAAATTAATTTGCATTAGAGTATAAAAGATAGATAAATTGTTTCAACTAATAAATAAATTGAACATATTTTTATATAGCCGCTTTATAGAAGAAAATAATACATAAAAGACTGATTTTATAAACGTATTTGTGTTGCAACTTCCATTTACAATGAAATACACTTAAAAAATATAAAACATATATGCCCTTGATTTGTATTTCATGTTTGTATATGCTATTCCTTATGTTTGCTGCATGCCGTTTCTGTAAAAAAAAAAAAAAAAAAAAAAAAAAAAAAAAAATCCGTGCTTTCAAATTTTTTTCTTTTTAAATGTTCCATTACTTGCGACTAAGCATTGGCCGGGGGGTCCAGGAGTCGATGACCATTTGTGAAATGGCACTCATTGTGAAAAGGCACCTTTAACAGGTACAAAACATCCATGCCTTGTATGAGATTCGAACCTTACCCAACCGGGTAGGAGTCTGGGAAGCCAAACACTAAATCATCTGGACGGCGCTTTTAAATATAATTTACTTTGTGTGGTATTTATATAATGTTCAGTTTAAACTGTATTTCTCTTTACTTTTCCTTTCGCATATATTTTTGAGAAAATGTTATTCTGGGTTGAATTTCAGAAACTGAATTTCGTTATAATTATTATTTTTGTGTCCACCGACAGCAAAAATAAGTTTATTTAGCATTTAATCTCTGTGTGCGGCGTCTGCGAGTATTTTTGCATATATTCGATGTGTATACATTTTTTAAATAGTGTGCCAAACTAACATTTTTTTTTCATACATTATTTTCTACAGGACACTCTATGTCAGGGTAAATTCTTTAGCAATGATAATTAATTCCTTATACTTTTATAGTTCGTTTAAGTATACTAGATATGCACCCCCTATGTCCCATGTAGCACATAACGTTGTTATAGTGTTGCAAATAAATCTGAACAGTGAAAAATTAGTTATAACAACGTTATAAAAAGATCATGTGCTACCGGGGGTGCGTGCTTTTTTAAAGTCTAATAATCAGAGCTCTACTTTTTATATTGTTACGCTTTTTGTGTTTTCCTAAATAGTTTTTATCGATTGGTCTGTTTAATATGAGCCTAATTTGAAAACCCCATTAAGAATAAAGAAAATTATATGAAATGACACTTGAAAAAAATTGTCCAGAACTGATAATTTTCAAAGGCTGTAGAGGGTAAAAATTTAAGAATTATTTTCAATATCAAAATAAAATTCATAATTTAATAACAGTTTTAAATATTTTATAAGTACAATAATAAAAAATGGAGTTTAAGAGAGTTCAACTTACTTATGCACAAATATATGTTATACAAATTCGTGTGTATAATTTCAACTATTTACTAAAAAACTAGTATGTTGTGGCCACCACAAGACTTTCTTCTATATTTTCCTATACATATTCAATCAGTAACAATATTAAAAATAATAATAATAATAATATTTTTTTTTTGTTAAAAGTAAAAAAAAATCGATAACTTTGTTTTAAATTATCACAGATTTATAGTTCAACCATTCGCTTTAAAGGTATTGACGAGATCTTTCGAAAGATACCCATCTTGAAAATTTACCCCCCCTTCCCCGGGGGGAAGGGGGGGGGAAGAATTTTCTTCCTAGAGGGACAGAAATTTCTTCCTGGTTAACTATTACTATTATCAACGAGATCTTTCGAAAGACACCCAAATTGAAAATTTACCCCCTCGGGGGGGAGGGTAATTTACCCCCTCTGGGGGGGGGACCGGTGCCCCCACATGCACAAAATTTTTTTCGTAGTTTTCTACTATGATCAGTAATTCATATTAATTTTACAATCACAAGTTTAAAATAACGCTCATTATGTACATTTATACGAAATTTTGTCCTATGCTGCCATGTTAAAAGTTTACATAAAATGCGATCACAGCGCCATCTGCTGGGCGATTGATCCCAAAATCTAATCAAACCCTTTCCATGTCAGGGTCCAACTATACACCAAGTTTGGTTCAATTTCATTCATCGGTTCGTGAGATACGGTGAAACATACGAAATTTTGCGATCACAGCGCCACCTGCTGGACGATTGATCCCCAAATCTAATCAGCTCCATGCCCCGTCAGGTTCCAACTATATACCAAGTTTGGTTGAATTTCATTCATTGGTTCGTGGGATACGGTGAAAAATACGAAAATTTGTCCTATACTGCCATGTTAAAAATTTACATAAAATGCGATCACAGCGCCACCTGATGGGCTATTGACCCCAAATCTAATCAGCACAATGCCCCGCCAGGGTCCAACTATATACCAAGTTTGGTTGAATTTCATTCATTGGTTCGTGAGATACGGTGAAAACACTAAACCACAGACACACAGACAGACATTTTTTTAAAAACTATCAATTCCTGTTCAGGCCATCCCAAAACGTGTAGATCCGTCAAAAAACGGAGGTCGAAAATTTTCGCGAATCCAATACTTTCTCTATATTACATATATAAGAAAGTAAAAAAAAAAAAAAAAAAGAGAAAGAAAGAAAGAAAGAAAAGGTTTATATATAATATATTTTATCCTACATATAAATCTTTAATATGTTTTTAAAGTATTAGAAATTAAGGTAAGAAAACTTTTGGAAGTTCCACACAACATTCTTTCTTAGCTGCTATTTATCACTTATAAAAATTTAAAAATACTGTATTACATTCACATATTATTTATATCTGTCCTCCATTACTAAGTTTATTTCTTACAATTTTCTGTAAAAATTCAACTCATTTCTTTTTTTTCTTTCTTTCTTTTTTTTTTTATGTAGATTTTTATTATATATATTACATCAAGGAGAAAAACATCATTATATTCTTAGGGTTATTAGAAGTGTCTTTATAACAATAAATCATACAGACATTACATACACTTTAATTCAACTCAAAGAAACTGTCACTTCATTGAAAGATGCTTTGTCGTTGCGGTCTGTTGTGTTTTTGACACTAGATGTCTTGGTACAAAAACATCTGGGTAGAAACCAGTTATATTAGTTTTATAGGAACAATTAGATAGGAAAACAAAATATATCATAAACATTTGAGGTTAATAAAAGCAGAAACACACTCTCTTTGTTAATAGAGGTACATAATTTTACAACAACTAATAATAAGTATTATTACAGAATTACTAAATGTATAAAAAAAAATTCAGGAATGTATTTGATACGCAATTATATTTTCTTATTAAATGGTTTCATTATTTTTTTTCTCTTATTCTAAAGTCTCTACTTGTCTTTTATATGAATTTCAGATTTGTGTATATGGTCCTATTATAATTATAAAAGACATATTTTCTAAAGTGATGCCTTAATTAGTTATCTATTTCTAAAATTATAAGTTATATTTTTAATTAAATTTAAATAACGTGCTTTACATTTATTAGTATTTACGGTAAAACACTACAGAGAAAATTTGTCGATTTTATTTTTTTCTCTGTTAAAATAAACGCAAATTATGTATTTCAAAAGGATTCGCTCACTTCATGGTAAAGTTAATTTAGCGTGTAACTATTTTAACATGATGTTTATAATTAGGATGTGTTCTGTTTCTTTATACTATTTCCTATATATTATTAAATTCCGTATAATAATTTTTTTTCAAAAAGATGGAGCTTTTTAGCAAAATTATTTTTCACTATTTTAATATAGAGTATTATTCTATGTGACTTTTTTTTTTTTTTTTTTTAAGTTTTATATGATGAATCATTTGGATGTTTTTATTTGCATGAGCATCATTTGCAAATTTTTACCGCAGCCAAGTAGTGTTGGAGTTAGCAACTATGAGAACATGAGGAATACGAAGAATTTAATTGGAATTCTAAATTCATTTTAAATTGCAAATAAATCAGCACAAACTTATGAAGAACAAGTTCCATCTGAGTGACTAAAACAATTTATTCTACTGTGGGAAACATCTTTTATCACACAGTACAGTCGGTAACAAAAGTCTCCGAACACTAGCAAAAATTCCTATGTAAAAAAAGTGCACTTAAGACAGTTTTGTTAAATAAATCCTTGTCGAATCCTGTTCTTAGTCAGCCTAACAGCAGGATTCGACAAGGATTTATTTAACAAAACTGTATTAAGTGTACTTTTTTTATATAGGAATTTTTGCTAGTGTTTGGAGACTTTTGTTACCGACTGTAAATTACAGCGCACACATATCGTTGCCTCGTTGCCTCTTACAATTACATTTATATATACTTTTTCTTTTACTTCGTTTTCTTTAACTTGGTTTTTCTATCTGTATCACTGGTCAATCCCTGCACTTAAATTTTAATCGAGTTTTAAATCCATTTTGAACCTATTTTGCTCAAAATATTCCCACAACTTCACAGCGAATGGGTAGGCAGTCCGATGCGATACAATCTGCAAGCATTTGCAGAGATTTATTTCGACAGAGACAATTTTCGAGAGAAAAACTTTGTTTGATCAGAGGTATAAGTCTGAGAGACACAAAAGTTTAATCCAATTTTTAATAATCCATTTCGAACGTATTTTGATCAAAATATCCCCACGAGTTCACTACAGATGGGTGTACAGCTGATGTGATACAATTTTCAAGCATTTGCAGAGATTTATCATTATACGGTAAATTTGGAGAGTAAAAATATGTTTGATCAGAGCTATAAAACTCAGAGATAGAGAAATATTTCTATTTCACAGATATTTTCAAAAAATAATACAACTTAAAAATTGCAGTTTAAAAGTTGATTCTTAAGCATTGTCTTGTATTAAGACATACTAATTACCTGAATCATATATATATATATATATATATATATATATTTAAGTTAAATGAATACGCATAATTTCAAGATTAGAGAGTTTTAGAATTGCGGATTTTTACATAAAAAAACAAAACAATAATTAAAATCTGTTTTGAATAATAATTATAGACGTAAGAAAATATTTAATGTAGAAAATATTGATAACTTCTGTAACAACCAGAAATAAAGTGAGGAAAATTAAATATTTTGCAATATCTTTCTATACGATGATTTAAATACGGTTAAATTAAAATTTAGTTGTAACATATTCCTTCATATTACTTATTTATACAGTACATATGCAAATACATACATAATTGTAACTGGAATTAATTATTTATTCTATCAATTAACATTAAACATATGAGACATATAAACATGCACCTATATATATATATATAATTATATACAACATATTATCTGCATATTTAAATAACTTTACTCAAGAAATAAGCTCATTACATTAATTAGTATTAGATATTTAATGTCTTTCTTTCAAACGCTATCAGCAAATTATGCACGTCTACAGTAATTATAGCTACCTATCTATAAACATAAATACACATAGAACGTATTAAATTTGGCTGTAATTATATCCGTATTCATTGGCCTTGAAAGCTTCTGCTGTTAAGCACTATGAAATTAAATAATGTTTATGTAGTTTTTGTATCTATTCTGTCCATAAAAAAACGTTAATACAATTTTCACTATTTAAAATATTTAACACACATAACTGCACAACATCAGATTATTTAAACATTGTTGTCTGATTTAACATATATTGTGTTAGTCAAACATATAATTCAAACGTTAATTAAAACGTTTTGGCATATTATACACTACCTACCAATAAGTATTTGCACACTTTCGAATTTAGCCAATTTGTCAAATATCTAGAAAAGTTCTCTTGGAATTATCTTGAAACTTTGGTAGTGTAAAGAACACGTTATAACTCATATATTTTACTGAAATCTGTGTCCTGTAAAGGAAAAAGGGACCAGTAAAAAATTAAAGAAAAATCAAAATGCTTTAGATCACCCTGTAAAAAGTAATGTTTGAAATGCAATTTGGTGAAGCATGCGATTGAAACGAATTTTCTCATAATCTGTATAATTTTTTAAGAGGCTACCACATGTACTCATGGAGATATAACAATTTTTTAGAACATTAAAAAAATTTTTTTTTAATTATGACACATTGGATATTAGACCCAGAGCAAAGATATTTTCAGAAATTTTGCCATACTTCATTAGCCATAGCATACTGCAATCACAATGTAAAAATGTTAAACACATTACGATTTATTAGCATTTTTGCTAAATAACTTTTATGTACGCATGCGCTAGTTTTTCAAAATAAATATTTGCGTAATTTAATAGCTAATTGCATTCAACAACTTTTTCTTCGACCTCATTTGATGAAACCATGGAAGCATCTGCGCAAGTGCTAACTCAACGAGTCCAATGCTAAAATAGGGGTGACAGTCATCTAACTCAGGGAAAATGAGCAATAACACAGAGGGCGGAATTGTTGGATGTTTTCCAGATTTCAAACTGTCGGACAAGCTGGCATCCCTACAAAAATTTGGACGCGTCCTCACTACTAGTTTTCGGATATGTAGCTGCACTGTATATGAAAACCCCAAACAAATATTGTGTAAATTTAAAGAGTTATGACAGATAGAATGAACAGAATCCCAGTTCACTCAAAATAAAAAGCGAAACGGTAAGGTGTTTTACTCACATTTTTACTTTAATTCAATCAGTGCCCAATGGCATAATAGTGTTCGCTGATTGTAAATAAATATTGATAAAAAAAACCTATCATATTCTTTTTGTTTTGTTTTCTATTTTTGAGAAGAACTGAATTCCTGTAAAAAGTATCTTTGTACAGAAAAAAACATGTTTGTAAAAGAAAAGAAAAAAAAAAAAAATTATGTTTGTAAATTTAGACTTACTATTTATCAGTAGTTGATGCAGTGTGAGTCTGAAATAGGAAATTTAGAAATGGTATTTTGCATAAATATTTCGCTACTTTTTTTTTTTTTTTTTTTTTTTAGTGATTCATAGCTTAAAATATATCATCTATTTCCTTCTTCCATACATTTTTTAATATGAAAAATAATATTAATATTTTTCGAATATATTTAATAACTTCCGATAATTTTTATAGTCAGCAGCTGTTTAAGTACTTTTTTTTTTTCTCTGTGGAATATTTAATCATTTGGGATTGCTTTGAAATATTGCAGTATAAGTGATTTTAACATAAATTTATACAAAACATGTGTCACGATTATCCGCCTTAAACTTTCAATAGTTTATTAATTTACTTTTTTTTTTCTTTCATTAGCATAATGCTGAAAACTAAATCTTATATTTCTATTTTTTCTGATTTAGATAACGTTATTCTTGTTTCTAACTACCATTAACTGTCTAATGTATGAAATATAATATTATGTAAAACTTAGTTTCTTTGTTATATACACTCGTGTTTGTAAAAATTGCAAAATGAAGAAGGAATGCGAATATAAGAATGATATTTTTTGGGCACATACTTTATAGTAGAATCAATTGATTAAATTTTCAGAAAGATTTAAAACAGTACATAAAGCAGCGACCTCTAGGAGCAATAACTGCAGTTATCTGATTTGACATTGAATCGAACAGCTTTTGGATGTCATATTCAGATACAGCATTTCATGAAACTTTAACACGATGCCACAATTCATCGATCGTAGTTGCTAGTGAGTGGTGATGGGCACTCGCTTTTCAACTATTAAACCGTCATTGGTACGAGATCAGGTAAATACTCTGGCCGGAGCAATGGTTGAACGCATTCTGTAATAAGGAAGGTCCAGAAAATACAGACAACTTGCGGTCGTACATTATCCTGCTTTAATACTGTGCTACAGAGACCTTGAATAAAGAGCAGATAGGCGGGCCTTAACTCACCAGAAATTTAATGCCGCTTTTCAGAGTGCCGGGAATGCGCGCAAGAAATAATCGAGATGTGTATCCAATGGAGCCCCATACCATCACTTCAGGTGATGGACAGTGTGACGATTTCGAAAACCAGTTGGCAATGTGCATTATTCACAATGCCGTTAAATACGAATAAGACAATCCTGATGCTGAAAACAGAATTGTGATTTGTCTGAAAGGCGACTTTACGCCATTTCTGAGTCCATGTTTGCCGTTGATCACACATTAAAGACGCCTATATCAGGAATGCAGTTTTGAAGGTAATCAATTTTTTTGTCGTCGCATATTGAGTCACCACCTAGAGTCACGGTATGCGATACCGCTGGATACACGTCTCGATCACCTCTTGTTTCCATTCCCGCCACTCTGAATACCAGCTAATACATTTCTGATGAGTTAAGGCCCGTCGCTCTGATCTATATTAAAGGCATCCGAAGCGGAATACATAGGCAGGACAATGCACGACCGCAAGTTGTCCGTATTGTCCGGACCTTCCTTGATGCAAAATGTGTTCGACTGCTGCTCTGGCCAGCACCTTCTCCTAATCTCGCACCGATGAAAATCACTGTTAAATCGTTGAAAGGCGACTGCCGCTCTCCCTCCACCCCTCACCATTGACTACGATCGATAAACTGTGGCATCATGTTGAAGCTCCATAAAGTGTTTTACCCGTACATGTCATACAATTGCTGTTTGATTCAATGCCTGGGCATAAAAGTGCTGTCATTGCTCACAGAGGCCGCTGTTTCATGTTGTTTTCTAAGTACATATTACTCTAAATTTCCTGAAATTTTAATCAATTGTTCATCCTACTATAATGTATGTGTCCAATAAATATCATTCTGATATTCTCATTCCTTCTTGGTGTTACACTTTTCACAAGCATGAATGTATATTCTTATTTCACTTGGTTTAAATTTTAATGAGGGTGGCAATTATAGTTATATTAAAAAGTGCATGGTTTTCTTTTAAAGAATAAACGTGGTATCTATATCTTTTAAATGTAAATTAAGATTTATTTACATTAGGATTTAAAATTTATGTATGAAATATTTTCTAGAGCATAATAAAACACATTTTGAGTTAAAAAAAAAAAAAAAAATGGTAAAAATGCTAAATTTTTATTTTAATTTGCTGAACTTTTCTAAGAAAAGCAAAACCTGTTTTCTTTTCCATAGGTGTGAGCAATTCAAGTCATTTGACGCCGTTATTTCAATATTGTGGTTTTTTATACTATTTAATTGAAGAATATTTGTTCTTAAAATAAAGCAAAACTTTCATTGAAGTTAGTTGTGGTAACAATTTGGACTGTTGTGTTAACAACAGCGGCTATACATTATAATGCTATCCATACTTTAGATTCTTTATTCTATTTAATTTAATATAAATGTGTTTATTTGTTACATTTATCGAGAAAAATGCACTTTTAAAGAATTAATTGAAATTAACGTATACAAGTAAAGAAATAAATATATGAATACATTTTTAATAAAGAGAAGCTTCACGGGATTTATTGAAAATCATGTTTTTTTGCTTGAATTTTAATCTTATAAGACATAAGTAGTCAAACTTTTTATACCTATCGCCCACTTTTGTATCTCTGTTAGTAGAAATATTTCTAACCGCCAACCGGTTCCTCAGTAACGGTAATTTACAAAAAAGAATTTTATGAGAACGTAATAATAAACTTAAAAACAAAAATATGTATTTTATTTAGAAAATACTTAAAAAAAAATCCATTTTGACTTTTTTAAACAGTGAATTAAACAAATTACTATCACTTAATAAATTAATATATCTTATAAAAATAAAAATAAAAAAATTGTATTGCACACAGCAGGAAAAAATATATTGTTTATATCTCTCATGATTAATAAGTTCATTTCTTACAATTTTCTATAATAATTCACCTCCCCCCTCCCTTTTACTATTATTATTTTTTACATTTATGTATTTTCATTTAGATTTTCATTATATATGTGCTACTTCAATGAGAAAAACATCAATATATTTTTAGGGTTATTAGAATTGTCTTTATAACAATAAATCATATACAAACATTACATACGTTTTAATTCAGCTCAAAGTAACTGTCACTTCACACAAAGACGCTTTGTCCTCGCGGTCTGTTGTGTCTTTGGCACTAGATGTCTTGATACAAAAACGTCTGTGTAGAAACTAGGCATAATAGTTTTATAGGAACAAATGCATAGGGAAACAAAGTATGCTATAGACATTTGTGGTAAATAAAAATAGAAGCAAGACTCTTCTTATTAATGTAGGTATATAATTTTACAACAGCTAATAATAAATATTATTACAAAATTAATAAATGTATAAAATAAATTTAATGAACATATTTTGGAAGAAATTACATAAGCAATTATTTTTTCTTTTAAATTGTGTTTCTTTTATTTTTTTTTCTTTTCATTTAGTCTTAAGTATCTACTTGAATTTTATCTGAATTTCAGATTTGTATGTATGATCCTTTTAAAATTTAAAAAGAAATACTTTCTAAAGTACTATCTTAAATAATTAACTTTTCAATCTTATAAATTATATTTTTAGTTGAATTTATATGATGTTCCTTACATTTATGAGCATGTCTTTAAAAACGCTACAAAGAAAATTTGTCGTTTTATTTTTCCTAGGTAAGTAAATGCAAATTGTATTTTTATGAAGGAATGTGTCACTTAATGGTTAAGTTGAATTAGCGTGTAACTATTTTAACATGGTGCTGGTAATTAGGAAAGTGTCCTGTTCGTTTATACCATTTCCTATAATATTAATATATATATATATATATATATTTTTTTTTTTTTCATAAACTGGAGCTTTCTAGCAAAATTATTTTTTCACCATTTTAATTATAGGGTACTTTTCTATGTGAATATTTTTTTTAGGTTCATGTGATGTATCATTTGGCCGTTTTCATTTGCATGTGTATCATTTATAAAATTTTACCGTAGCCAAGAAGTGTTGCAGTTGACAACTTTGGTACCATAATGAATAAGAATAATTTAACTGTAATTCTAAATTCTTTTTAAATTTCAAATAAATCAGCATAAACTTATGAATAAATTGAACCATCTGAGAGGATGAAGGAATTTCTTCTACTGAGTTTTTTTTTTTTTTTTTTTTTTTTTTTTTAACACTAAATAAAGGTGCACACTTATTGTCGCCTTTGCCTTTTACATTTACATGTACTTTTTTCTCACTTCGTTTTATTTAACTAGGTTTTTTTTCTATCTGTGTTTGCATGGTCACTTAAAAAAAAAAAATAATAATCCATTTTAAACATATCTTGTTCAAAATATTCCCACAACGTTTTAGCAGGTGAGTATATAGGCAATGCGATACAACCTGCAAGCTTTTGTAGACATTTATCTCAACAGGGAAATTTTTTCGGAAGTAAAACACTGTGTAATAAGAGGTTATAAGTCTGAGGTTATAAGTCACAAGAGATTATAAGTTATAAGAGGTTATAAGTCACAAAATTTTAATCAATATTTTTTAAAACCATTTCAAACGTATTTTGTTCATAATAGTCCCAGCAGCTCACAGAGAAGGGTATACAGATGATGTGATGCAGCAGAGATTTACTTTAATAGAGGTACCGTCGGAGGTAAAACTCTGTTTGGAGGTATAAGCCTCAGACACGTTTTTATGTGCCGCTTTGACTGCAGAACACGTGCATAATTTGTTCGCTTGATGAAGATTCGTGTGTTCTTTCGATCCTAAATAACTGTTGCGAGTTCATTGCATTTTATGGTGTTTATTCTAAGTTTTGTAATTATTACTTTAAAACGCCAGTTCTGTGTTGCTTTCTTATTACTGGTAAAAGTGTTTACATTTTCTCTTAATTTGTTGAACATTTCTGAAAAAAAAAAAAAAAGAAAACTTGCATTCCTTTCCATAGTTACCAGCACGTCTAGTCATTTAACACATATATATATCCTTATTGTGATTTTTCATCGTTTTTAATTGCAGAATATTTGTTCTTAAAAAAAGCAAGAATTTCATAGAAAATTGCTGTAGTAACAATTCGGAATATTTCTTTAACAACTGCGGTTATACATTATAATGTGATTCATACTTTAAATTATTTGTTCTATTCTATTTAATTCAAATGTCTTTATTTGTTACATTTATCGAAATAAATGCTTTTTTTAAAGGATTAATTTGAAATTAATGCATACAGGTAAAGAAAGAAACATATGAATAATTGATTGATAAAAAAAAAAAAAAAAAACATAGGATAAATTGCATATTATGTGTTTTTGCTTAATCTTATAAGAATGGGTTGAGCAAACCACATTACACCACCGTCTACTTTTTTATTTTTGTTAGTAGTAACATTTTCCAATTACCAACCATTTCCACACTAATAAAATTTTATGAGACCCTAATGTACATCTTTTTACACAATGCTATGAATTTTATTTAAACAATAGATTAAAAATTCCCTTTTGATATGTATATGAATTTTCAGTTCATTCGAATCAGACATTTAGACATTATCGCCCTTTAAATAATATGATCCCATTGGCCATGATGAAAAAGAATTATTCTATGTGTCCCTGTAAAAATACTATAAGTGCTACATTCACCAAAATTTATACGTTTCATGCAACGGTAATCTATAATATGTGTATAAATTTTCAGCTTAAACGAATAAGGCCGTTAGCGCTATTGCATTTAAAATTATTTGAGCCTATACGCCATATGATAAAGAACATTCCTTTGTAACCCTGTTAAAAAAAAAAAAAAAAAAAATCTTAGTGTTAACAGAATCACTATAGTTCGTGCTACGGTTACCTATATCATACGTACTAACTTTCAACAAATTTAAACGAAGTATTTAGAAGCTATCGTATTCACTCACATACATACACACACATGGATACATCACCATAAAAATAACAACAAATGAACTCAGAGGACCCTCAAAAGCACCACTAGATGCACCAAAATATCAAAGTCGAATTGTTGTCATGATTACAATATACCTTACATTGGTGTTTTCGAAAAGTATAAAGAGTGAAATTACTTCAATATCAGACATAATCATTACTGCTGACAATGATAGCTCGAGCATCTACTAGTGTGTGATAGGGCTCACGTGTACCACTGTATTGAGGTATAAGTTGACAAATTCTACCTAGAATTTAGGAAGTAGAGTAAGCATTTATAATTTATGTACTTATAGATGAAAATTCTATATAAAATTTTAGTTTTTTTAAGTATGAAAATCGTATATAGTAGTCATAATGTATATTTTTAAATGCTCATTTGTAATTGTAACCTCAGCTTGAAATAATAATAATTTTAATACATTGCAAAAACCCATTCAGTAAAAACAGCATTATTATTTGGGTATGGTATCACATATTCTATGCAAGATTTAAAGAGTAAAATATCTGTTTATGTTTTACACATAATTTAAACGATTATATATAATTATATAATCAACCTGTGAAACATAGAATAACTACTATCTAACTTATACAATAAGAATGGTACGCTTGAGTGTGCTTAAACTACTAAATAACCTTACAAATTACCGGTATTATGTCAGATGATGTGAAGGTGTGACACGCAGTTGCACATTTATAACTATTAGAGTATAAATTCAGTCTATTAATATACTGAACAGTAGTTTGATGGTAGAGATGTTTAAATAATTTCCAGAAGATATTTTACAATCATTTTTGACACAATGTATATGTTCTACTAATAAATTCTAGCTAATAGTCAAACATGTATTATTTCCAAATATGACATTACATAATGATACAAAAAGTAAAATTAAATTAAAAAAAAATTAAATATATGTATATATATATATATATATATATATATATATATAAATATATATATATATATATATATTACTATATTTTCTATTTGTTCTTGAAATTTGGACGTATTTTATGTTTTTTATACATTATTTCTTATTATATAAGTATGTAAAGTCTTAAACAATTCTATCCTGAAAATCAAAATAATCTGGTGTGTCACTCACGCGACTTTCTCTTACGCTGATATTTAATACTATAAATACAGGTTGCAGATTAATAGGTAAGATAACGAGTACTGTTATGTAAACCTGTGTTAAACAATTTAAATTAGGCTTCGGAAGAGTTTTATATGACAATTAGTTCTGTGTGAGGGTCCCTAAACCCCCCGTTTCATTAATGCACCCACATTTATATAGAATTTAATTCGGCTATTAAAAAATAATTCTGTTTTTAAAAAATAATTTATTAAAATTATTATTTTAAAAAATTATCTTTTATGATAATGCAGACGATTTCCATATTAGAGAAGTAGTATAACACTAAATATCCAAAAAAAAAAAAAAGTCCATTTTATTCTCAATAATTAAAAAATAAATAAATAAATAAATAAAATAAATAAATAAAAAAAATACGATTTTTTGTTTCGTTAAAAGTAAAAAAAAAAAAAAAAAAAAAAAAAAAAAAAATCGATAACTTTGTTTTAAATTATTGCAGATCGATGGTTCAACCATTCATTTTAAAGGTATTGGCGAACTCTTTTAAAAGATGCACATCATGAAAATTTACTCCCCTCGAGGGGGGACTTCCCCTAGGGAGGAGGTGAGGCTCCTACATACACATTTTTTTTTCCTGTTGACTATCTCTACTACAAAAAATATATATTCGTTTCATTTGGTTTACTGATATTAAACTCTAAAGATAATAAACTCTACTTACCTTCAATTTCCCCCCACAGACGTAATGTATTTGAATACTTTTGAGTGTCCGTGTAAACGAACCATTTCCTTGATCTTAACGGGTAGTTTAGTGTAGCATCCTTATATAATACACATTTAGAAAACCAAGCTTGAAACTTCTGCTATAATTTGTTTTTGAGATATACTGATAACAGACAGACACACACACAGACAGACACACAGACACACACACAGACCATTCGCTTAAAACACGATTTTCGTATTCAGGGGACCTCAGAACATGTAAATATAACAAAAACTGGCGTTCGAAAATTTGACCCAAAAACAATACTTTCTCTACCTTATGAGTAAGAGAAAGTAAAAATGACTTTCCGTTTTTTCCTAAGTGAGTTACACTGAAGATCACATGTGGTCGATTTAAATATAATATATATAATATATATTAATTTATTTTGTAATTTTCATATCGGTTTATTTTTCGTTTAAGTATGAAGTTTAATTGCACTTTTATTATTCTCCCTATATTAAACGGGCCAATCACGTGATATAATTAAGTATGTAAGGTAAAGCATTGAGAGTTCACGCACAATTTCATCAGAACAATATAATTTTCCAAATATTAATTTTTCGCCAAACTATTGGTGTATAATTTTGAATTCATCCTTTTTCTATGCACTTCCTTTACTATTTCGTTCTTCTGCTATAATTTTAAATAACAACTGTAATTAAATCCAAGAGAGTTATTTTGCCGAACTTCTCCTTATAGGTGTGATTACGCACATGGATAGGACAGAATGCGACCAGTTGTAACTTCAATTACATTGTTAACGATAATAATTTCATTTAAATGACACTGTTTTAAGGTTTTTGTATGCCAAAAATGTCTGAATTAGGAGTGGATATATTAATTGAATAATTAAAAAATCAGAAAAATAAAAGGATTAAAACAATTACTTAAATAAAAAAAAATTAGAAATTCAGAAAAAAAAGACCAGATAAGATTATAAAATAACATTAAGTTATTTTTTTAACTCGTTTAACTTAAAACATTGCACACGTTTATTTTTATTTATTTATTTTTATTTATTTATTTTTTTTTTTTTTTCAGCTTGAATGGTTCTTTTCTTGCTGACCAAATCTCTCGTTGTCCATTGTCCACAATTGTTGCACTTCTTGTTGTAAATACACTGTACAACCAACTGCTGCATGTTAAACAATTCGAATGCATTTCCGACATAAATGATGCGTAACACATAACATACACAATGATGTATGGCTAGTCCCTCCCACTTTCAAGGCCAGATTCTGCTAAATTATTAAAGTTTTTTTTTTTTTTTTTTCAAAATGTTCTACACGAATTGTTCAAAACACAAAACCTAAATAAAATTTTATTGAAATATTTTTATTCCAGAATTAAAATCTTTTACGTTTATTTAATTTATTGAAATTTAGACAAGACACTTACTGTCCTCATTAAGTAGTTTCAGAAGGCCCGTACTTCTTGTTTGCATTCAATTTTACCGCTTTTGTTTATGCAGCCGACAGCTACAAAATATTTGAGCATCATATATGAAAATATTACAAAACTAACCAGATATACAATAACATTCAAATAATTTGCTATAAATTTCCCATAAGGTAACATGTGATAAATTCCGCCAGAGATATCACTTTTGTCGATTATTGCCACTTACTGAATAATTCTTAGATTTTGAATTCGGGGAATGGCTTAAAAAAAAAAAAAAAAAAAAAAAAAATGCGCCTTATCGAAAGACTTTAACAAGTCCAATCCCTTGTCGAAGTTATTTTCTCGTACAGTTCCGGACAGTCAACAAACTCAGTTTCATTATCCTTTTATTAAAAATAAGCTGCGATTATTTTTTTTCAAGCACTTATTTTTGAAAACAAAGCACAATTTTTATCTAGGACTTTTCTAGCAAAGCAAAAGTTTTATTTTGGACTCTTCTAGCAAAGTAAAAGTTTTATCTTGGACTCTTCTAGTAATCAACATGCATATTCAATATGGTATTCCGTTATTGATTTTGTACCAACTACCTGTAGTTGCAGCTCGCCCACTTCCTGCCACTTCCTCGCCCAATTCCTTCCAGTCTTTCCTGCCGATCCGCTATGTGCGCAATCTCTCCTAGCTTTACCTTATATATATATAAATTACATTTTAAACCCATATATTAATTTTATATTTTAATATTTATTCACGTACGTGCAAATGCGAAAAAATATATAAGTGAATTTTCAAATTAACTTACTTTCTTGCTATATTTTAACTTGAAATAGATCAAAATTCAACCTCTTTTTATTTAATAAATAGTTTATAGGTAAAATATATTACCATTCTAGAGTTACTTCCTTCATTTAATATTATAAAATAAATCAACTGCTATATAATTCGAGAATAATCTGCAATAAATTCCGGATAGTTTGTTGTAGCCAGCAGCTGTTCAAGCAAGCTCCTTCATTTTCTCATATATTCAATAATATGAAACTTTTTCAACAAATTGTAGAATTAGAGCTTGAAATATAAACTTTAGATGAGGATTATCTTTATAATATACAGAACAGTTGATATATATATATATATATATATAATTCGTTTAATGCGTTAAAAAAGTTTATTTTTTTACCTTTTTCTTGCATTTTAACGGTTATTATTATTATTATTTTTAATTACCATCAACAGATTATATTATATTATACTGTGTAAAATGTCTCTCTTAGATTTACATTTTCTTTCATGCGCTTAGGTTTTAATGGGGATTGTCTTTATAATAAAATTTTAAAAATGTGTCAAAACTTTTTAAGTTGAGGACATTTCATATAGATTGTTTCATATTAATTATTTCGTTAACATTAAGTATTCTTTTACAACTATGTTTTAAAAAATACTTTCATTAGCCGTAAATAATACACTTTTCGATGATCTGGCAAAAACAGTTATACCTTAATCGTCTGCAAATTTCTAAGGGAAAAATGAAAAAATATTTTCTTTACATAAGTGTCAAATCTTCTAGATTTTTAAAACAACTATTTTAGTGTTGTAATTTCCATCTTATTTAATTGCAATTTTTTTTTTTTTATGTTGAAATAAAAGAATTATTATTATTATTATTATTATTATTATTATTTTAACATTGGGGCCAAAAATTTGGACAGTTTGCAAGTATGACTTCTTATTAGAATCATATTTAATATTTTTCTTTACATTTTATTGAATGCTATTATATTTTGTTTGTTATATGTTTTTCGATGAATTATTAAAAAATTAACATCCGTAGTACAAAAAATAAATAAATAAGTAAAAATTAAATGAATAAATAAATAAAGTTTCAATATTTTTTAAATAAAAATTACAGAGAATTCATAGAATAACAAGTGTTTTCTCTTGAACCTTCTTCTATTAAATTACAGTATCACAAATTCTCTTCCAGGAAGTACAAGAACTATTTGTGATTCACGCAACAATTAAACGATTACATAAATTCACATAATCAACCTGTGAAACACTCATATGCAAATATCTGACAACACAAATGATATGCATGAGTGTGTTTAAATTAGTAAGTGGCTTTATAGATTATAGATATTATGTCAGATGCTGTGAATGTATCACGCGTATTCGCACACTTTTACAAATTATATTACTAAATATTGATATTGATATTTTAAACTAAAGTATAGCGATAGTATAGCATTCAAGGCATTTTCTAAGGGGTGTTTACCAAGCATTTTTTACGCTACGCTTTTGCTGTACTAATAATGTCTGGCTATATTTTTCAAACAAATATTAAACTCAAATACGAAACAATATAATAAATATATTATTTTATTAAATAATAAATTTCTAAAATTTTTTTTTAATTTCTTCATAAAATTTAAATCATTTTATAAAGTTTGTTGTACATACATTGTCACATTGCAAGTATATAAATTACTTTCGGAATTTACACTAATAATAATAAAAAAAAGCTGGTGTGACTCCAATTGACTTTCCGAACATTAAGTAATTAACGGCTATATAAATAAAATAAGAGTAGGGGTTAAATAAGTAAAAGAGAAAATTATAATAGGGTGTTTGGGTATTTTTCTCCATATAGTATAATGTTTTATTTAACTCTATTTCCTGACAAACAATTTCAATCCATAGGTCAAAATGATTTAAAAAAAAAAAAAAATGTTTTGTCCCTGTAAAAATGTATAAAGTCTAGGGACTTGCAAAAATTTATACAGTTCCTGCGACAGTGATCTATAACATGTATATGAATTTTTAGCTCAATTGGATAAGGTGCCTAGATGTTATCGCACTTGAAATAATTTGAGTTCATAGACCATAATGGTATTTTTTTTTTTTTTGTGTGTTCCTGTAAAACACCATAAGTTGTAGATTCGCCAAAATCTATAATGATCGTACGACAATAAGCTCTAACATGTGTATAAATTTTCAGCTCAATCGAATAAGTAGGATAGACGCCATCGCACTTTAAAAATCCATGCTCATGGACCTTAATGATAAAGAATTTTTCTTTGAGTCTTTATAAAAAAAAAACTTTAAGTACCAGCGTCACCAAAATCAACAGAGTGTGTGCTATGGTGACCTATAACATACGTACCAACTTTCAGCTCATTCAAACAAAGCGTTTAGAGGCTATCGTGTTCACACATATACATATAAACATACATGCACACATACATACATATATATATATATTTATATATATATGCATACATCACCGTATAAATAGCAAACATGAACTCAGGGGACATCAAAACGTGTAGAAACACCAAAATCTCAAAGATGAATTTTTGACATGATTACAATGCTTCCCTTACAAATGTATGTTCAAACGGTAATAACAGTCTACTTTCTGCAACTAAATTATGTTTTTCAGCACTAATATCCGTTACATATTTTCTTGTAAATAATTCATCTTTTATTAATACCACCAAACTAACCTTACAGAAGAAAAAGAAAAAAAAAAAAAAAAAAAAACTTCTCTTTATATACAAATATTTTTAAATCGAATTTATCTCTCCTAGCGTTAAAGAACAGTTATCGGATATTTGAACATTCAAAAACAGTTATTTACATTTTTGTAATTAAATAAAATATCACTAATGTACTTCCTGTACATTTGTAATTATTGAAGAGAAGTTCTTGTTACTTTCCGAACATAGATATGTAAGGAAATTTTTGTAATCATGAAAAAAATTGACTTTGAAATTTTGGTATATTTATACGTTTTGATGCCTCCTGAGTTTTGAGTACGTTTTGATGCCTTCTAAATGACTTTTCAAAAAGTCCAAATAACAAAATATAAATCTGTTGATGCCTAAGATTTATGACGTAAAGATTATATATATATATATATATATATATATATATATATATATATATATATGTATATATAATTTAATTTATTAAATTAAAAATGATTCTAACTGTTGCACTTATGATTTTTACAATTGTTGGTAGAAAGCCATTTAAACAAAAATTTTCAAAGTTGAAAACCAAAAGATATCGTTTTATTATTTTAAACTACGTTTAACAAAATTCGATCTACCATATCTTATGATGTCCTCAAAAATTCTGTAATGCAAATATATTAATTGTTAATAAGCATTTTTATAATTACCCCAGAAATAAAACAAGTCTTACACATCAAAGCTGTAAAATAAAGTTTCAATAGTTTTTTCATAAATAAATTATTACTTTTTAAATAATTTTTATTTAGATTTCGCACCTGTAACATTACTCTTCGACAGCAATATTTAATTATTAGTTGAAAACAATATTTAGTTGAAAACAAAAAGATATCGTTTTATTATTTTAAACTACATTTAACAAAATTCGATCTACCATATCTTATGATATCCTCAAAAATTCTGTAATGCAAATATATTAACTGTTCATAAGCATTTTCATAATTACCCCAGAAATAAAACAAATCTTACACATCAAAGCTGTAAAAGAAAGTTTCAATAGTTTTTTCATAAATAAATAATTAATTTTTAAACAAATTTTACTTAGATTTCGCCCCTGTAAAATTAATCTCCGACAGCAGTATTTCAATTTTTTTTTTTTAATTATGCAAAATCTAGATTTATTTTAATTTAAAAGTAATTTGAACATTTATCACATTACACAATATTTAAATTACTATTTGCACTGATTAGTCAAATGTAATTCTAAGAATTATCATTCGGAACAGATATGTAATTACTCTCATCTATTCAGCGATACATTAAAGCAAATTACTTACACGTACTAAGTAACAAAAGGTTCAATTTGCGGTCTGATTGTCACATGATGTGGTATCAGCATTTGAATATTGATGGCGCTGGTAATGGAATCCGACACAAAAGTTTCCATTGATTAAGAAATTAAGGGAATTTGTTTACAGGTAATGAGGATTATCAAATAGTAAAGTATTAATTGCCTGTCAAGATTAATTTTACTTTAGATACACAATTGTTGAATTTATTACGGTTATTTTTCTTGTAAAATGCTTCATTAAAATGCAGCATGCAAATATTTACTGATATAATGTGAGTTGTTTATTTTATATTCTTAAATCTGCGCTTGATATATGTAATTCAACGTCTGGAAAAAAAAATATATATATATGCGTGTAAGTGCATGCATTCGTATTTGAATAAGGAAATTTAATAATAATATATGCGTATGTGTTAAGTTAAGATATAATAGCATATATAGATATTTAAAAAATATATGTTTGAGCATATAGTTTTACAGTGGTACCTGCCACAAAAATTACACTGAAAAATTATCACTTTTTAAATTCTTAATTAAAAAAAATATCTTACTTATATTAAAAACTAATTATAAGTAAATCTGAAACTGTATACATATATTCAATAGAATGTGCTTAAACAACAATCGATATTGTATTAAAAATATTTATTAATTTTTTTAAAGCATTTTTTTTTTTTTTTAATTTCAAAATATTGATCTGAATATAGGCTTGTTTCTTGACTGTTTCTCGCTATATTAATGTATTTAATTATAAAAATTGACATGATCCTTAAAGAAGTCATATGTGTAACTCTTGTAAAAATTTTCTTATTACAAAAGATACTTGTCAACGTAAAGCAATACCACTCATCCCATATAGACAAACTAATAAATATTTGTACATTATTGTAAGATTTAATGATTTTTTAATATCATTATTTGTGAGTTCATCACTGGAATACGCGACATAAAGACGTAAAATGTATTACACATCGACTGCTTGTCACTAATATCAGATATTTGAGATGGAGAAATCTAGAATCGTAATCCTAAAAGGGTAAGCCTAAAAGCCTTGTAAAAAGATGTATTGGCCGATAAATTGGACAAAACAATATAAAAGGTCCCCGGTGATATATTCGCTGAAAATTGACCACCAAACCTTTATAGTTGCTCTAGATATCATCAGGGTATCAGTGTGGAAGAATACCAAGAAATTAGCACAGCAGCTATATCTGCTACAGAAACTATTAGCATTTAGCTGGCATTTTCTACCTTCATCATGATATCAAAGTATACCATTAAGAAAGAATCAGAGAAAATTGGGTTTAATATTAATTGATCGTTATAAAAAATATTCATGACAACCCGCAACAATACCGTCTCAAGTATCTAATTGGAGGTTTGTGATCCTATTCTTAATTCAATGGTAATCAACACCGCAATTGTACGGGGGCGGGTAGAGAAAGGTCAGCACCCAGGATTCATTACAAGAGACAAAATTATTAAACTCAATGAGACGGTGTGAAGAACGATCTCCTCAGATATCGAATTACGTGTACCATTGCCATTGGGAAGGATTGCTAGGTAAATACAACAATTTTATTTTTAATACCGCTAATATCTTATACAGTCTGACCATCACTAATGAATTCGATTTATATTGTGATGGCAACAACCGTCGAAAACACGAAAAGAAACGCAAAACTGGCACACAATCTGCTACAAAGAGACATACTGTCATTAAATTTGGTGTAACAGTATAATAATTGTACAGTCAATGACACTCGTTAGTTCTATGGAGTACACTCCCCTCTGGCATGCACATTTTTGATATTTGACAACTAAATGAACTGTCTATTGTAGCTGCATGAGTAGAGTATGTAATTAAACAGTTTAAAGTAGCGCCAATTCAGCTACGTTGTAGCAATAATTTCTTAATGTTATCTTACCCAAATGGTCTTATAGGTTTTCTAAAGTTTTAAGCAAGTACACCCTTGTTGCTACTTATGCCACTCAAGAACTCCGAGTCCCAGTAGTGAAACCACCCGGGAGTGGCCGGGAAGCTCCTTCCGGATTTCAGAGAAGCACCACTAGTGGTGGAAGAGCAAGTGGCAAATAATGGCAGCTCTAGAAAACAACAAATATTATAATTTTAATCCAGATCTCGACTTTGAAAACCTCAAGATCCGGTAAATCCAGAGGTATATTTTTGATGGAAATTTGGACGAACCTGCGACCACCACGGATGTAACGTACACTAGTCACAATCAGCGTATACAATGGTCTCTGGCAGATTGAAGTATTGAATATTCAATCTTTTAATTACGAGTTCGCGACTATAAACGATTAAGTTACTGCAGCTTTAAAATATATATATTTAGGATACGCACAGTAACATTCTATCATATGTTCTGGAATTTCGTACAAATTGTAAAGCTGCTTACACGGGGAAAAAGATCTTCGTTTAAATCGAAATAATGTGTTTTTAACAACTGTTGAATGGAAAATCCTTGTTGTATTGCGACATGTTGCATGAACGGCAGTTTATTCCGATGACCTGATTTTCTGATCAGCTACTTGAACATAATACACATTTCGAGTTCCAGAGTTGGGACTCAAATTTTCCTGATTTTTGAAACAAATAATTTTAATTTTAAGATTTTAATATTTTGATACAATATTAAATATCATTCTCATCTTACACGCATGTATATTTTAAAATATGTGTATTAATCACATACATTTAACCTAAACAATTGAATGTTTTAATGTTTTTATGTACAGCTTATTTATTTATTTATTTATTTATTTTTATTTAAGCATACGTACAGCATTTAAACGCAAAACTGGCGGTAAGCAGTAAATGACATCTTGCTTCACGTAAAGTAAGAATAGATAATTCAAAAACAAATTAAAGAAACGAAAATAAATTGTTTTTTCGGGACATAACAGTATATTGTGTAGCAAATTCAACATACGTTGAAACAGAATATTCAAAATTTAGTTTAAAATATTGCCATTTCCATAAAAAAAAAAAAAAAAAAAAAAAAAAACTTTAAAATAATACAAAATACAATATTATATGTAAAAGTGAATGATATAAAAAATAAGTTTCTATTTTTTTTTTCTTTCTTTCTTTTTTTTTTTTTTTTTTTTTTTTCTTTTTTTAAATTTTTTTAAAAATATTTTATCCGTAAATGTATGTTAAAATTTAAATTATTAATTGTGCACTATTTTACTCTGCTTGAAGTAGGTATGACAAAATAACAACATCAAAAATGACAGTAATAATAATAATAATAACAATAATAATAATCAATATATTACAAAGCAGCAATGTTCCTTTTAAATGAATGATGCATGAAAAGAAAAATGTTACTTAATAATAAAATAATAACAGCAAAATTATTATTATTATTATTATTATTATTATTATTATTATTTTTGTACTACGTCACTATCACCTGAATTTGATTTTATAATTTTTAATTCTTCTTTTACTTGAAATATTAATTAACTGAATGTATCGCAGTTTAAGATCATTCTATTATATATATATATATATATATATATATATATATATATATATATATATATATATTTATTTATTTATTTATTTATTTATTTATTTAATTTCCTAATAACAATAAATTAAATGCCACAGTTTAATGTGTAAAAAATTGATGTACACGTTTATGTACTTATGTAATTCAAATATAGTAGTTTCTAAATACTTTACAGAAAAGAGAAAAATAATAATAGTTGGATATTTTTTATCTTATTTTAAAATGTTTGTATTTAATAAATAACTGCATAAATTACATATTAGACATATTCAAACAGTTTTGGAATAACAAAGAAAAAAAGAAAAAAGAACAATTAATTCTTAACTCCGTTATTTATTTTAGTTGCACTATGCAAATATTCGGACATTTTATACTTTTTATTTTCCCCTTTATTTTTAACCTGATAATTTAAGTGTACTGAGTACACATATAAATTTCAATTAAATTATATTTTGTTAAAGATTAAACAAAATCTATCTAATATTCAGAAGTACACGTTTTAAGCTTTATATTATTTTGAATCATTTAATTTAAGAATATGTGTATATACAGTGATTCCCAGAAATATATAGAGAAGTGATTTTCTTAAATAACGGTGCAAAAAATGAAACAATAATCACGAAAAAAAAGTATAAGTATATAGAATCAACAAAGAAATATCGTATAGGTCTTAGCAGAATTTTTGTGCAAATTAATTAATTAATTATTTAATTAAAATATGCTGCTTGAAAAATATAAAGGATTTTCGAGTATTTCGAATTTAAATTCAAATTGTCGATCCATATATTGGATTTTTTTTTTTTTTTTTAATCAAATCAGGCATGCTTAGAACTTGAGTTTGGAGAATATGTGGCTGTAATGTGTATCAACTCTGCTCCAACTGTCACTTTCATTTCTGAATAGTCAAAAACCGACGACCCAGGCCTACACCTCCCATGCAATTACTTCTCAAAGGTTTACAATTGGATTTAGTTCTGGACTGATGGCTGGCTTTTCTATAACTGTAACTTGATTCTGTATAAACACATTTTTGTTGAATAGGAGGTGGGAATTGACGCATCGTCCTGTTGGAATTTCCAGTTTTCCAATCTAAAGTGTTTCTAATTAGAAGGAGATTGCTTTTGAGAATATTTTAACAATCCCAACAGCAATGTCAACCATTGATAAAAGTAGTTTCAGCAATAGCCGTTGTTCCGTTAAAACATAACGCACCTTACACCACGAAAAACCCCTCCCATCTTTTATGTCGACTAAAGAATTCTTCATCAGGTTCTCATCGACATATATAAAAGAGTAAACTCACTTATTCATCATTCACTCACTCACTGACTCAACACGGCTGTGGCGATCCTATGGGAGATAGAGTCCCAATTTTTGGTGAGCAGGTTGGTTTTAGGACCCTGACGTTCACTAAGACGGGATTTTGCGAAATGCCCCCCCTGTTCCCCCCTGGGGGGGCATAAGGCAAAAAACACCTTTATAAGCATAACTCGGCTCCAAATTACTTCACGGTGAAGAAATTGCAGATGGGGAGACTAGACTTGAATACAAAAAAATCAATTTCTGCGATTTTGGAATTTTAGATTTTTATGGGGGTAGGGGCAAAAATGAGATTTTCGGAAGCGCATAAGGCAAAAACACATTTATAAGTATAACTCGGCTTCAAATTACTTCACAGTAAAGAAATTGCAGATGGAGAGACTAGACTTGAGTACGAAAAATCATTTTCTGCGATTTTGGAATTTAGGATTTTTTTTGGGGGGGGAGTGGGTCAAAATCTGATTTTCGGTGGCGCATAAGGCAAAAAAAATTTATAAGCATAACTCGGCTCCTAATTACTTCATGCTGAAGAAATTGCAGATGGGGAGACTAGACTTGAATAAAAAAAATCATTTTCTGCGATTTTGGAATTTTGTATTTTTAAGGAGCGAAAAGGGGGGGGGAATGATTTTCGGAGGCGCAGGAGGCAAAATCACCTTTATAAGTATAACTCGGCTCCAAATTACTTCACGATGAAAAAATTGCAGTTGGGGAGACTAGACTTAAGTACAAAAAAATCATTTTCTGCTATTTTGGATTTTTGGATTTTTAAGGGGGGAGAGGGGGCAAAAAGGATTTTCGGGGAAAATCTAGTAATATATGAATTTTCGAGTAAATTTCTAGCAGTAATAGCTCAGATATAAAAAAAAAAAAAAAAAAAAAAAAAAAAAAAAAGCCAAACGTCTTCTTGAAGGTATTTGCAAAAACTAATTTTTCAAATTTTCGATTTTGGGGGGGGGATACGAAGGGGCAAATTCGACCCCCCCCCCTCCCTCTTTTAGCGCTAAATTCGTCCGTGGAAATCTATAGGAGCTGAGGTCACAAATTTTAGTGTGTGTCTTATTTACGTGTGTCCAAAACCCATTGTAACGGAATTTTGTGAATGGCCCCCCCTTACCCTTTTGGAGGTGTGGTGGGTAATAAAAGAGTAAAATCACTGATTCACTGACTCAACAGCCGTGGCGATTCTATTTGAGATAGACTCGCAAATTTTTGTGATTACTTTGGTTTTAGGACCCTGACGCCCATTAAAGCGGGATTTTGCGAAATATCTCCAGCTCCCTCTGGGGGGGGGAAGGCAAAAACCCGCTTATAAGCATAATTCGGCTCCAAATTGCTTCGCTGGGAAGAAATTACAGAGAAAGGGACTTGAGTGCAAAAAAAACATTTTCTATTTTGGATTTTCAAGGGGGGGGGGAGGGGTAAGGAATTTCGGAAGCAAATTAGCAAAATACTACCAATAATAGCCCAAATGTATAGGAAATCGCCAAGAGTCTTCTTGAGGATATTTCCAAAAACTTATTTTTGATTTTTTCCTATTTTCGATATTGGGGGGAGTTACGATGGGGGCAAATTTGATCCCCTCTTTTCGCGCTAAATTCGTCCGTTGAAATCTATAAGAGCTGAGGTCACAAATTTTAGTGTGTGGCTTATTTACGTGTGTCCGTCACCCATTGTAACGGGATTTTGCGAAAGCCCCCTTTCCTCCCTTAGGGGGTAGGGGGGGATAAATACGTTTCGAAGCATAACTTTGCTTCAAATTATCTCAGTAAGATTAAATTTTATGTGCGGGTTGTTTATGCGTTCCCAACATGCACTATAAAGGGATTTTATAACCCCCCCCCTTTTAGGGCAGGGGGGTTAAACACGTTTCCAAGCTTAACTTTGCTTCAAATTATCTCAGTAAGATTAATTTTTACATGTGAGTTGTTTATGCATTCACAACACGCATTATAAAAGGATCTTCTGAAAATTCCCCCTTCCCTACTTCAAAGGCGGGAAGGGGGGCAGAAACACGTTTTAAAGAGTAACTCTGCTCCAAATTATCTCAGGAAAGCGATTTTTTGATAGGTTGATTGGTTATGCGTACTTAACACAAACTATAAAGGAATTATTTGGAATTCCGTGCTATCACCCCATTGAGGGTTGGGGTGGATTTAAAACATGTTTCCATGCGTCACTCTGTTCCAAACTATTTTAGAATGGCAATTTTTGTTGCGTGGACTGTTTATGCGTATTCAACACACACTACAAATTGATTTTGTGAAACTCCACCCTACCTCCCCTTAGCGGGCGGGGAGTGGGGATAACATGTATTCATGCGTAACTCTGCAGTAAATTATCTTATGAAGGCGATTTTCGATGTGTGGGTCAGTTATATGTATCTAACTCATAATATAAAGATATTTTGAAAAAGTCTCCCCTTCCTTTCCTTTACGAGCGGGCCGGGAGGGAGGGACTAAAAAACACATTTTAAAACATAACTTTGCTTTAAATAATCTTTGATTCCCGATTTTTTAATATGTGGGCTAGGTATGTGTATGCAAGGGATTTTGTGAAGTGTGGCGAGTGGGAAAATCGCTATCAAAGGTATCGAGAACTTTAACTTAGATTTTGACTGATTTGAATGATTTTATTATTATTATTATTATTAATGACATGGTATTTTGTAACTTCATTGCAATACAATGACAAACGAAGCGGGCAAACCCTGCTAGTAATATATAATGGAAATAGTCTGCACAACCATTAGGGCCAACCAAATGGAATATTTTTTTGTCAATGAAGAACTGTTCATATGCCTAACGACAACAAACCCCTGATTTTTTTTTTTTTTTTTTTTTTTTCGATGAAAAGGAGGGGTTTTTCTCATGGTGTGGGCCGCGTTCTATTTAAACGGAACAAAGCATATTGCTGACATTGCTTTCCTAAATGGTCTACGATACTCTGAAGTTTATTAAAATATCTTAAAAAGAAATCTGCTTCCAACTGAAAAATATGTTAGGAAAAGGAAACTGGAAATTCTAACATTACGAATCGTCAATTGACATTTCCTACCAAACTAAAGCTTGATTTTTGTGGTATCAAGTTAGTGCTTTAGATTTCCCTGCCATCAATCCAGACCTAAATACAATGGGCTCTTCCCACCTGACGTCAGAGGTCACATCATAGAGGAAAAACAAATAGCAGACGAAGTCTTGTTAACTATAGTGATTGCTGAAATAACATATTTTCTATTCTTATTTTTGATCAATCGTATTTAATCTGTGTTATTTTTTTATATGTCATCATTTTTAATCCATTTTATATCATTATTCATCATCTTTTTTTTTTGTTGTATGCATTTACAATTACCATTTAGTTTATATTTGTTATTGATGTTCATTAAGAACATGTTAAATACTCTGATTTTCGGTACTTTAATCAGTGGCAGTGCAATATCGTACTGCCCATTTAGACCAGTAACTAAGTTAACTTGTTGTAATACCTTTATGCAATTAAATTAAATGAAAAGATTTTAAAATTTCAAATTATAATCCATAAACATTCCACAAGAACAAGCTATTATTTATTGCTAGATCAGTTAATGTAACAGTTACACTAGAACATACAAAAATCGATTCTTACAGTTGAAAATAAATAAACACATAAAGTGTTTTTAAAAAATTATTAAACTTACAAATACAACTATTCTACTGTTTACAAAGGCACAATATTACTTTTATTTTATTATACATTAAATATTAACATTTTTGTTCTCAAGAACAATATTTAATTGAGTTCGATTCTCAGAATTCGATTATTCGTTTTCCTCTATCACATGATTGAGCAGACGAAACAGGGACGAGTCCATTCAAAACCTTTGAGGAGTACTTGCACGACGAGCGTATGCCCATGGTTATCAGCTTTCCTTGATTCGTAAAATTAAAACAACAATTAGAGCAGAGTTGGTACTTTTTACTGCCTCGCCTAAGTATGCCTGAGAGGATTTTCAAAGTTATTAAAATAAAAGAATACGAAATTTGAATTTGGACACCAAGTATTCGAAATGTCTTTATACTTTTCGGGTACAATATTTTCTTTTTATCTTTTATATAAAATTTCTGCAAAATTTGTACTATATATGTTTGTTGTAATAGACTTATATACTGATTCCATATTCTTATCGTTTTTTTTTTCCTATTTATTGCTTCTTTTTTTTTTAACTGTATTTACAAAATATCCCCTCTCTCTATATTTCTTTGACGCACTGTTTATATCTATATCTATATCTATCTATATATATATATATATATATATATATATATATATATATATAACGATTATCTGTATTAAAAAATTCATAATTTGTTCTTTATATTTTATCTTTAGAATATTATGTTATAAACCTAAAAAAATATATATATTAGTAATTTCTTCTTTATCCAATAAAATCTTTGTCAGATCAAGTGTAGTTTTGTTAGAGGTGGTTATTGTTCAAATGTAAACAAAATATATTAGAGTTACATAAGGGAAACACAGTGCTCGTAAATTCCTTTTGACTCAAATATATTTCATGTAAATAATTAATAAAATTGTAATAAAACATTATGAGAAATCAAACATGCAAAATTTTTATTTGTTTCTAAATAAATTTTTGACTCTCTCAAAAACTTCGACTTTTATCATACAACGAGAAAATTGTCTATATATTATGTTTTCTATTTTCCTTCATTTTATTTTGATATTCTATTTAAAAGATATTCTTCTTATTTAAAATATTAACGTTAAAATCTATATATAAAATTAATATATGCTTTTTAAAATCCAATAAACAAAATGTCTTTATTACATTTTAACGATAAATTATTGAATATGTAATTAATTAAATTAGTATATTCGTTTTAAATAATCTTGGATTTTTTCATTAAAAAGAAAAATATTCTGTGTACCATTCTGAAGTTTGGATATACATTTGAAGTTGTTTTTATTTTCAAAGCTATTTAACCACATTAATAATTATAATTAATGTTATAGATACACAAGGGAAATTTGTTAATAAAAATACTTATAATAGATCGAAAATTACTTTGAAACTTTATTAAAAAACATAGATTTACTGATGCAAATATGGGTTTTCATGTGAGTATAATTTGTAATATACGAGCTCATAAAAACTACTTACTACAAATGAGAAATTTTAATTATTTATCATATCTCTTTCACGCTAATAGGATTTATTTTATCAAGAATCAAACTTATATTGTAATTTTGTGTATATTTCAGTCAATAAATAAATCACACTAAAATTAACATTCCAGATATATCAAAGTAATAATACAGTAACAACACATTTTTTCGAAATACTATTTATCCGTTGACGTTCAGTGCCATGAATGATAACGCAAATGATTTCGCATTATCTTTTATTTAGAAATATCTGTCATAGGATTTATTAACCCTTTACAGCGCACTACCCTTTAAAGTTGGAATTTCAACAAAAAAAGTTGTAGGCTATCTACTTAGGACTAAAGGAGTACACAGGTGTAATTTTGTAAAGATAGTACTTACTGTTTTAAATCTATGGGTGTTCCATCATCGGGAACACTGCGCAGCTAGAACATCACAGTGAAGCGCGTAAATCAGTAGAAGATTTTGCATATGAATTAAAAAAAAACACTGTATTATACCTGTGTAGTAGATTTAGTATGATCCATGGTGCATCATGGAAACGCCTGCGACTCTACACTCCCCCCCCCCCCCCCAAAAAAAAAAAATCTTGGTTATATGATTTTTTATGAAATAATTTGATATTTACAGTTAGTATACATATATACAAGTCCTATGTGCAAAAATATTTACAATTAGTCTATATTTTAAATTCATGAAATTTCTGGAAGCATGTCACACTCTTTTGGTAGAAGCACACACCAACATTGCAGGTTTTGCACATAAAGCTATATATATATAAATAAATAAATATATATATATATATATAAATAAATAAATATATATATATATATATATATATATTAATAAACAACCAACCCTCCCTCGCAGCATCTTATAGCTTGACGTTATTCCCTCCAAACAAAGGAAAACAGAGCACGTAAACACAACTGTCTTCTCTCATCATTGTTTTTGGTTGCATAATATGAAAAAGCGCTGTGTCGCAGTGTTCCAGGAGATGGAACACCTTATTTTATTCAACGATTCCTCGTAGGTGTCCTGTATAAAAAATAAAAAATAATGTAGAATAAATAATTTAGAGTACAGTCAACGATATAACATAGAAATCTTTTTTCAAGCAATTATTATTTTTTTTTTTTTTGTATCACAAAAAAAAAAAAAATATATATATATATACAAAATTTCTTGAAAATACGAGGATTTAAAATAACGCTTCCCAGCTAAATATCATGAATTTCCTTGTGTAGTTGTGCCACCTATGGAGGAAAAGGAAAGTTCAAAGTAAAAAATAAACCTATTTTTATGCATTTGCAATTGAATTTAACGATTGGAGAAGCTAGCGAAGTTAGGTGTTCTATGTAGTGGAACACTGAACGGCAAAGGTTTAAAGCATATTAAAGAACTCAATTTCAAATATTCGTATCTTAGGTAATAGCACTAATTATATTAAAGAAAAAAAAAAGATGAGAAAAATATATTCCTTAAGATTGGAAAGATTTAAATAAGGTAGTTTCTCTCTCTCTCTCTCTCTCTCTCTCTCTCTCTCTCTTGCATGAAGTATTTGTCCTGTGCAGACTTATAAATATTAAACTATAAAAACTTGGAGAATTATTAACTGAAAGAATAAACTTATACAGATAAACGAATTTAATATATTTCAAAGGAAATCTATCTTTTAATGGTTTAACTAAATCAGCATTTAATTATGTAATCTTGATTCTTATATTCATGCAAGTGTTTTCTCTGTTTACGTTTGTTTATACAATTCCCAGTGGGGAATAAAGTTGCGCATATCCATTATTGAATTAATTACCACTATAAACGTTCATCTAAAAATATTTTCATGACATATACGATTAATGTATTAGAGCTGAAGTCATTTGTTAAAGCACAGCTATAACTGATAAACGATTCACATTTATAATGCAATATTTAAACTTACATTATCATTGTACAATTTTAGACAAAAAAAAAGTTTCTAAAACTATATGACAGTTGGTAATTTTGTGTTTTTTCTTTATTCAAATTACGAAAATCGCTCTCTCTGTGTTTCTTATTTAATTATCTACTTACTTATATATTTTGGTTTCGTGTGTGTATAAATGTATATTGTACGCAGTAAAAAGTTTTGTATTAAAAAAATATATATACATGCTGTCATTCAACAGCAAAAGTATGCACCATCTATGTCACAGTAAAGAATACTAAATTTAAATGAAATTAACAAATTACTAAATGAAAAATTAGTCTATTAATATATAGAGACTATATAGACTATATATTAATAGACTAAAATATAGTCTATTAATATAGTCTATTAATATTAATATAGTCTATAATATATAGTGTATTATAAGTCTTTTTTAACATATGGATGTTGTTTATGTTTATATATGTGCACAGCATGTCTGTGTACAGGTTACACACATGCACAAAAAAAAAGGAAAATAAATAAAATAAAAAAAAGTAATGTGTAAGATTATGAAGGAGGGTGTGCGCTTTCTGTGAACTTTAAAGTTGTATGTGATTTAAGATATTCAGTAAAGCTATGAACTGGTAATTGTTAAAGCCCAACGTATGAATCCATTGGAATCTAATAAAGGTACCACCAAACTTAAGGGAGAATGAAACGGGGCAAAATAATTAATATATAAAAGTATATGGTGAAACCGATACAACTCGCAATCACGAGTGCAGGAAAAAAAATAACAACAGAAAGAAAATAAGGTTAAAATAGACAAGAAAAATCAACCGAATCTCAGAAGGGGTGGACAATTGTCTGCCTGATCAATTGATTTATGTCAAACGTCGAGGGTTAGCTACATCTCGCCTAATTAGAATCTACAATAGATTTTCTTTTCTACTTGATCTTATTTCTTTTTATTTAATTTTTAAACTTTATTTTATTTATTACTTTAATTTTTATACAAAATTTATAAAGTATTCAGAAACATAATAAATGTTTATTTAAATAAAAATAATAATAATAAATAATAAATATCTGTCAAAAAATCCAAATTTTGTTTTTAAATTTATTAAAAATTATTTTGTGAAACTATTTAAAAGTTCCCTGCGAATTTATTTTTCGATACAGAATTTAATTAAATAAAGTAAACTACATTGAGTCAAAACATCAGTTGTGAAAGGGCATAATGAATTGAAAAAGACTGAATTTTAAATTAATTTAAAGTTGTGAATAAGTATGCATAAACTTAAAAAGAGCATTTTTATTTGACTGGTTAAAAAATCTTTCGCTACCGTGTAAAAAAAAAAAAGATCATTTTATTAAAAAATTAATTAAAGCGTATACGCATTGCCTCAATTCATTTTTTTTTTTTTTTTTTTTTTTTTTTTTTACTTAACCTGTTTTACATCGTTATTTTACGAGCTTTTAGCTTACAATTAATTTCTCTCAAAATCTTACAATAAATTTCAACTCATATATTTCGAATTGTTTCCGTTCAAATTCTTCAGACTAGTTCATACTCGTTGATAGTAAAATACGCAAGCATTGTTAAGGGGCCTGCCTCCCGAGGTGGAAGTCCCATGGCAGAAATATGTCTTCATGTGTTAAATATTGTAATATATATATTGTATATTACTTCCTTCTGCCAATTCATTTTCGCTCAACTTTTATTCAAGGGTTTATAGTGTGTATAATACATTCAAACATTTTGTAAGCTATAAAACCGGAAAAGGTTCCAAAGGCAATATTATATATATCTGAGTTAAATTTGTCGATTCGTTTTAAACCTCTTCTGCCAAATGGATTTAACTACAATTTTAAACCTGAATTTATTTTCAATAACGATATAGTACTGAAGTATTTTCATGGATTTATCGTTCGTATGAAATATCGCTATTATATTATATTTGGCTTAGGTAAATCAAAAATTTAATAATTTTTTTTATCTCAAAGGAAATTTATTTAAATTTTTACATATATAGGTTTACCCTTTAAAAAAAATAAAATTTCTTAACTCGTTTATTGTATATTTTTTTATTATATTTGTGTACGATTTCCCAAACAAAATACAGACAAAAAAATACTTTTGACCTAAATATCTTCAGAGAAATATCACTACCAAAATATTATTACTGAAAACTTGGTTCTTGGTCATTGTTTTAAAACAATATATGATTCTAATTTGATTCCAAAATACAGTCATTTGAAAAAGTTTAAGACCAATAACCGATTTAAAGTATTTTAACGCATTGCATCATTTGCGCAGATTTTTGCGTCATCTTGCATAAGGCGCATTCTACTGCTATAAATAAGGGTGCATGGCACGTTTATCGCCAGATGTTTATTGGATTTTGTCGTAGATAATGTTGTGCGATTATTGTATTGGGTAAAATTTCTTCACTTACTGTTACAAAAAGGGCTTAAATATTGAACCTGCATAAAATATGATTTTCTGAACGTCAATTAAGTTCGATTGTAAATGTGATCAAGACAGCTGTGCATCAAGTTATCAGTAAATTTAATATTTCGAGAAAATTTCTGGACCTTAAGAGAAGCGGCCACAATAGAAAAACGAGTGCATGTTATGATAATGTGATAAGAAAGATGGTCATACGAGATCCAAGAACATCCTGCAATATGATTAGATATTATCTGGCTGCAAAAGGCGCCAACGTCAGTTTGTGTACTATTTCATAACGTTTGACCAAAGATTTTAGTTTATCATCCCATAAAACTGCAAGGAAACCTCGACATACTCGAAGTATGAAAAAGAAACGACTCGTGAGGTCCACATTTTTAATCCGAAATTTTAAATTTATAATAGCTTGATGAAACGTTGTCTTGCTCACATTTGCCTGCCAAACTTATTTGACGTTCATTAAATCCAATTTTATGCAGGATCAATATTTCTAACCTTTTTGTAACAGTACGTGAAGATTTTTTCTCCATTACAATAATTACACAACACCACTGTCTACGATAAAATCCAATAAATATCTGACCATAAAAGTGCCGGGCACCTTTATTTATAGCAGTAGAATGTGCCTGACGCAATTACCACATGAGATGACAAAAAAAATCTGCGCAAATGATGCAATGCGTTAAAATATTGAAAATCGAAAACTCCTCTTAAACATTTGCAAATGACTGTGATAAAAAATTCTTTTTAAGATTTAAGTGATTTCATGCCATATGACGAAACGAAGAAAAAGTATTAGTTTGCAGATTTTTTTCTTAAAATATAAAACCTTATAAAGATTGTTTTGAATAATTATAGTGTGACAAGAAAAACACATACGTACAAAATATTGCTAAAAGTCCTACAGTAAGAAAAACTAAGAAAAAATAATGAATTATGATGTAACTTTCCCCATGATGGCTCAAATTCAGTTGTAACATATTCATTTTTATTACTCTTTAATTATATACGTATGTGACTGCACAATGAATGGCAAATGAATGTGTTTATTTATTATGTCAATTAGTGTCACATAATATTAACATTAACCTAAAAATAGCATATGTGTTCCTTTCATATTCTATATATTCTGTGAAAATTTAATGAACTTGACTCCCTAGTTATTAAATGATTTATGATTAAATTATACCATTATAATACATAAATATGCAGCAATTATAGCAATTTATGCATAAACGTATACAAGAAAAGAATGAAATAAATCTTGCTTTAACTATCTCTGTTATCATTGGCTATTAAAATATTTCTATTTAACACTATAAAATTGTTTAATTCAGGTTCTAGTTGTTGTACGTATTTTGTGAATAAAAAAGACGTTTCTGAAACTGGCACTATTTTAAGTATTACAAATTTATAACATACGATAAGCTTTTTAATTCGATATTAAATGTTGCACGACTTGATCTATTTTGAGTCCTAGAAATAGAAATATAATTTGAAGCATACAGGTATATCTTACTATGCCTTGAGACACATATTTTCGTGTAGTGTTATCGATAACTAAAAAAAAAAAAAAAAAAAAAAAAATCGTAATTTCTTGAAGTGATAGCATATTTTATTTATTTATTTTTTACTATTTAGCTGTGTTTCATTATAAATATTTCTTATATAAATTAAAGAATAGCAAAATAATAAAAAGGTATCACAAAAATAATTCAAAATAATGTGAATTACATTTTTTGATGCTACACCTTAACGATAAAAGATAACATATACCCATTAATTTCCTGAAAAAAAAATATATTTGTTTTATTTATAATGTTATATTTAATATTTTTTGTCGCTTGTTCCCTCTAGGTAATTAGGGCCGCGGTAGCCCGGTCGTTAGGGCACTGAGCTCGAAATTTGGAGATTGTGTCTTCGATACTCGAGCCGGTCAAACACCATCGTGTACTTTAATCGTGGCTAGTGCACGTAAAATCTGTCATGGTCGCAATGACCTGCATGGTCCCATCCAAATTATACCTCTGAGGATCACCAAAGTGAGGGAACCATCTCCTTTGTGCGGGATCAAAATTGTGATAACATGTATTCGGATCATCCCCAGGAGCGCTTACCAGACCGTCTCAAATTGCTCATATCGCAGCACTAGCAAAACATTAAAACCCAACCAAAAAATCTTTACTTAATAAATAAACAAGAAACTTTTATAAAATATTATATACTTTTTTTTTAATTCAAGCGAATGCTACAGCAATTAAGAATGTATTGTTAATCTGAAATGTGAATTATAGAAATGATATACCATACAAAAACTTGTACCAGATAATTGATAAGAAATTATAGCTTCAATATATTATCATCATTGAGTTACTTCATTTATCAGTTTACTGTTATGCAATATACATTATATTAACATAGTACAGTAATAATCGATAAGTTTTCCGATAGTTTTTGTAATCAGCAGCTGTTCAAGAAAGTTTCTTCTTTTTCTCAGATATTTACTAATATGGCAATACTTGAAATTCGTTCTTTGAACAGTTTAAAATATAAATATAAACAAATGATGCGTTTCTTTTATCTGTATAATACACTGAATATTTAAATACTGTTTATTTTAATTTCATTAGTAAAATGATTCAAATTAATACCTATTTTTCTAATTTTAAGAGAATTTGACAATTTTTATTGTAATTTGTAAGGACAGTTAACATCTATTAATATATATAACTATGCAGCATAATTTTTGCATAATGTTTCATGTTTTTAAAAAGAAATTTTATTATCAAAACTTTAAATTTCAAAGTTTTTAACGACGAATTTTTTTATCTACAGATATATATATATTCAAAAGAAAATCGTGTTTTCTTTACATGAATACAATGAATGTATCCATTTAATAAATATTTTTAGGAGTATAATAATGCAAAGGTAAAAATAGCATGGTAGACTTTTTTTTTAAATCATTATTACAAGAAAACTTGCTAGCAATAAAACCTAATTCCTTTCTTATAATTGTAGGCACTTCTGTCTTTTTAAAACCGCTATTTTAATACCGTTAATTTTGTGTTATTTGACTGCAAAATTTTCTTCTTTAATGAGGAAATTTTTTCTTTGGAAATAATTGTAATATAAATTCAGAAAATTTGGCATTTATGCCTTCCCATTAAAACCATATTCATTCTTTATTTTTCTATTATATTAACATTAAATTCCAATTAATTATTCTATTTAAATATTTTTTAAAATAGTTATAAAATACTTATGGTCTTTGTGATGCGTTTGACATATATACTTACACGCACACACACACACACACACACACACACACACACACACACACACATATATATATATATATATATATATAAAGAAACGGATTTTCAAAGCACTAACTTCACAACATTCTATGGATTTAAAATAATAATAATAAAATGTACAAAACAATTAACAAAATTTTATTGAATAGCAAGTGTTTTTCCTTACATTTTAATTTTCTAACGTATGGTTGGGCTACAAATACAGTGAAAACATTTACAGTGTAGAAATGCAGTGCAGAAATTTTCGCAAATCTGTCTTCTATTATAATCAGATTTATTCTATATTTTTTATTCTTATCTAATGATCAGGTAATATATATGCATATATATTCTGGTAAAAAAAGAAAAAAAAAAAGGTATTATAATATTAAATAATATTATTATTATTAAATAATAATAATAATAATAATAATAATAATAATAATTACTACAAAGTTTTCTTTCTTGATTCTTAATCTAATAAAGTATAAAATCCCGAAATTCTACGTACCATTTAGAAAGTAGACTAATCCTTCATGATTTACACAACAATTGGACGATTATATAAATTCATATATTCAAACTGCAAAGCATTTATGCACATATGTATGACAATACGAATAATATGCTTCTGTGTGCATAAGAAAGTGGCTTTATAGATTATCTGTATTATGTCTGATGATTTGAACGTGTCATTCTCCTTTGTACATCTATAAGTATCATATTTCTAAATTCAGCTCTTAATATTCCGAATGGTAATATAATGATAGATTATACTGCCCTGTGTGAAAATCGTCACAAGTACCATTTTAATAAATTCTTATGAAAAATGACCTTCTGAATCCGAATATGATGCACAGTCGGTCGTATCACATACTTTTTTTTTTTTTTTTTGCGGGGGGGGGGGGGGGCTTTTAGGTAGTTTTATGGTTATGGATTTGATTTATACTACAGAAAGTGTTATTGTAACTGTTAAATATCTTCTGATGGGCTATTAAGGTGAAACATTCTAAAACATGATCATTTGTAGAAGGGGGGGGGGGGGATTTAGGATACGATTTGATTCTGAAATTATAAATTACATATATTGGATTTTATTAATCTATTATTATTCTTTTTCATTATATATTATATTTTTATTTTGTGTGCGCGTTGTTTGTTTCTAACCAATGTTTCATGCATACGCATATCAATTCAAAATTTGGGAGAGTAGTTTAAAGAATTTGTTGTATAAACATTAATTAAATATAGAAGTTCCATTTGAAGAAGATTATATTTAAAGTAATTCACATTTAAACATAATTGGGAATGATAATTTATATTTTTAGCAAGCTTTAAACTTGTCATGAATTTAAATCATTTTCTTTCTTCGAAATCGGAGCCACAAGGAGCATTTTTAAAAATTTTCCAACACAAGTAAAAAAAAATAATAGAATGTGAAAACAACTAAATAAACTAAATAAAAAGAGAAATTATTCCAAGTTAAAAAAAAACACGTCATGATAGAATGCAAAAACAAAACAATTATATAAAAAGAAAATTATTCCAAGAGCTAAACGGCGCCTTGTCAAAGAGCTAACTTTTTGAGCAAGGAGGATTAATGAATGTATGTAATCAACGTCCGAACACGTGTTTTTAAGTTTTAAAACAATGGATATTCACCTTCCAAATTAAATTAATTGCTATCAAATCTCGGAACATTGATAAAAATTGGAATTATCTTAAGCGTTCCGTGAAAACTGTAGGTTATTTAGCAATATGGTGGTTATATTCGGATTCAAGAGCTCATTTTACATAAGAATCAGCAGAAATGTTATCAGGGCTCATTTTCTTTCCTTTTTACAGCACAGTTTTATCATTCGCTGCTGTTGTAAATGTGGATATTCAGGCATTTTTAATGTTATGCTTTTGGCCTACATATTCGAGTTATATATATACACACACATATATAATATGTTTCTGTGTTATTTAATATATTGACCATATTCTAACTAACTACATATATAAGATATGTTATTTCATGCAACTAAAGATAAACATTATACAATAACTATAAAGTTTTAATTAAAAAGTAAAAGAGAAACCTATATTATAAGGGAAATTTTAAACTTCGTTCGACCTTATTACATTAAGTTTTATGATATCGTGGTCGCAGTTTGACATATTAATGTACCAACGTATTTAAAGCGTCTAACCTACGGGCAGATATCATATAAATTTTGTGATTTTCAGATTCCCCACACCTTAAAAAACCACACCAATAAAAGTTAAAAACAGATATATAAAAATTTGCATGCTAACCCAAGTTCCCCACGCCGGTAGTACGAAGGGTAACTAAAATTAATCTAATTCTCGCTTTCACGATTTGGTGTTTTCATTCTTAACATCCTTATAAATAAAGATAGAAATTTTTTAAAACATAACAAGTTTTTAAATTTAATTAGAAATCCTTTTAAAAATAATTTAAAAAGCTTTAAAATATATGTCTAATGATAACCTCAAAGTTTGTGTAATGTGGCTACATTAAACGTTTAGAGACGTTGCCATAATCGCCCCAGAAAATAATCTGGCGTGTCACTCACTCGACTTTCTCTTACCCTGAAATTTAATACTATAATTATAGATTGAAAGTAAAAGGTAAAGGGTGAAAGAACGTTATGTAAATCTATGTTAAAACAATTCAAGTTAGGCTTCAGAACAACTTTATTTGACAAATCAGTCCATGTGAAGGGGGCTACGTTTATTATTGTACCTCGTTTTTTTACATTTATATAGAATTCAAAAGTTTATTTTAAATTATTCAGACATCTTTTACACGTAACATTCAATGAAACTTATCAATCTTCATCAAACTTTTCTACAAACAACCGTATTAACTTTAAAATATAGCATTTGGATTGCCTAAATTTTTTTGTTATCAATTCATTCTAAGACATAAAGACAAAGACCAAACGTTAAAAACTCTACTTCAGTATTCATGGAGCCTCAAAACGTGTAAATACACAAAACTAATATTTTATCTTTATTAACCCGAAGTTTTTAACAAATAACTAAGATGGGATATTAATTAAATTAATAATTAAGATGAAAGAAATTTCGAATGAACTGAAATTTCTACCTTCGATTATTCGGCAAACACTGCTACCTCTCATGACGCAGAGGAGACTGCCCTCCGCGAGGCGATGCGGTCGTAGAACTACAAATGTTTAAAAAAAAACAGATTTTATTAACATTTGTGTGTTATAATATACTATAAAACATTCGACATATTAATCTTTTACGACAATTTTTTAGATTATTATTTTGAGTTATTTTTGAAATGTAATTTCAAGAAAAATCATATGGAGTAAATATGTAGTAACAACAATTTTTTAAATTATACATTAATGTACACTGCTTTCACATATCATATAACAAAAGATCCAATTTGCGGTCTCAGTTTCACATAATGTGGCATGAGCGTTTGAATATTGATGTACCTGGTAATGTTATCCGGCATTAAGGTTTCCATTGATTAAGAAATTAAGGGAATTCGTTTTGAGATAAAGCGAATAATCAAATTACCGCCTGTCAAGTTTAATTGCGTGTTTTATCTTCAACAGGATTATTAAACTAAAAGCATCGAATTTATTTCGGTTGATGTTCAGGTAAAATGACACAATTAAATGTCAGAGGCAAATATATACACATAAAAATTAAGTTACTACAATTAAATTCAAATATATATATTCAGGATGCATAACTTGATGTTTTTTTTTTTTTTTTTTTTTTTTTTTTTTAATAAGAAAATTGAAATAGAATCAATAATAAATATCAATCTTTTAAATAATGCTAGGGTACGTTCCGTGCGTATAAAATTATTTTTACAACTATTTACTTCCAATGTCATCTGCCACAAAAGTTTAAAAGTTATAAATAATTTAATATATTTTTTTTTTAATTCTTATTAAAAATTATTTTTATAGATATAGCATAAAAAAAAAAAAAAATATGACATTATGTGGATAATATTCATTACAACGTTTTTAACGAAATCAATTAGAATTAAGTAATTACATATAAATACTTTGAATTTTGAATTTTTTATCAAAATTCAATTTTAGAACTTCAATTTAATGGCAGGTTCGACTGTATGGAGGTTTCCATAATGTTTTTTTTTTTTCTTTAAATATATGTTTATAAATTAAGTGAAATATCCGACTTTTCTCAAACTTTTCCTTTAGTTATTAGATGTTACCACATATAAGCATCAGAAAGGCAATCAAATATCAAATGCTTCTAAATTATTATAATAGTATTTATTTTATTTTATTTTTTCTTTTTATTATTATTTTCTTTTTTAAAATATCAATATTTTTGAGTTCAGAGATTGGAACTCACAATTTAACCATTTGCGGCGCAGGGTATTTCGGATCATTTAAATTACACTGCCACCGGGATTTACTAACACAATTAAAATAAAAGTAATTTTGAATTCTCAGGTTAAAAAAGGGGAACTTTTCTACAATTATATAAATGTAAATTTTTGCTAAAAAATATCCGGGATGAGTTTTTGCACTTGAGAATTAAAATTAAGTGTTCCATCAGCGGGAACACTGCGACTAAAAGGGTTAAACTATGTTACAGATTGGTTAAATGACACTGCTAGCAGTTATTCTGCTTTGCCAGAATCAGAATCATAAGTTTTAGTGGGACAGTTTTTTCAATATATATATGTATATATGTGTGTGTGTGTGTGTGTGTGTGTGTGTGTGTGTGTGTGTGTGCGTATATTAATGGACATGTTGGAGAAAGCAGTATGATACATGTCCGGTTTTCGAATCAGGGTCTCAAAAAATTTTGTTCTGGTTTGTTTATTACTGCATTTTCGTGTGAAATAGATTTATCAGATACAATTTCAAGAATTCTTAATGGCGTTAAGTCATCTTTCTTAGTTCTTGAAAAATTTAGGATTTGGTTATGTAAGATTTATTATTGAATTTAAGGAAAAGTTACATTTTCTCAGTAATTTATGGATTATAATAACAATAAATTGTATGATTAAAAAAATCCTGACAGTATAGTTATTTAGAAATAAAAAAAGAAAAAAATGACTTAACCCCTTTTGGGACAAAACTATGACTTACTCCCTTTTGGCACAGACAAATAACGAAATGAAATGACTTACTTCCATTTGAAAGTAATGCAGGTATTTTGTTTTTCATGTAAATACAGTATAAACTATAGCTATACAATTTTGAAGGTAGTTCATTACTACAAATCTTCATTTACAAATTCTATCTCTCCATCTTTATCTTTATTTTCACTTATGTTAGGGTTAGCAGTATCGATGCAAGATTATTCGTATAAATAAAAACATCCGTGCAATTTGTTAATTCCCAAAGCGTTAAGTAATTTTAAAACATCTATTTTTCTTTGCTTTTTTCATATTGTTTTTTGTTTTTATTTCAGAAATGGCACACGGGAGAATTTTTTCCCCCTCGTTTCAGGAACTTTTGACGGCAAAACAAACCATAGTACGTTGTCTTGATTCCCACATCTCGCTCCGTAATTTTTAGTATATTTTTGCCTCTGAAATCAAGAAACCTTGTTTGCTTTTCAGACGACTATGTGCAAAATGTTTCCAATCTAAAATATTCCACTGCTTCTTATACTCGAAAAGATTTCCAACCTTATAGAAATGTTCCAAATATTCATTAGAGCGTAAAATTGTATCCACTTTCTTTAAATTAGTCTCCACTCGGCCGAATGTTCTATCTGCTGGAAAGTAGGAGTGACCACGCACTGGTAAATAGTATGTGAAGGTGAGATCCTTTTGAGCAGCCGCTGCTGAAAGCATTCCTAACATGGTATAATTTTTATTTGTGTGGTAATTCCTGATTTTGCATCAGGTCAAATCATATTCTAATTTCATCCTCTCCTGTCACGTCAGTGAAGAAAATTCATAGCGAAGAGAGTCCATGGGATACTTTCTTAGCCAAAATAGTTGAACATCTAAATTAGAATTATCATAAAGAGTAAATAAATAGAAGAGATTAAAAGCATGAAAAAAAAAAAAGATTTATATAATTAAAATTAAAATTATATATATCATGATTTATTAAAATTAATATAATATTGAATTTAGAAAATAAAAACCACGCGCACGGGCAGGAAAAAGAATAATAAGAAAAAGGAGATCATAGGAAAACGGTTTAGTTTGGTTTTGGAATTTATTTTTTTATTAGGATTTTTGAGGAATAATGATAGGAACGGAAAAACACATAAAATTTCCTGGAGATCTTTTGAAAGTGAAATCTGAACTGATGTGATTATATTACTAGAAGAATAAATTGAAAATAGAAAAATCGACATAAGTTATTTTCAATTAAAGTTAAGTGTGCGACATCTCCTGTAATAAGTTTTTCCCCTAAAAGTGAATAATTTTTTTTGCTCCGGTGTTTATGAATAAAACGTTAGTTTAACAGGGTGTTTTCTTTTTTCTGTACATTTTTCTGAATTCATCTCTATTTTTTTTCTAATACAGAAGGAAAAAATGTCTTTTTTCGGGGTTCCAAAACCAAGATTAAAATATTTTACAAACACATTATAATAAAGGTTATAAATACATTCCTCCTTATATTTTTCTATTGTAAAAAAAAAAAAAAAAACTGTCTCAATGTGACAATCTACAACAACATTCTTTTCTTACTTTTGATTTTTCACCCAATTTCAGACAAACCACGTGATCTCAAGACACGCTACAATTGGTTAAACTTGACTTAATTCTTTTTGGAAAAAAACACGGATTTCACTTTCTGTTTTCATTATGACTAAACTTTGTTTAGAACTTCTACTTATTAAAAATATATTGTTAGACATGTGCTGCAACCTTTTGCATCGAAAAATTATTTTTTGAATTTTTTTACTTAACGCCTTTTGGAAACAAGCTCTTCATTTAATGAGTGCAATGTGTTCTTTCAAAAAATGTATAAACCATTCAATTAAGCAGACAGAGCATTTTGATATAATCCTTTAACGTTTATTGGTTTAGTATTGAAAAGAAGAAAAAAAAAAAAAAAGAAAAAAGAAAAAAAAAAATTACGTATTTTTTTTTTCTTGTTATTATCTTTTCGTAAAATTTTGTTCTTTGTCTGCTTACCTAATATAAACAGATTAAAACAATTTTATCACAATAGAAGTAGATAAAAAATAATGAATATAAGACGAACGCAGTAATAAGTTTAAAGTCCTTCATGGACGCGAGAGCAGCTTTCTGCTTTAATGATGCACTCATACCTAGATTTCACCCTATGAAAGGGTCTTCTATTATATTTACCATAAACAGCTATTGAGAGTTTTTACAATTTATAATATTTACTTATAAAATTACTTATATATTAAATAATTAATATAAACATATGAATGTATAGATTTTCCAAATGTGTATCTTCATTCCTCGAAGACCGCTCTATTGAATTTGGGGAAAGTTTCGATTTAAATATTTATTGAGGTAAAAATCCGATTTGACTTATCCGCACCTTTAGAAAAATGTACTTTCTGTGTTAAACCGTTGTCCACTCGTTGCACAATATAATAGGGTGATTGCCAATCTAAAGGGTAGAAAACGAAGACAAATTTGAAAATATAAAAATTTTACCAAAAAAATTTGAAAAAATTCCTTAATTCCTTTTTGACAACTATGAATCTAAATTACTTGATGAGCTATCTCGTTAGCTATTTTTTAGTTGGTAATTAATTAATTTCAAAATTAATGTGTCAACGGAGCGGACATCACTGACCACGGAGTGGACACTTATAAATATCCAAACCTGAAAGTTATTTTGCAGCTGTATCTTTTCATCCTTATTGTTTTACTTGTGTTTTAGAAAATAATCAACAAATATTTTTACTTTAATTGTTTTGAAAAATGAAAATAACAGGAAAATAATTGTTTGTTCCGCATATTCTTTCTTTCTTTCTTTCTTTTTTTTTTTATGTGATTGATCTAATATGTTGAAGACACTTGTATTTCCTTGCTATTTTTCCTGTTAAAACTTCGAAGATTTCTTTAAGTTTCTTCTTTGATTTTGCGCCTTTAAAACTTTCTTTTATTGGCTTTTTTATAACCTCTCCAAAAATAATACATTTCTCAATTTCTTTTGAATTTGCTTCTGTGATAATTTTTTTCACTTTTCTCTTGGGTTTTTCAGAATCAGTAGTATTATTTTTTGACTTCACATCCTTAGATCTTTGCACATGCTTTTTGTGTTTTTCAAGCTTCCTAACCAATTTTTTGTTTTCTTCACAAAGCCTTTCACTGTTCTTTTTCGACCTTTTTCTTCCACTTTCTAGTCTGCTAGATGATGATACAGATGGTTTTGTTTTCAGAGATGGATTAATTTGTGGTAGTGTGATGTTTATGGCTGCTGAACGAGGTGTCTCAGGAGGTGTATCATCTCTGAGATGTTCTTCAAAGATTATTCTGTTTCTTCAATCTCTCCCTTTGATTTCTGTTTTAGTTCTTCCATTTTTTCCTAACACTTCATTTCATTTGTTCAAACATTTTAACTACAGTATTCTTCCTTCTGTGATATATTTATCTTTCTTTAGCTTTTCCTTCTTCATGTCTTGCGGGATCATTTCTTATGCTCTTATTATACACAAAGATGTTTCACGCGACTTTTATTTCATCCAATTTTTGCTCCAATTTTCGAAAGCTGTAAACCGAAAGAAGGTTACAATAGTTGAATCAAAAATTGTTCGAAAAACTGGTTTACACGGTGTACAGTACATGTCAAGGCACACCTATTTATCTCTGTTTTAACGGGGACGACATGGGAGAGCGAAGAGGAAAACGGTGAATGAATTCCCGCCGGCGCTGTCATTTCTCGGTAAATAAAGAGCTTTCTTCTCACTGGTTTATCACAGTCTGACTTGCCAGAAAAAAATTGATCGTATTCCCAATTCCTATTACACTGGGCATTGACGTGATTTGAGCCAAATTTACAATTATCTCAAAAGTTGTGTGAAAACGTGTTGTGTGTAATAGGAGCATTAGTCTGTCTCTTGCTCTCTGCATACTTTTTCTTTTTTGTTCTTTACGTTTTTCTGTAGTTTGGCTGGGAAGTTTCCTTTTCTTGTTATTTTTCTTATCTTTTTGATTTTCAACTCCACCTAATTTTCTTTTTGACTGAGTTTGAGCGAAGATTTGTGCACATTTGTTTGTCCTGCATTGGGTTACATGCGAATTTCCATTTTTCTTGAACAGCATAATAAATTTCTGCAAAGAAAATAAATATATATATTAAGTATTGTTTATATATATATATATATATATATATATATAAAGTTATTCAATTAATAAAAATACAAAACAATTTTAGTTTTGCTGTAAAACAAAAATATTTTTATTTATTTTTTCTTCTGAAACTAAATTTAATTATATTTTTGCAATTATTTTTCTAAAGTGTTATGTCACCTTTTCTACATTTTACCTTTAAAATTAAAAAGAAAAAAATAAATTAAAAAAATAAACGGATAAAATTTATTTATCAAATTTATTTAGATTATTTTTCAAATGTATCTATTTTTAAGATTAATTTTGAGAGTATCCACTCCGTGGAAAGAAGTGTCCACTTCGTGATCAAATGATGTCCACGGAGTGGAAGTCCACGGAGTGGACAGAATGTCTGATTTTGAATTTCAAGGAACAAAGCAACAACGTCAGGAACAATTTAACTTTAGTGTTGAATTAAGTCTTATAATCTTTAAATGTAATAATAATTAGATAATAAATAATCCTTATAATTACTTGTATACTTCTGACCACGGAGTGGACTGATGAGATAGCCAAACAGAGGTATCACAGATGAAATCTATTTTAACAGAACGAAATAAAGCATTGAGTTCAGCACATGTAGGTAAAAACAAAGATGGCTTCCCCCTCTTTCTTCTCAGTTACACACTGGTGACAGACAGTGCCATCTACTGAACTTTATGGGAAGTTAAATAGTTGTCCACGGAGTGGACGCATTTTATTAGGGACATTTGTTATAAATTAATTAAAAAAACAAGATTCATTTTATAACTCTAAAATTTAATAAATATATTTTTAAGGATAATTATGTCCTGCTTAAATCAAAATGTAATTAAAAAACATTAATATTAAGCTTGAAAATAATGCTATATTCTGCAGATTTCCCTTGGGGACAGTCCACGGAGTGGACATTCCAGGTTTTATTGATCGAGTTCTAAGAAAAATAAATAACATTAAAAACTTTTATAATAATATTCAACTAGAGAAAATCGTAAGAAATAGCCTAGTTGTAAATTTTTTTCTGATTGAAAATCTTTTCTATTTTTGAGGGACATGGTTTCTACCCCTTATGTTGGCAATGACCCAATATAAATTGGGCTTACTCGGAAATTGGTGTAACGCTTTTGGGGGATTTTCATGTTGAGTGTTTTTTAGGATGAAAAATCACTTCACTTATCCTTTATTCCAGGAAAATTTCCATTCACTGTCAACCTTTCATCAGCTGGTTGTACAATACGACATACAGAAAATAGTTTTATTTATAAATGGATGCAAAGATCGGGGTTAAGGGATTTTTAGGATATAAAATAAATTATTCTTACCCCATAATCAGAAATATTAGCTTTCGCGGTTCAACCTTTATCCGCTAAATGCAAAATAGGGCAGATATGAAGAATAAGACACATAAGAAATGAATCTTAAAATCTTGATAAATGTTTGGGAATGAAAGCTTTTTGCGGTGAAAAATCTATTGGATCTTTTCACATCTTCGCAAGGGCTTGCATTTGCTGTCGACCCTTTCCGCCAGGTGCAAAATATGACAGAAAACTAGTTTTCTTAGAAATGTATCTAAAGATTATGGTTAAAAGTTATATTTAAGATTTCCTTAAGTTTACAAGCTGATCTGACTTTTCCTCCCAGTCAGGAAAATTATCGTTCGTTATGCATCTTTAAGCAACATAATGGAAAAAAAAAATGGCAGAAACTCGGTTTTCTATTGAATTGCTCAAACGATTTGATAAAGACGTAAAAGTATTATAATTATTATTTTTTTTTTCTAACTAAAAAATTATATGACTTCTGATTATCTTCTAGAAAATTCGTGAGTTATAAAAGAATATTGATTTGCTCAAAAAATAAATCAAACGATTTTGATAAAAGCGTGGAGTTGGGGGACTTTCGATATGACAAATCCATTTGATCTATTTACATCTTTAGGAAAGTTAACGTTAACTGTTAATCCTTATTACACCCGTTGTAATATATTGCAGAAATTTGATTTTATCATAAACGCATATTACAAAATATACGCTAAATTTTACATGAAATTGGATAAGCATTTTATTATTATTATTATTATTAGAATGAAAGGATAGTTTTTATAGCAATAGTTTTTATAGCAATATATAAAACGAAATTTGTACGGTTGTGTTTCAAACGTATCTAATTTCAGTAAATTATTTACGAAAAATGGAAATATCAAAATGAACATTTTTATTATTTTGTAATTTTATTGAATAAATGACTTAGAGGCTAAAGTACTGCAGTAAACTGCTACTGCACATTTATTTAGATATACAGTAACATTAATAATTCTAAATTTCGAAATTCTTGAACAAAAGTATTTTATTTAAATTTATTTAGATAACTATACCGAAGAACGCCATCTTTGTCTAAATTTAAAAAAACAAAATGTACCAAATGCAGCACTGCAAATTTCAATACACTCTAACATAGTTGACAGTTTTTGATAAATTATGCAATTCCTCAAGCGATTCTTTGTACGTCTCACTTTATCTGAAGAAGTACTTTGATTAAGATATAGTATAAAGCGCCGTTCAGAACATAAATCTAACATTTAAATGATCCGGAAATAATCTTAGTAAGTACTTATGTATTTTAACCAAGATTCAGTAAATTCAAAGCATATAATTACACAAAGCAAATCGTGGACATTTATCATAAGAATCGTCGACACTACGTCATATATCTCGCAGTTTAATGAATTAATCTTATCCTTATGACAAGCTATGTCATATTTAATAACTTACATTGGTATAAAGTAATTTCATAGAAAGAGCGTAGAATTTAGATTTATTTCGATTGTAATATTATACTCACTGGTGCAAAATCTTTTTTTTTTTTTTTTTTTTTTTTTTTTTTTTATATAACTTCTTTCGGCGATTTGATTAGTATATTTAAACTTATATCTAAGAATTTAATAAAAAAAAGTTACAGCAAAATCTTGGAAAAGAAAAAAACAATTTATAAACAGCTTTAGTGGCTGCTGTGCATGCATATTTTATTGCATAAAGAATGTGTGTATTTTATTCATAAAAAGGTATATCGCCGAAGTAATTACCTTTGCGTCGTATAGAATTCAGACTTGATAGCTGTTATTTAGCTATATTATGAAACTAAAAATAGCTTTTATTGAGTTTTATTTTTTAATGCAATATTTGTATTTCACAATGACATTTGTCCCTAATTATCCTTAATAGTAGCGATAAATCCCTAATGACAAACTTTTGTCAAACTAAAAATAGCTTTTATTGAATACGTCTTTTAATGCAACATTTGTATTAGTTCACAATCACATTTTTCTCTAATCATCTTTAATAGTAGCGATAAATCTCTAATGAAAAACTTTTATCAAATTAGCCAATTGAAGCGCAGATTTTCATATTTTTGGTTGGTTGGTTGGGTTTTACGTCGCACTAGTGCTGCACAATGGGCATTTGGGTACTGTTTAAATAGAGGGTTATCTAAAAACCATGGACAGAGCAATCCGTATCGTTTCATTATAATAAAATAATTAAATGTAATGGAAACAAAAAAAAAAAAAAAAAAAAAAAAAAAAAGATAAATAGAAATAATGCGATGAAATAAAAATATGCAAATTGATAATTTTCAAATGCAGAAAATATTCCTGTATATAACACAATGAAAGCTAGTTTATTTTCAAAAATTTAGCACAGTTTTGGGTTAAGTCATTTCTAAGCGGTCATAAAATTTATGTATATATAGTAATAGATTTCAAAAAGGGAGAAAAAAAATGATTTTCAAATTTAATTTACCCACATGCACACACAGAGGCTTCATATATATATATATATATGTGTCTATTTTATATGCAAGCAGTATCTTTAAAATAAATTTGTCGTTTTTGTCTGTATAGCATTATTACATAATTTCACTATTTCTTCTTCCAAAAATGAAATTTACATGTCATTTACATAGAATCATATAAATAAGGAAAAAAAGATAAAAAGTACGCTAATTGTTTACCAAACTCCTCACATAAGTTAAATTTTAAAATACAAAAAATACACTGGTGATCATATAAGTTTTTTTTTTCTTTGAAAAAGAATCCGAAAAATCTGATTTAAATTTACAAAATACTCGTGAAAAACTTTAAAAATCTTCTCTATAGGAATGTTTAAAGAGACAAGTTTTCGTATTTAATTTAACTAATTAAGCATTAGCTAATTGGACTGTAGAAACGTAAGTGGATAAAGTTTGAAATTATAATTAGTTTAATTACTTGAAATTTTAGTGTTTTTAGGAGTCAAAAAAAAAAAAAAAAAATTGTTTTCCCTGCTTGACTGAAAAAGTATGTCGTAGAAAAACGAGAATTCTTATGTTTATATACATTAATAAAATAAATAAATAAATAAAAATAAAATAAGATAAAATAAAATCCTAAGGTTTTAAAAGAGTTTTTTTCTTTAGTTTATTTGTAAAGTTTTAATGGGTACTAGCGCTACACTGTGGGCAATTGACAGCGGTCAGGGACTCACCTATAAAAGTAATCTGGAGATTATTTAACAAGGAATTTTAAAACGAGATACTTTTCATAAATATGTGTTTTTTTATAAAATCCAATATGTTCACAAAAATTTAAATAGAATAATATTAAATGGTTAAGAAATGCACCAACGAACTTTTATGTAATATAAGGTAATCAAAATTTCAAATAGCAAAGTAGGAAAAAATAGTGTGATGTCCACATTTTCACAATAAGTATGTTGGCTGTATCGATAAATCATTTTACCGATAAAAAAATACGTTTCAATACATTTAGTACACACCTTGTACTAAATGTACTATGTGCTGTAGTACAGTGCAGTATAGTACAGATTGTGTACTATAGTACACACCCTGTCCGTATACACAACCTGTACACCGACGATTTCGTAAATATCAATAATTTTTTCTTGCCCCAATCCCATGCAGGTTTGGCTTGATTTAGTCTGACCCGAAAAAACCCGGGTGTTTTTTTTTTTCAATAAAATCCACTCGAAAAAACCAAATTGTTTCTTTTTTTTTCAACATCCTTTTTGAAATCAAACTTTTGAAACTTTTGAAAAATTTAATAGTGCAACACTGTTAAGTAAAGTAGAAGGGCAATAATTAAAAATATTTTATGAAAATATATTGCTTACAAAAAAAAAATTAATCAAGATATACTAAGTAATGACTAAAATCCAGTTTTTGGTCGTAAAATGCAGATAAACAGAATTTTAAAATGTGTGTATATATACATATATATATATATACATATTGTCCATTTACGAAATTGTGATCCGAACGGCTTTGATATGAACGGCTTTGCGAGTGAGGAAGACACTGCCATGGGCAGCTGTTACTCGACCTGAGATCTAGACAAGTTCAACAATTTTCTTTTTAGTTTTCATTTATTAAGCTGTATAAAAGAAGTCATTTCTTTTTATACTAGCTTTTCCTGCGCAGAACATCTGCGTGATAGCACATACGTACATACCTAATGTGATTAAAAAAAAACAATCTCATAAATAAAATTCCTCAAAATTTTCAGCTTTTCCTTTTTTTTTTTTTAATATAAAGTTTTTCTCTGCTAAGTTAAAAAATCTCAGAATTTAAATAAATTATCATTATATTAAAGATCAATTATTTCCTAAAATGTGGCGGTATAAAATTACCATATCACCATGCGTAACACAATGTCCACAGCTAATAATATATCTACAATAAAAAAAAAAAAAAAAAAATGTTCATTCTATTCATAATGAATGAAAAATCTAACACACACGCACACACACACCCGCATATATATATGAGAAGCAAACATTCAAACCGTGTTTTCTCCTTCGGATACAATTCTTCATACAACACAAAAGCTAATAAATTAATAAAATAACTGAACTTAAAACCTAATTAACTTTTGTTTAGATGAATTACTATATACTAGGAAGATATGTAGACATATGTAGGAAGATATGTAGACATTAATTTTACGTTAAGTTTAAAGAAAAATCACTAACTAAAATTTGTATATTGCGGAAAAACACCGTTTGAATGTTTGCTCCTTATATATATGCATATACATATATATATATATATATATATATATATATATATATATATATATATATATATATATATATAATTCATATTTAAAAGATCTGCACGTAATACTCTTTTGTTAGTAAATATTTCTCGAGTCATAATCTTAGTCTTATTGTGTTTATAATAAAGTAAGTTTGTGATAAAAATTAGCGATCAAACTAGAAAAAAATATAGTTATATATAAAAAATGTGGATAGTGCTTTAATAACTTTGCTGCCGACTGTACTTGTACATAAAAAACTAAATTTTAGAAGTTAATACAGGTCATTCAAATGTTAAGTGTAATTTACAGTTATATTTTAATATTATTTAAAAATATTTTTAATGTGTTTGAACATAGTACATACATATAATAACAGGGTATTTGGCGTTGGAATATTAAAAATCCGAATAAACTACTACGTCAGAAACGCCCAAGAAAAAAAATTGCAAATGCATACAGCTGTTTCGGTAGCCTAAATCGTACAGTATTCAGTGCAAAAGGATTCTGAATCAGGAGAAGTGCTCGTATATATAGGAGAGGGGCCGGATTAAGTTCAACCAATAGGATTACGGGAATCCGGCCCCTCTCCTATATATACGAGCAATTCACCTGATTCAGAATCCTTTTTGCACTGAAGACGGTACGCTTCAGGCTACCGAAACAGCTGTATGCATTTGCAATTTTTTTCTTTGCCGTTTCTGACGTAGTAGTTTATTCGGGTTTTTAATACTACTTACATACATAAATTATTTATTGGTGTTTATTGAATTCATTTAATAAATTGTTTCTTACATAACCTATTTGGAATTAAAATAGACAGTTAAAAAAGAACTAATAGAAATATTAAATAAAATGTAATAACGTACTTACCATTTGTAATGTATTCATATGTATTAATAGTTGTTCAATGACTTGCAATAAAATTAATATTGCATTTGAATAATCAGGATATCATTGAAAATCATTCGAGCTAATGAAAAACTTTATGCGGATAAAGTAGCTTTTCAGTTCATTGAATACAATATAATCGCGAATAAAACAAATCGTTTATATCACCATATACAAATAGCTACTTTCATGGATTCGTATTTTAATGCAACGTTATCTGTTGCTACAGAATCTTTAATTAATTCTCAGTAAAAGGCACTTTTGTTTCCAAAACCAATAAGTAATCTCCACTGATTTACGATACGACATATCAAAAGTAATTAAAGCATTTACCTGCACAATAACGTATCCTGTGATGGGCTATATTAAACTCAAATATTCTGCATTGTTATCTTTAATGAGTTTAGTATTTTCTGTTACGGTTTATTGCGTAATAAGATAGGTCGTATAAATTTGCATCATATAACTGTTTCTTGTTTGTGACATAATATATATGCATATATATATATATATATATATAACGAAAGGGATATAAGTTCAATTTTTATTTTCTTTTACAATTTGTATATGGTAAAAAAAGTAATATTGTTTTAGGGAAAAAGTTTCTATTTTTTTTTTTTTTTTTTTTAATATTTACGCGTTTTTAGTTCCATTGAATCTGAAAAAAACTGATTTGTTGTAAAGGCAGTGTGTCTCTCTGTGCATTTGTCTGTTATAAGCATATCTTAAGAAAATATAATAACAACAGTCTCATACTCGGTATTCTAAGTCTGTATAAAATAGGAATGCAAACAAAAATATTCATTGAGACTAAGTAATTGTTTCGTGTACAGAGACATCCAAGAAAATTCAAACACATGACACGTATGGGTGAAATTTCTTAAAGGTGTAGCTTAACATCAGTGAATAAAATGAAATGAAATGTAATTTAATGAATATGTGTGAAATGTAAAAAACATTAATGGACATATATATTTTTATGCATAAAAGCATGTTTCCTGTACAATATGTTACGGAAATAAATTCACTGTTTGTTTATAGGACTAACCAAAAGAATCGGAGTATATTGAGCTTATAGATGAAAATTGCAGACAGTACATTGAAGGATATGCTATGTGTTTTTAATTTAGAGATATATTTAAGTATAGAATGTTGTGCATGTATTTCACAGACAATAAGTAAAAGTGTCAAAGAGCGAAAAAATTCTTTTTAATCCAATGAAACATTTGGATGTTTTTTACTACAATGTACCATGTCTAGGAATATTGTTTAGTAAAGGGAATTAATTTTCTCATACTTTTGCGGTGGATAAAGCATATTTGAAGTGGTTACTTGTTTTAAGATGCCCTGAATACTGAATCATGTTTTGGATGGTTGGTCTCTGTGTATCAACTGTCATAAACAAACTTACAAAAAAAAAAAAAAAAAATTCCAGATAATTCAGTTTTTGTATTTTGAAACTGATATGTGATTGTAACTTGAAAAGTTTAGTTTAGGCTGGTAAGTTTCAGCAATAGCGCGCTTTAAAGTTGCCTGCATAATTTAGAATAAACTTTTAAACTAAATAAAGCATTAAATTATTCTGAAATCTGTCTTTAAAATAATGATATGCATAGTAAGAGAAATTCGTGTGAGTGCCACATCATATTTACATATATCTACATCTATATAATACAAAGTATTTCCAAGTACTTTCTTTACATTACGAAGTTGGTTTTGATTTAAAATACATTTATACTTTCTATTTCTTGGTCTAAAATGTAAATCAGATTTGACATATTTTATAAAGAATACACTGTATATGGAGTAAAGTTATAAGCAATACCATAATAAGGTTCAACTTTACTTTTACGTTTTCTACTTGTTGTGATTACATTTAAGTTGCACCAAAATTTGCAGCTACCATACATCCACTCACAAAGGAAGTGTGAATCTGTCAAATTCCTATTGAAACAAAATCAAACTTAAATTAAAAAGCATGGGTTAAAGTCCAAGTCTGTTTTAACAACTCACCCGATGGCCAATATAAGACCTTAGAAAAGTTATTCCCCTTTTATCATAATAAAGGAAATAGAATTAGCGGGTAAGAAAGTGTGGCACAATGCTAGTGTGTTTCACCTGAGACAAAAAGTCATCAGTTCGATTCCCGATTTGATCGATTATTTTTTTCAATTTAAAGCATAATACCGATATTTGGCTCAACATAAACCAAAGCATAGTAAAAAGTTAAATAACCGGTTGATTGTAGTTTCTTCAAAAACACGTTTTTGTTCAAACTATCACAAAACATTTAGAAGAGTATATTTGAAAATTAAATTCACTTGCTAGTATTAAAGCCCTGATTATTGTCCGTTAACCATAATAAGCATAATATTATTTAACATCAAAATTTGGTTTAGTTTACAACTTTACTGCCACCATTTTAATCGTACTAGAAATAAATATGTTAATAACTTTAATTAATATTTCGTTACATCGCACACAATTTTCATTCTCCATGGATTCTTTCCCCGATTGCTTTTACGGATGATTTCATTAGAAATCGACCGATTGCAATTACGCAGTTTATCGATTTATATATGACGGAAAAGTTTTCATCACGATAATTTCATAAATACTGATATGTTTTGATTGAACATCGGAAAGTAGACTTATCTCAGAGAAATATTATGTATGGTAAACATTGTCAGTTATCTTGTTTTAAATTGTAAGCCATTGAAATTTTGAAAGTCAGATTAGGAAAAAAATGAAATAAGGTAAACAAATTTCCTTGAAACACATTATGCACAGTTAAACGAAAAATCAGCACCTGGTGTCATTTCGTTATTAACTAACGTACAAAAATCTCATAGATATTATTCAATGGAAAACAAAGAGTACTTTTAGAAAATACATGAAATTTTGAGTTATTTGTTTATCTACGTATTAAACTACACATATTTTTACTAGCACATATGGTAGGGAAATTGTTGCTAAGGGGTGGAATTTTCAAAATTGGATTTTGTTATATTTACTCCTTCTGATTTTCCCTGCCCCCAAAAATCATATTTTTAGCGGTTGGACTGACTATGCATTTTCAAATAATAAATCGTAAGGATACTGTTAATAAAATAAATGAATATCTAAAACCAATCAATTCAAGTAAATTTATTTAAAAATAACGCAAATATTTGATTTTTCCTATGTTTAAATGTTTTATATTAATCTGAATTTCATTTATTATATTAATTTTTAAATATATTTAAAAAAATAATTTTTGTAAGCAATTTTTGATATTTCTTTCAAATTTGAAAAGGAGTTTACAAGTAGATATTAATAGAAAAATAATTTTTACTTTCTGAACATTCATAAGTAAGGAGGTATTTAAATCATGACAAAAATTCGGCTTTGAGATTTTGGTTTCTATATAAGTTTTGAGGTGCCCTGAGCTCATTTTTGATGTTTTTACGATGACGTACATGTGTATGTGCGTGTGTGGATGAACACAATACGTATAAACGCTTTGTTCGAATGAGCTGGAAGTTTTTACGTTTCTTTCAGATCACCATAGCATGAATCCTATAGATTTTTGGGAATCCAGTACTTATATATTTTTACATGGATACAAAGAAAATTCTTACCATTAATGCGTAAGTGCTCAAATCTTTAAAATACGATAATGTCTAAATTCTTTATTTGATTGAGATGAAAATTTATATACATACTAAAAGACACTGTCACAAAAATTGTATGGATTTTGGTGTATATAACACTTATTCATTGTGCAGGATCACAAAGAAAAATTCTGTACCATTATGGCCTATGGGCTAAAATTATTCATAGTATGATAACTTGTAAACGCCTTATTCAATTGATCTGAAAATTTATATACATGTTGTATTTTACGAACGGTGAAATCTAGGAATCTAGTTTGGTGAATCTAGGATTTATAGACGTTTACAGATATTTATACACTTCGAAAAATCTTTATCATTGTGATCTAATGGCCCAATTTATTTGAAGTGCAATTTTGTTAATTAAAGTGATATATCTGGATAATGAAACACCCTATTAAAATTTTCTCATTTGATTATTTAACGACTTCTCTAGCTTTAAATTATTTAAACAAATATTAATTACTTAGTGTTCGGAAAGTCGAGTGGAGTCACTCCATATTTTTTAGTGCAATCGTAGATATATAAGGTGGACTACCAAAATGAGGTGCTGAGAAATGATTAAATGGGCATACTCATTTCGAAATAAGCAAATTTGTCACAGAAAGAAAAAAACATCTTTAACTCGTTTATGAATTATCACCTGTTTTCAAATTAATATCTGTTCACTTCATAATTTATTGTAAACATGTTGTACTAAAAGAAATTTTTTAGTACAGTTTCTATCAATATACACAGAAATTGTTTAAACATAGACTATATTTCATCAAATCTTCAGACGTATATTTCGTGGCAGTATTATACCTATACAGAATAGAATGTTTCAGATATGTTGCAAAAAGCTTACATTCTTTCAAACACATAACAAATTTAAGTATGCTCTCTGATACCTTTCAGATGCATTCACACATTTCGACATTTCATCTGTTAAGCAATTGAAACGTTTCTGTTACGTATCCGACTTTTTGGTTACGATCGCGGACATGTCTAAGTTTTTTAAACTAATCGGAAAGAAAATTGAACGTTTCGAAACGTTTATGAAATATTTCTAATGATTCGATGCTATATGACTGTTACGTATCTGGAACATTTTGTGTTGTTAGGGTACTGGTTTGCAAACGAATGCATCAATGAGAAAAAATGTTTCAGGCTATTGGATTCACGATGGACAATGCCAATACATTCGAATCTCGTTAACGTGAACACTGTTGACGTGAATTCCTTTTAACATGAACTGTTCCACAATCCACATCAAAATGAAAATGTCTTTAGTTATTTAAAGATTAGACATGTCTACGTTTACGTTTAGTTATTTAAATATTAGACATGTCTACGTTTAAGTTTAGTTAGTTACAGATAGCATGAACTACTGATTAAATGAATAAATTTCTGATCCCACTTGCGACTCACGTGTACGAAGTTCGATTGTAATTAGGCAGGTTAATATACTCTCTAATAAGCACATGGGTTATTATGTTTGAGCATATTTGCTTCGAAGCTATTTTGTGTATGGAACACACTCAAATTTGACAAAATTTTAATCATTTTTGAGTATTTTTGCTCCTGTATTATTTTTTTTCAATTTGAGCAATATTTAACAAACTATTTTTAATATTGTATTCCTCCTAAAATATTTTATGTATCAACTTAATTTTTTCCCGCATATAGTTTATTATATAGAATTATTTTTCAAAAAGTTAGAACTCAATGTTTGCTCCAGCATTTTCTAGACACACGAAAAAGTTTATGGTCTGAGGCGTTTGTAGTTTTTTTTCTAATTTCAATATTTCTAGATTTGTCATCTGTAAAATTTTAACTTGCTTTAAACAGTTGATTCCCATGACACTTTTTTTTTACAAAAATACTCCTTTTGCGTTTCTTTCATGCAGTATTTACGTTAAAAGAGAACATTTTTACTACAATATGTTATTATATTATTATTATATTTTATTTAGTTTTTTTTTATTGTAATACTATTATTGTGTGTGTAGAAAGTACTTTTTTTTTCCAATTGTGCAGGACAGGGGAAGTGTTTGTTTCTTCTTCCCAAAAGACCAAACATGAAGATGAACGAAAGCAAGCCCTGGAAACGTGTACCAGTTTTACATGTTTGGATCAAAGAGAAGGTTCCTACTTTAAATGATGCCACATTCAAACTTTGAGCTGTTATTTTGCAGAAAAGCGTAGCTTATATATTCGTTTTTTAAATAGAATAATAAAAAAGGTTTTAACTACGCTTTGGACATACTTTTTTCAACTTAAAATATTTACGGTCGCAAAAACATGATACCAATTCAATAGCATGGCAATAATTGAAAAAAAAAAAATACAAATGATATAATCATAGTGTTGCAAACAAAAATATGTCAATCTTTACCATATTGTCTCTATATTGAAATAAATAATATGCAGAGATATAACTGTTTATGGTTACCTCTAGGTGACTCTGGGAATTGATGAGTTAAACAAGAATATCGCAGACTATAAATTTAAAACGTTTATGTTTTATTATTCTATATAATAAGAAAATTGCATTTATTTGTAATATTGTTGACTAAAGCTGTGGGGCGCGCTGTGGGTGAATATATTTTTCGTGCTAGTTTTCCTGTTGCAGCAAGCGTAGATAGATCATATAGGCAAGCACAGGCATGAATGACAAATTCTAAAAAAATACTAAGCAATATTCGAAGCATTACTGAAAATCAGTAGCTCATACATTTACGTAGTGGTACCCGCATAAAATTCCTTATATTAGTCTTTTATTTATTATTATATTATTATAGTATAATTTATATTAGGACTGAGGGCCTATTAGTCTCAATCTCGGATTTTTGCGTTGTCGTTTTCGATAGTTGGACATTTGTCGAAATCTAAAATTTATCGAAAATATAATTGAATAATTTGAAAGCGATGTTATAATTTGACAAAAAAAAAAAAAAAAAAAAAAAAACTAGTAGTCCTCCGTCCTAAACTAAATTCTGCTGTTGCCAGAATTTCATCAAAATCTTTTTATTATTATTATTATTATTATTATTCAAAGAAAAAGAAAAGAAAATTAATAATAGTCAGTATCGTTACAAGCGATATCAAAAAAGTTTTTTTTTTTTTTTTTTTTTTATAATTTTGAATTAGGAAATAAGAAGTGTGCGAGCAATATGAAATAAAAATAAGTAAAAAAATTAATTTTTATATAAAACAAGATCGCGTGTTATCTTAAAAAGTAGATGTAAAATTTAAAGTTTAATTTTTTTGGCAACAATTATAAATTAAAATAAATAATTTAATGAAAGTTTAGAAGTTAGAATTTCTTTTATTTCTTTTATTTATTTATTTATATTTATTTATATTTTATTTTTTATTTTTAACTTATTTTTTTATTGATATCGTAATTTATAAAAAAAAACGTATTTTGAATACTTTCCTAATTTAAATGTGCTGTCGATTATCTACGTATACATATATATATGTGTGTGTATGTATGTATATGTATATCTATATATGTATCTCTCTCTCTCTCTCTATATATATATATATATATATATATATATATATATATATTAATTTTTGAATTATTGCTTTATGTAAATAAAATTCCAAGTCCAAAAATCTAATATTGTAATAAAATGATTTATTTACAATTATATGTTATATTATTGCTGGTAGCGTAAACTATTTAAGTGAAAATTTTAGTTTATAACCTCATAAATATTACTTCAATTAGATAAAGCACATTCAAACATTATGTGAAGGAAATAGTACATAATTAATTCCATAACAATGCGTTCCTTCTAAATGCCAATAAGCATCTTATTATTATTGTTCAACGCAATATATGATAGCATGAACGATTTTGAATTAACTTTTGTTTAATAGTATCCTTCCGAGGATAAATTGAAGTATATTAATGCTTTCATTTTGAAATACAGCAATTTTCCTTTAAAGTAATGTCAGCAATTATATTTAATAAGTATAAAATTATATGGAATTAATTTTATATATCTAGACTAAGATATGATTGTGTTACATAAGGAATGTAAGAAATTATACATTTTGTTTCAGTAACAAGTATTTGAAATGTATTTTTTGAAGATTTTATACATATTTCTCAGCATATATGTATATATTTAAAAAATCCATTTTTAAATATATTCATGGTTAGTAAAACATACAGAATTATTGATTCGAGGATTAAATATATAATGGAAATATTAATTAATATTTGATTCATTACTTAATTAATGTTGAATTAAGATAGTTTTATTATGCTTTTCTTTGATAAAAATAAAAAGCTATGAAATTTTACTTACACATTATTTTATCAGTATATGGACAATAAGTTTTTATTTATAAAACCGTTCATGGTATAAACTTATTTATATACTAAAATTTCTACTTGAAACATTATACCCCAAACTGTTTTCCCATTATATATAGTACCACGATAGCCCAGTCGGTAGAGCGCCGAGCTCGCAATTGAAAGATTGACGGTTCGAACCTCGAGCCAGCCAAAGACCGTCGTGTATACTAATGGTGGCTCGTACTCGTAAAATCTGTAGTGGCCTCAATGTTCTTCATGTTCAAATCCAAATTATACCTGTGAGGGTAATCAAAAAGGGGGGAGCCATCGCATCCATTTTGGATCAAAATTATGACGGCATGTGTCCGGACCATCCATAGGGGTGTGACCCAGACCATCGCCAATTACCCATTGCGCAGTACACGTACGACATTAGGTCCAACCAACTCCATTATATATAAATATTTTTATACTCAATTTTAATTTAAGTCTTTAGTTGTAAAAAAAAAAAAAAGAAATCTTTATTTTACGCGAAATTATTTATTGAAATTAACATTTAAAGTATAAACTTAAATAATTTATTACACACTGGGAGCTTTCTTTTCTTTGTGACCAAAAAGAACTGGAATAAATATTTGTCATTTATAAGATTTTTATATTTAACACATGCATATGCTTTGTTCAAAATGAAAGTTATCAATTAAGTTTTTCATTAAATCAGTGTTTATCTATTCAAACGCGATTTGTATAATTAGGAAAAGGTTTTGCTTGCTTACACAGTATTCTCTTATGAATAAATTTAAACACATCACACATTGAGTTAATTATCTATATAAACATTCATCACCAAATATTTTAATGATAAATGTCATTTATGTAAAGGAGAAAACGTAATTTGTAATCGGCTAATTTCACCTATAAACGATTTTATATTTCACATACTATATAAATTGTTGCACATAAACAAAATTCTTATTAAATGCAATAAATATAATTTTCTTGTACATTCAATCCAATAAATATTACAAAATATACTTAATCTAAAAAAAAAGAAAAAAAACGTAAATAAATTGCATTATCTGATTTACAGAAAATGCATTATTTTAATGCACATGGATGTAGCGATTGTTTCTACATTATTAATTTAAAAAAAATTCTTTGTGTCTTTTTAAAATCTGTAAAATCTGTTCAATGATAGATGCAATAAATAATAAAATTTAAATATTAATGATTAATGATTAACTAGCAAAGTATTTTAACATGATTTCTCATTAGTTTGATTATACACATTGAATTAATTATACGGAATAAATTATGTATTCTGTTATTCTAACACATTTTATTTATATTTCTGCCTCTTTTACAAATTAATCTGTTAAAAATGATTACTGTCGTTAACTTAATTGGAAGTTTTCACTATCATCGAAATAAATTGTGTTTGTATATATAAATATAGAATCGATGTGTGTACGTATTGGTATATTAATATCATTATATATATATATTCTTATTTTGAATATATATATATATATATATATATATATATATATATATTCTTCAACGTTATAAATAGACAGCTTTTGAAGAATTCGGTCAAAAATTTGGTTTTCTTATATGAAATGTAAGCATGTTTTTTAATAATTATGTATTTTATTTTTATACAAATGTCATTTGAATAATCTATACTAATATATAAAGAGGAAAATTTTGTTTGTATGTGGAAGTTAATCTCTGAAACTACTGAAATGATTAATATTTTTTTTTCACTAAACCAAAGTTATACTATCCTTCACTGAGAAAAAAATCTGTAACTGACATCTAGAATCTAAATTGTGGCTCTGGCAAAAATAGTTCCATGTCATCCTTATAAATTCTAGTCCCCTTGAAAAGCGAGTTCTAGAAGCGCCTATCACAATTCCAGAGCGTTTGCCTATATTCTCGAGGGCAAAGTTATTTAAAAATCTATGCAAATAAATGAGACTACGAGAGGCGGGTTTCTGCAACTATAATCTTGGTTTATTACCAAATTCTAGAATATCAAGCAAGAATTTCTCGCAATATAAATGATTCAGAATATTTAGAGTATTCCTAATATTGTTTCACCATATAGAATTGTGTCCACTAGAAATTCTCGATCATTTCGTCTATTCAGTTTATTGGCGTGCCTCATGTGCATAGCTCGGAAATCTATATTTCTAGTTAAGGGATTTAAAAAATAACCACTTATTCATTTTTAAGAAAGGCGGTATATATTTTTTCTCAGTACTGAGTGCTGTAGGCTATAGTTATTTTTCATAAAATATTTTTTTAAATTCGAAATTTTAATATTTTAATTAAATCTTCATAAAATTCATGAAATAAAAATGTTAACGGAAGCTGCTTAGCTCGTGAATGCCGTGGTTCCAAGGAAAAGCTTCGGTCTATGAATCCTGAGATTGCGAGATTAAACTCCGTCAAGGGAATTTTTATTTATTTATTTATTTATTTACTTTTTTAAATATATATATATATTTTATTTTTCATATATTATATAATGTTAATTATGCTTATGTTGATTATTCGGTTAATGTTATCTAATTTCTTCACTTTTCGAAATCTTGAATATTCTTTCTAGGAAATTCATCAGTTGCATTTAAACCGATATAAAATTCATCTATATCTATCTACACTAATATACAAAGAGGAAAAGTTTGTTTTCATGGGAAAGGAACTACTGAAACTTTTTTTTTTCGTTAATCAAAAACTACACTATCCATGAGTGCTACAAGCTGTAGTTAATTTTGATATACATATATATATAAAATTCGATATTTCAATATTTTAATTAGTCTTTCTATAATCTATACTAATATATAAAGTGGAAACCTTTAAACTTTTTGTGGAAACCTTTGTTTGTATGTGGAGGGTAATCTCTGGAATTATTGAACCGATTAAAAAATAAATAAAAATACAAAAATCACTAATCAAAATCCACACTTTTCCTGAGTGCTATAGGCTATAATTAATTTTGACAAAATGTTTTTTTTTAATTCGAAATTTCAATATTTTAATTAAAATTTTCGTTAAAGTCGTGAATATATATATATATATTATATATATAGATATATATATATAATAACAAAAGCCGCTTCGCCGCTTCACCTGCGAAAGCTGTGGCTCCAAGTAAAAGCATCAGGCTATGAATCCAGAAATTGTAGATTCGAACCTCGTCAAGGAAAAAAGTTTTTGTTTATATCTAAAATGTTTTTTTTTTTTTTTTTTTTTTTTTCTCATTCATTCATTATGTAATGTTAATTATGTTTATATTAATTATTCGGTAAATGTAATTTCTGTACTTTCCGAATTCTAGAATATTCTGTTCTAAAAAAATTCATCAACTTCATTTAAACCGACGTAAAATTCAGCTACATCTATGTATACTAATATATAAAGAGAAAAGGTTGTGAGATAGTAGTATATTAGCGTAATGCTACAATTAAAATTCGCACTTTGCAAGTAAAACATGAATACGAAGGTTTTGGGATTCAATTGAGTAATAGTTCTCATCCTAAACTAAAATTCTAATTGACATTATGGGTGAGTCCAGCCTCTGGAACACTTCGACCGATCCAACTGGGCCCTGAGGCATTTGATCCACGACCGGTCGAAAGCAGAGGCTGGGCAACTTCGATCCTTTTATTGGATCAAAATCAGTGCTGCCATCTGTAGGCTTAGTTTAAAATTAGCTATAGAATATTGTAAAGTTAAATGAATTAAAGAAAAATTTAATTCATTAATTAAAAATGTAATTTAATTATGAATAATAAAAAAAGATAGATGCATAACTCTCTCTATATATTTTCTGCATAGCTGGGTACATATGCACTGAAATACAATAATATTAATTATATAATTCTTTTTTGAAAATTATTTAAATAAAAAAATAATAATAATAAAATATTAATTTTAGAAATTTTTACAGAAAAAAAAAAAAACTTTTAAAATTATTTCCCTCAATTATGCATTATTGTATTTTAATGATATACTGTAAACAATTTTAAGTTTTATTTTGTGGATTTATTATCAAGCTAATTTTGTTGGAAATGAAAGTTGGAATGCTCATAAAGGTAAAGTTGGAATGCTGGTAAAGTTGGAAAAAATGGTAAAGTTGGAATGCTGAAATTTAAAACAAATATTTAGCATTCAAATATTGGATGTAAATAAGAAGTAGGTTCAAGTTTTATTATGATCTAAGGTAAGAAATATAAAACTATTACGCATTGCCAAAAAATTATGAAATTTAAATTTAAATCAATGATTACAAAAAAAAAAAAAAAAAAAAAAAAAAAAGATTTTTTATAACAATTTTTTAAATTATCATTAATTTGATTCAAATCTTTATTAAATTGGTTTGTTAAATTCAATTAATTCTGATTTCAATCAATAATATTTTAAATGTTTAATATATTTATGATTTTTTTTTTTTTTATATTATTATTATTTAAATACAAATTAAATGTTGATTTTTTAAAATTGTTAATTATTTTTATGTTTGAATGCTGAAATTTAATGCAAATGTTTAGTATTCAAACATAAAAATGTTTCATAAAAATTAACTGATCGATAAATTCCCAAAGTAGTTCACAAACAAATTAAAAATATTTTGTTGAACTCAAAAAAAAAAAAAAAAAAAAAAATGTTTGCAGGGAGCATTTTCAAATTTTATTTTATCAAATTTAAATAATATTCCATGAGTTTTAATTTGCATTATTGTATATTTCAATCCACTGCATGCATATATTTATAATTCTAAAACAATTATACAGTTATTTACCAAAAAAAAAAAAAAAATGCTTGTATGAATATTCGCGTTTCTAAGGACCGATAGATGGCGTAACCAGAGCAATAACCAATGTCCAATCATGGCAATGGTAAGTGGATCAAATGACTCGGAAAAATTTCTTGGGCGATTTGATCCACGACCGGTCCATGGAACACATTACACTGGACGACTTTGATCCAGACCGGTCGATGAGACTGGACGCATTGTTCCACGACCAATTGGATCGATCCTGGATCGGTCGAGAGCCTGAACCCTCCCTATGCTAATAAGTTTGAAAAGTGATTGATATAAAAGGAGAAGGAAGATTGCTTTTGTGTGTTAGTTGGAGAGGGAGTTGAAAGGCGATGTATTTCATAGTTGGAGTGAGTTAGTTGGAGAGTTATTGGAAGGCTAGCTGTTAGCGACTAGAGGTTATTTGGATGTAAGTCGAGTAGATAGCGGTGTCAGGGAATCCTCCTGCTATCGAAAGGTTACTGAGCCGCGAGGGTTAATAAAGTTAAATAAAGTGGTTGAGAGCAATTGCTGTTATCTATTTAAAGTTAGAATAGCTAGTATGGCTGCCCATTTGAACTTATAAAGATATTAAAGTCCAACGCCCACTTTTTTCTACTCTTTCCTTACCATAGCTCCAATTCAGCTATGACTCTAAAATACCAAAACGCCCGAAAAAAATTTTCCCCTTTCTCCTCGACAAAGCGAAAGTAATCAATCTTTGAATGGGAGGGAAGGAATCAAAATAGTATTAGTCTTTTCCCTGGAGTGGATCTAGAGGGAATTTTTTCCATAGAATTGCACCTAGCAGGAAAAAAAAAAAGAAAAAAACTTGAAAGAGATTAAAAATCCATTGCAATTGTAAATAGTTAACTTCTTGTTCGTATTGTGAAGCAGATTCTAAGAGAATGTTCAGTTTTGTTTGCAATAATCGTCTACATAGAAAATACTCAGTGAAACATGAAAATGTTTGAAACTGAGATTATTAAAAATTTTAGTTTGAGTATTGAGGGTACAAGTCTAAACATACTTTTGAATAGGAAAATAAGCATACAAAACTTAATAATAATAATAATAAAAGAATTTTTTCGGGTGATTCAAAATAAATCATTCTGAGGGTATTAAAAGCAACACTTTATAGAAGAAAGATATATATATATATATATAGAAAACTACTGAATTGAATTAATATAAGTAGTAAGCCCAGCGCTTTGGGTGACGGAAGTGACGTCATAGGAGGGGGGGGGGAAGCAGGGGGAGGAAACCGGAAGTGACGTAACGGTTGGTTGGTTCCTTGATCGTGAAAGATGACGGGGGTAGAGTTTCATTTTTTCCGTTGGCAACCTGGACTTCTTGTCAGAACATGTTAGGGAGGGGAGAGTTTTCTTAAAGGGACAACACAGAATCCTGTCAGAACATGAGAGAGAATGACGTCATCAACTGAAAAGAGGACAATGTAGTATATTTAGTAATTAATTTTTAATGAGTAGTTCATTAATCAATTTTAATAAGTAAATTTTATTATTGTATTGATTATTAATTAATTATTTAACTGACTATTTTAATTCGCTAGATTTTTTACAAAACGATATTGCACTGTAGGGGATTTGAACCCACCATCTATAGCATGCGAGACCAACGCGCTACCAACTGAGCTACGGAGACGTTACCTTGAGCTTTCTTCTTTATGTTTTCACCTCTTACGAGATAGGGGTGGGAAGAGGTTTTCCCCACATGGCTTTTAACTTCAAAGTATAGTCCAAGGAGATTGATAAATGACGTGATTTTTTCAAAATATTCATATGATATTGGTGATTTGTTCATGTTTGTGAAACATTTTTAAAAAATTAGAAAATATTGTTTCTTTCTTGAAAAAATATTAAAACAATCCCATTTTCTTAAAATTTTATTAATAATACGATCAGATTTTATTTTTAGACATGCAAAAAAAAAAATATTTTGCACATGTTCCTTATTTATTTTACGTTTTTATAAATTACAAAACATATATATATTATTTATTATTATTTTTTTATTTTATTTTATTTTATTTTATTTTATTTATTTTATTTTATTTATTTATATTTTATTTTTATTTTTGTGAAAAAAAGTTCAATTCTTTTTCTGGAAAATTTATAAAAACAATTCAAAACTAATGTTTTATTTTTTTTCTAAAAAAATTTAAAAAATTTTATTTTCTTACACTTTATTTACAATAGTAAAAATACTATCATATTTAATTTTAAAACATGCGAAATTTTTTTTTTAACAGTTATTCATTTTTTTATTTTTAAGTTTAATAATAATAATTTAAAAAAAAAATTAACAATTCTTTTTTTTTTTTTTTTTTTTTTTTTTTTTTCATTTTGTTAATTCTGTATTTTATTTTATTTTATTTTTTTATTTATTTTTTTTTTTTCTGAAATTTTTAAACTTTTTTTATTTTTATTAATGTAACTGTTTTTAGGTTATGTGAAATATTTTTTAAAAAATATTTTTTTCTTTTTTCAGTTTGTAAATTCTATATTTTCTTTTTCTGAATTGTTAAACTTTTTTTTTTTTTTTTTTTTTTAATTTTATTAATGTAATTGTTTTTAGATTTAATAAAATATTTTTTAAACATATCTCTTCTTTTGTTTGAGATTGTGAATTTTATATTTTCATTTTGTGAATTTTTTTAACTTGTTATTATTTTTTTCTTTTTATTCTTATTACTAATTTTTAAGTTAAAAAAAATATTTAATAAAAAAAATCTTTCTTTTTTTATTTTATAAATTCTTTTTTTTTCTTTTAGTGAAAAAATATAACAAAAATTACTTATTATTACTATTTAATGAAACTTAATTGTATTACTGTAATTAATATTATCATTATTTAGCAATATAATGAGATTTTTTATGCAATGTTCTTTTTCAGTTTAAAAAAATTATATTTTATCTTGTGAAAAACATTTTAGTCATTTATTTATTTCTTTAATGTAACTGTATTTTCTTACTCGCAAATTTTCAAAAAGAGTTATTATCATTTAATAATTTTGATTAAGTAAGGAATCTGTTTAATACTGTCATATTTTAAAAGATATTCTAAAGAAAAAAATGTTGAATGTTCTATTTTAAGGAAATAAAATTTAACTTATGCATTCTGCTAGATTTGCTCAGGGAAAAATTACATTGAGTGACTAAAATTATAATTGTAGTCCAATCTAAAACAGAATTCCACTCGGCATGTGTTGAACTAAGGGATTTCCTTATTACTATTATTATTAAATAAATTGTTTTGGTATTACTATATACCCATTATGATACTTTTTTCATCACACCACAATATAATTCATCATATTCACACAACTTTCCATTATTTTCATATTACTTCTTAAATATATAAATCTACTGAAACAGACACCGAATCTTCAATAAGTTAATTAGTTTTAAAATTAATTTATCTCTTTTTGGGTAAATATGTATGACATCTTCTATTATTTACACATAACTACATCAATATTCGAAAATAATAATTTGCGAAATTTTCTTGTACATAACAGTTTTTCATAATTCTGATAGAAATTTATAAAAATGAATTACCTTACAATGACCACCTATATCACTAAAGTCTTCAAAACACAAATCTTCATTCATACACATGAAATATTTTCATTATCTTATCACCTTGTTGACAATTCGAGTTCATGCTATCCTTTTTATTCAAAAGCATGTTAACAATTTAAGCCATGACACTTACCTATATTTCCATAAAGTTACAATTTAAATGTCCCATAGTTTTTACAATTATTTTTTAATAGCTAAAATAATAATAAAAGTGTTTGAAATTATTAGCTTTATAATTATACATTTTTAAAAATAACGAAGTTTTAGTACCATTTATAAACTGGAAATATATTGTGTTAACTTTCTTATACGATAAATAGTTTAAAAATAAATATTTACATAGTTTTTATGTTTACGATAGTTTTATATACAATGATTCATTAAAAAAATATATAAGTTATAACTGATACCTTTTTATTAGAGCAAGAATCTAACTAAATAACATTTATCTAATTTTTAAGCGATCAATAATAAAAAAGTGGCAGTACATTTTTTAAACAAACAGAACATTATATATGCATTCTTTAACTTATTAACTTAGACAACACATTCTGTTTATATTTGTACACATACATCATCTCATTATGGATTTTAACTTAAATAATGTTTATCACTGTGGTTTACAAAAGAAAAGAAATTCTACACATAAAAGTTCTAATTTATAAATATTTACTGATTAAAATAAATATATCTTATAATGAAAATCATCTTTAATAATGTTCATTAAAAAACTTAATAAAAATTCACAAAATTTTCTAAAAATATTTTTTTTTCACATATACAAATAAAAAATATTTTACTATGTTATCTGTTTTGACAATTTTTTATGTCTGAGTGATATTATTTTAGTATAAAGGAATTTATATCAGATATGAGATTTGTTGGAACTTTCAACATTTTTTGATAATTTTTCAGATATTTTGTTGTAGTAAAATTTATTTTATTTCTCATGCAAGCTGTCAGAAAACGCGATGCAATTTTTTATTTTTCTTATTACTTTTTCCTGTATCTGAGCATTCTACTTTCAAATATTTTCTAAGTTTAAATATTGAAAATATGGTACCTTGCATACGTTTCATTTCACTTTTGGGGAAAATCATCGAGTTTATTGAGAATATTAGAAAAATCGCACTATTTTTTAAATTTATGCACGGATTGCGAAATTTTTACCCATTTCTTAATATCCGTTATATTCCATTTAGTATGTTTTATGGAAGATCATAATAGCACACTTACAATAGAAAAAATAGATATAGAGCTCAAGAACTTTAATGAATTAAAAAAACCGCTTGCCACGAATCTTTTTTTTCTTTTCACTTGAATTACATTTTAATTTTTAAAAAGTTTCTTTTAAAATAATTTTCTAATAATCTTAACATGAATTAAACACAATCGATTATTAATTTTTCCGGCAAATTAAATATTTTGAACAAAGTTGACTTTTATGAAAGTTTTGGCGTAATACCAAATGAAATTTCGAAATACTGTTTTTAGGAAAAATGCGCTAGATTACTAATAAAATCATCCAACCTATACAGAAAAACGCTATGAATTTTTTAAATTGTGAATAATATGAAAAATAATTTATTGTAAATTGTGTTTATATAACTTAGTTTGTAATGAAAATAAAACTTGAACTATGGCTTTATGCAATTTTATTATTATTATTATTAGTTATATTATTAAATATGGAAGATATTATTATTATTTTTTCAGAAAAAAATATTTCATAAATTATATGCTCGAATGATGACCAAAAGCATAATATTTTAATGTGTCTTATAATTAGCTCTTTAACGAACGATAAATGTATATTACGTTAGATTTTCAAATATGTTTTTTAAAAAGTACATTCAATCGCATTTATTTACTACACATTATTATAAATGCAAAGGGAATATATCTATCATTTATAGACAGGATATTTTTTCTAAAGAATATTAACATAAACTAAAATATAATTTTTCACAAAGCCTTTTTGTCAAAAGATAAATTTATAAATAGTAATCTAATAAAGTAAATTTTTCCATTAAAATGTCGCATAAATAATAATTATTTACAAAGCAGGTTTTATAATTTTGCATTTTAAAAATCTATATATGATATCGTGCGTAAGTGTATGACTTTCATCATTGAAATAACGAAAGTTATTTTTAAATGTTTAAACTTCCAATATGATATTTCTAATAAGTTTAAAGAGTCGCATCTCCATTCATCTATTAAAATTAATAATAATTCAAATAAAATTATAAATACTCATACCCCAATTTTTTCTTTATCCTATGACTCTGCATTTTAAGGATTGGAAATCCATTAAGTGAATGGATAATTTATCTTTCAATTGAATGAATGCTTTACACAAGTTACCATCACTATCAGTAAATATTAAGTCTTTCATACAATACAGCTAAGATAACTAATAATTACAATTTCAAGTAAACAGAGGTAGTATTTTAGAAATATAGCACTTAGTAATTTTTTTGTTTTAATTGTTTAAATGCATGTCTGTTTTTTTTTTTTTTTTAAATAAAATATTATAAATTAGTACGTTTGAGAGATAAGGTTTTATTACATTCCTAATCAGTCACGATCACAATTAACTAACAATTTTATTTTGAGATAAAAACAATTCTTTGCATGGATAAATATTTAACAAAGGATTTAAATAAGTGAACAGAAAATAGTACTTTTCATAAGTACTTAAATACAAATGTAATTTTAAAATTCAAGATATATTTTTTAAAAATCAAATAATATATTTTTCTAATTTTATTTAAAAATAAAATAAAAGATTTACTTACTTTTCGCAAGAAATTAAATTAAAAAAAAATGTTTTATTAAGAAATTAAATTTAGAAAAAAAAAATGTTTTATTTATCCTAAAACTTTATTCAAAAAAGTAAAAAAATCCATTTCCTCTGTCCTAAGCATTTAGTTTCATAAGAGAAAAAATTCTACAAAAAACGAATATATTTAAAGTCACATCCAAATATTTATTTATTTCATAACGTTTTATTAATTTTTTTTTTATTTTTTTTATTATTTTTTATGCATTCAACAGCAGTTTTCCAATACATTTTTACTGCTAACATAGCTTTTACTCAAAATTAAACTTACAAAGTGATCTCTAAAATTTCTTTTAACAAGACGTTTTGTTAATTTGAGATTTTGAATTTAACCAATTTACCAATCGATCTTTCGATAAGTGTCTTTCACTTTTTACTGTTGAACGTTATGTTAAAATTTATTTAGTATAAAACAAATACTCTTACGATAATGAGGGTAATAGAAAAAAGTATTTTTATCATTTTAAACTAAAAGTGAACTGCATTATATGAATGAAAACAACTTTATAAAATAAATCAACTTTGAGAGAATTATCAAATATTTTTATATAAACAAAACTAACAAAAGTTTTTTCATTATTTAAAAATTCCTTATCAAAAATATGATATTTTTTGAAGATTAAAAAATATCTAACCAATGATTAGTTTAATTTTGCTTGAAACAACAGGAAAAACTTTCTTTTAGAATTCAAATGGTGTTGTAAATGATTACCTGTGAAGCAATTTTATAATTATTTTGTTTATATAAATGTTAATTACGTTGCATTTATCAGGAAGATTTCCATAAAAACATTGTATCTTGGTACGATTTTTTTAATCGTTAATTAGTATTTTAACATTATACGTATTCATTTTAAATATTTTGCACTCAGAAATTGTAAATCAATCTTACACATAGCTAAAAGAATTAAATACTATTATTCATAGATGTATATGAAACCAAAATTCAGTGTTATTTCTGATAAAATATTTCGACCAAATTAAAAATTAAGTGCCAGTAGACATAAATTTTAGCTAGACATTTTTTAAACATTTTCAGAGAAATAATACGTTATCTAAGAAAATATATGTTTGTGTTTGATGTCCCCCCTTTTTGCACTCGGAAAATGAAAATTTTTATTTGTTAACCCTTTTTATGTTTTCTTTCGGCTTATGCATAAATATCACTCTTGAACTGAAAGCGAAGCTTATGAAATTTACCTCAATTTTTAACACATGGACAAAAATTATGATTTCATTAATAAATTAATAAAATCATTGTTTTTTGTCTGTTTAAATTGGATCAAATTTCATAAGTTTCACCTTCAGTTCAAAAACGATATTTATACACATGTCGTAAAACATAGAAAGAGTATACAAATAAAAATTTTCACTTTCCGTGTGCAAAAAGGGGGGACATCAAACACAAACATATATTTTCTTAGATAACGTATTATTTCTCTGAAAATGTTTTAAAAATGTCTAGCTAAAATTTATGTCTACTGGCACTTAATTTTTAATTTGGTCGAAATATTTTATCAGAAATAACACTGAATTTTGGTTTCATATACATCTATGAATAATAGTATTTAATTCTTTTAGCTATGTGTAAGATTGATTTACAATTTCTGAGTGCAAAATATTTAAAATGAATACGTATAATGTTAAAATACTAATTAACGATTAAAAAAATCGTACCAAGATACAATGTTTTTATGGAAATCTTCCTGATAAATGCAACGTAATTAACATTTATATAAACAAAATAATTATAAAATTGCTTCACAGGTAATCATTTACAACACCATTTGAATTCTAAAAGAAAGTTTTTCCTGTTGTTTCAAGCAAAATTAAACTAATCATTGGTTAGATATTTTTTAATCTTCAAAAAATATCATATTTTTGATAAGGAATTTTTAAATAATGAAAAAACTTTTGTTAGTTTTGTTTATATAAAAATATTTGATAATTCTCTCAAAGTTGATTTATTTTATAAAGTTGTTTTCATTCATATAATGCAGTTCACTTTTAGTTTAAAATGATAAAAATACTTTTTTCTATTACCCTCATTATCGTAAGAGTATTTGTTTTATACTAAATAAATTTTAACATAACGTTCAACAGTAAAAAGTGAAAGACACTTATCGAAAGATCGATTGGTAAATTGGTTAAATTCAAAATCTCAAATTAACAAAACGTCTTGTTAAAAGAAATTTTAGAGATCACTTTGTAAGTTTAATTTTGAGTAAAAGCTATGTTAGCAGTAAAAATGTATTGGAAAACTGCTGTTGAATGCATAAAAAATAATAAAAAAAATAAAAAAAAAATTAATAAAACGTTATGAAATAAATAAATATTTGGATGTGACTTTAAATATATTCGTTTTTTGTAGAATTTTTTCTCTTATGAAACTAAATGCTTAGGACAGAGGAAATGGATTTTTTTACTTTTTTGAATAAAGTTTTAGGATAAATAAAACATTTTTTTTTTCTAAATTTAATTTCTTAATAAAACATTTTTTTTTAATTTAATTTCTTGCGAAAAGTAAGTAAATCTTTTATTTTATTTTTAAATAAAATTAGAAAAATATATTATTTGATTTTTAAAAAATATATCTTGAATTTTAAAATTACATTTGTATTTAAGTACTTATGAAAAGTACTATTTTCTGTTCACTTATTTAAATCCTTTGTTAAATATTTATCCATGCAAAGAATTGTTTTTATCTCAAAATAAAATTGTTAGTTAATTGTGATCGTGACTGATTAGGAATGTAATAAAACCTTATCTCTCAAACGTACTAATTTATAATATTTTATTTAAAAAAAAAAAAAACAGACATGCATTTAAACAATTAAAACAAAAAAATTACTAAGTGCTATATTTCTAAAATACTACCTCTGTTTACTTGAAATTGTAATTATTAGTTATCTTAGCTGTATTGTATGAAAGACTTAATATTTACTGATAGTGATGGTAACTTGTGTAAAGCATTCATTCAATTGAAAGATAAATTATCCATTCACTTAATGGATTTCCAATCCTTAAAATGCAGAGTCATAGGATAAAGAAAAAATTGGGGTATGAGTATTTATAATTTTATTTGAATTATTATTAATTTTAATAGATGAATGGAGATGCGACTCTTTAAACTTATTAGAAATATCATATTGGAAGTTTAAACATTTAAAAATAACTTTCGTTATTTCAATGATGAAAGTCATACACTTACGCACGATATCATATATAGATTTTTAAAATGCAAAATTATAAAACCTGCTTTGTAAATAATTATTATTTATGCGACATTTTAATGGAAAAATTTACTTTATTAGATTACTATTTATAAATTTATCTTTTGACAAAAAGGCTTTGTGAAAAATTATATTTTAGTTTATGTTAATATTCTTTAGAAAAAATATCCTGTCTATAAATGATAGATATATTCCCTTTGCATTTATAATAATGTGTAGTAAATAAATGCGATTGAATGTACTTTTTAAAAAACATATTTGAAAATCTAACGTAATATACATTTATCGTTCGTTAAAGAGCTAATTATAAGACACATTAAAATATTATGCTTTTGGTCATCATTCGAGCATATAATTTATGAAATATTTTTTTCTGAAAAAATAATAATAATATCTTCCATATTTAATAATATAACTAATAATAATAATAATAAAATTGCATAAAGCCATAGTTCAAGTTTTATTTTCATTACAAACTAAGTTATATAAACACAATTTACAATAAATTATTTTTCATATTATTCACAATTTAAAAAATTCATAGCGTTTTTCTGTATAGGTTGGATGATTTTATTAGTAATCTAGCGCATTTTTCATAAAAACAGTATTTCGAAATTTCATTTGGTATTACGCCAAAACTTTCATAAAAGTCAACTTTGTTCAAAATATTTAATTTGCCGGAAAAATTAATAATCGATTGTGTTTAATTCATGTTAAGATTATTAGAAAATTATTTTAAAAGAAACTTTTTAAAAATTAAAATGTAATTCAAGTGAAAAGAAAAAAAAGATTCGTGGCAAGCGGTTTTTTTAATTCATTAAAGTTCTTGAGCTCTATATCTATTTTTTCTATTGTAAGTGTGCTATTATGATCTTCCATAAAACATACTAAATGGAATATAACGGATATTAAGAAATGGGTAAAAATTTCGCAATCCGTGCATAAATTTAAAAAATAGTGCGATTTTTCTAATATTCTCAATAAACTCGATGATTTTCCCCAAAAGTGAAATGAAACGTATGCAAGGTACCATATTTTCAATATTTAAACTTAGAAAATATTTGAAAGTAGAATGCTCAGATACAGGAAAAAGTAATAAGAAAAATAAAAAATTGCATCGCGTTTTCTGACAGCTTGCATGAGAAATAAAATAAATTTTACTACAACAAAATATCTGAAAAATTATCAAAAAATGTTGAAAGTTCCAACAAATTTCATATCTGATATAAATTCCTTTATACTAAAATAATATCACTCAGACATAAAAAATTGTCAAAACAGATAACATAGTAAAATATTTTTTATTTGTATATGTGAAAAAAAATATTTTTAGAAAATTTTGTGAATTTTTATTAAGTTTTTTAATGAACATTATTAAAGATGATTTTCATTATAAGATATATTTATTTTAATCAGTAAATATTTATAAATTAGAACTTTTATGTGTAGAATTTCTTTTCTTTTGTAAACCACAGTGATAAACATTATTTAAGTTAAAATCCATAATGAGATGATGTATGTGTACAAATATAAACAGAATGTGTTGTCTAAGTTAATAAGTTAAAGAATGCATATATAATGTTCTGTTTGTTTAAAAAATGTACTGCCACTTTTTTATTATTGATCGCTTAAAAATTAGATAAATGTTATTTAGTTAGATTCTTGCTCTAATAAAAAGGTATCAGTTATAACTTATATATTTTTTTAATGAATCATTGTATATAAAACTATCGTAAACATAAAAACTATGTAAATATTTATTTTTAAACTATTTATCGTATAAGAAAGTTAACACAATATATTTCCAGTTTATAAATGGTACTAAAACTTCGTTTTTTTTAAAAATGTATAATTATAAAGCTAATAATTTCAAACACTTTTATTATTATTTTAGCTATTAAAAAATAATTGTAAAAACTATGGGACATTTAAATTGTAACTTTATGGAAATATAGGTAAGTGTCATGGCTTAAATTGTTAACATGCTTTTGAATAAAAAGGATAGCATGAACTCGAATTGTCAACAAGGTGATAAGATAATGAAAATATTTCATGTGTATGAATGAAGATTTGTGTTTTGAAGACTTTAGTGATATAGGTGGTCATTGTAAGGTAATTCATTTTTATAAATTTCTATCAGAATTATGAAAAACTGTTATGTACAAGAAAATTTCGCAAATTATTATTTTCGAATATTGATGTAGTTATGTGTAAATAATAGAAGATGTCATACATATTTACCCAAAAAGAGATAAATTAATTTTAAAACTAATTAACTTATTGAAGATTCGGTGTCTGTTTCAGTAGATTTATATATTTAAGAAGTAATATGAAAATAATGGAAAGTTGTGTGAATATGATGAATTATATTGTGGTGTGATGAAAAAAGTATCATAATGGGTATATAGTAATACCAAAACAATTTATTTAATAATAATAGTAATAAGGAAATCCCTTAGTTCAACACATGCCGAGTGGAATTCTGTTTTAGATTGGACTACAATTATAATTTTAGTCACTCAATGTAATTTTTCCCTGAGCAAATCTAGCAGAATGCATAAGTTAAATTTTATTTCCTTAAAATAGAACATTCAACATTTTTTTCTTTAGAATATCTTTTAAAATATGACAGTATTAAACAGATTCCTTACTTAATCAAAATTATTAAATGATAATAACTCTTTTTGAAAATTTGCGAGTAAGAAAATACAGTTACATTAAAGAAATAAATAAATGACTAAAATGTTTTTCACAAGATAAAATATAATTTTTTTAAACTGAAAAAGAACATTGCATAAAAAATCTCATTATATTGCTAAATAATGATAATATTAATTACAGTAATACAATTAAGTTTCATTAAATAGTAATAATAAGTAATTTTTGTTATATTTTTTCACTAAAAGAAAAAAAAAAGAATTTATAAAATAAAAAAAGAAAGATTTTTTTTATTAAATATTTTTTTTTAACTTAAAAATTACTAATAAGAATAAAAAGAAAAAATAATAACAAGTTAAAAAAATTCACAAAATGAAAATATAAAATTCACAATCTCAAACAAAAGAAGAGATATGTTTAAAAAATATTTTATTAAATCTAAAAACAATTACATTAATAAAATTAAAAAAAAAAAAAAAAAAAGTTTAACAATTCAGAAAAAGAAAATATAGAATTTACAAACTGAAAAAAGAAAAAAATATTTTTTAAAAAATATTTCACATAACCTAAAAACAGTTACATTAATAAAAATAAAAAAAGTTTAAAAATTTCAGAAAAAAAAAAAATAAATAAAAAAATAAAATAAAATAAAATACAGAATTAACAAAATGAAAAAAAAAAAAAAAAAAAAAAAAAGAATTGTTAATTTTTTTTTTTAAATTATTATTATTAAACTTAAAAATAAAAAAATGAATAACTGTTAAAAAAAAAATTTCGCATGTTTTAAAATTAAATATGATAGTATTTTTACTATTGTAAATAAAGTGTAAGAAAATAAAATTTTTTTAATTTTTTTAGAAAAAAAATAAAACATTAGTTTTGAATTGTTTTTATAAATTTTCCAGAAAAAGAATTGAACTTTTTTTCACAAAAATAAAAATAAAATATAAATAAATAAAATAAAATAAATAAAATAAAATAAAATAAAATAAAATAAAAAAATAATAATAAATAATATATATATGTTTTGTAATTTATAAAAACGTAAAATAAATAAGGAACATGTGCAAAATATTTTTTTTTTGCATGTCTAAAAATAAAATCTGATCGTATTATTAATAAAATTTTAAGAAAATGGGATTGTTTTAATATTTTTTCAAGAAAGAAACAATATTTTCTAATTTTTTAAAAATGTTTCACAAACATGAACAAATCACCAATATCATATGAATATTTTGAAAAAATCACGTCATTTATCAATCTCCTTGGACTATACTTTGAAGTTAAAAGCCATGTGGGGAAAACCTCTTCCCACCCCTATCTCGTAAGAGGTGAAAACATAAAGAAGAAAGCTCAAGGTAACGTCTCCGTAGCTCAGTTGGTAGCGCGTTGGTCTCGCATGCTATAGATGGTGGGTTCAAATCCCCTACAGTGCAATATCGTTTTGTAAAAAATCTAGCGAATTAAAATAGTCAGTTAAATAATTAATTAATAATCAATACAATAATAAAATTTACTTATTAAAATTGATTAATGAACTACTCATTAAAAATTAATTACTAAATATACTACATTGTCCTCTTTTCAGTTGATGACGTCATTCTCTCTCATGTTCTGACAGGATTCTGTGTTGTCCCTTTAAGAAAACTCTCCCCTCCCTAACATGTTCTGACAAGAAGTCCAGGTTGCCAACGGAAAAAATGAAACTCTACCCCCGTCATCTTTCACGATCAAGGAACCAACCAACCGTTACGTCACTTCCGGTTTCCTCCCCCTGCTCCCCCCCCCTCCTATGACGTCACTTCCGTCACCCAAAGCGCTGGGCTTACTACTAATATATATAAAAGTTTAAAGACTAGAAAAGCAACGGAAGAATTACAAACCAATGCGCAAAAATGAAGCCAAAAGGAGATGCCAAACTTTAATATAGGAATAAATAAACAAATTCCTATATTAAAGTATATATTTATTATTTATTCAGTAAAGTTTATACTTTCAGTTCCTAAAAGTATATTATTTATTCCTATATATATATATATATATATTTAAAATAATTAATTTTAAGTAAAAGTATTTTATGAAAATAATAGTAAATAAACAAATACTTTCAAATCTCTGAAATCTCTCTCTCTCTCTTTTATTTTATTTATTTATTTTTCTTAATTTTCACGTAATAAATTGCTTCAAAAATAGCTGATCTCTTACTTGTTAATGAAAAAATCAGATATATTTTTTAAATATTCTATGAATACTATTGCTATGTTGGAGAAAAATTATCATCAGAAACTCATACAATCATTATAAATATATATATATATATATATATATATATATATATATATATATATATATATATATCGTTTCACTTTATTTGTGTGAAATTATATTATTTTCACAGGAATTTTCTTGTGCTTTCGAAAATTATTTACAATGTAACGAGATCTAGGTGGTGTGGTGGTATTAGTGTTAAGACCAGTTGACTGTGCAAGGGTCCTAGGGCTGAAAGAGGAGAGCCCTCCATTGGGGAGGTACCTTTCTAAGGGATTCTAGTCAGCGTATACGCAAGTTTTGGGGAATACCACGGAAAACTCCGAATAGCTAGGCCAACGAGCATGAGCTAGAATTGAGCCCTGCACATCACGTCTACCAGCTATAAGAGAAGCTACCTCTAGTCCACTGAGTGGAAAATTAAATCTAAGAAACAACAAAATGCAGCACTAATGCAATTTAAACAATCGATTACAGAAATATATTTTACCATTTCATATTATACCAGATTCCTTGCATTTTACATTAATTGTTATTATTATTATTTTTTTAATTATTATTATTATTTTTTTTTTTCAAAATATACTATTTTTGTAAGCAGTTAAATTATAATTTAAAAGTAATTAAATTTGGAGTTGTTATAATATATACATACATACATATATATATATATATATATTGCTCTCTATAGATAAAAATATTTATATATTTATTTTTATTTTTATTATTATTTTTTTTTTCTAAATAACTTTTTCCTTTATTTAAAAAAATTTTTTAGAAGGGAAAATTTATGGAAATATGCAAATTCTACATAAAATAATATTTATGTACAATTTTCGATTAATATGATTCAAACTAATTATCCAGATTCTGTACTTCAAATGCGAAACATAAAAAATTTAGAGCTATCATATCACGGCATCATATTTTAAATTTATTGCAAGCTATAAATAACTAATTTTCTAATTAAAATAGATATATGATTTTGCTCTTGTTTTGAATAGTTTTCAAATTTATGCGTATTCATAATTTATAATATATATATATATATGAATGCACGCATGTAATCGGTGCTAGCATTCTTCTCCTTTCTAATGTGTTCATATATCTTCTTGTAAATATCACGAAAAGACTTATTTTTACTTATGCCCCACACACATGTGTATATATATTATAATTTTCATGTTTTTTTATTCATTTATAATTATCAAGTTTGAATTCAACTAAGTTTGAAACTAAGCGCAGATGAACCCGGCATTAAATTATGTACAGGCCCCGATGATGAAGAAAAGTTTTCTAATATAATATTAATATTATTTACATTAGAAACCCATTTATAATTAATCAAATTCTCTTCAGGTTCATTATCAATTTCTTCAACGTTTATTTCTTCTTGACTAACAACTGCGTCATTCTCATATGCAATACTTTCATTTAAATCTGGCTCATCTTCATTATCAAATTCTGAACCTTCAGAAAATTCGGATTCATCCCTTTCCTCATCAAAAACTATTTGAAGAGCTTCTTCTATAGTCAATCCTCTTTCTCTACTATACATAATTAAGATAATTACATGAAAAAATGTATTTTAAATAAAAATTATTCGAAATGATTATATCGCACTAGATAAGTAGTAAAATAAGTAAAGATTAAAAACGACAGCAGCTCAGAAAACAGGAAAAGAAAGCGCGATAGAAACAAATTTTTCATTTTTCCCTTTTAAAGTTCTATAAAAATCCCTCTTCTGAGAAGAGGCTAACAAAGAGAGGATTATCTTTCAGACACACCCTTTGACAACCGTCTAGACAGGTACACTGAAGAAGCAAGTGGGGACGAAAACATCCAGGCGCTCTCGGGCGCTTTCGGTCGTCTGAATGTACGGGCGTTTGGGTACGCTCTGGTAAGGAAAGAGAAGCTCAAATGAAAGCTGATTTTATTTTGCATATCTGACTCTGTCATTTTTTCATTAATTACTTAAGTAAAATAAGTTTACAGCTTCAATCTCAGGTTAAATAAGCAAGATTCAAGTTTCATGCCCATAAATTAATTAAGTTAATCTAAGTTCATATTTAAGATCTAGGAGTTAAGATCTACAAATAAGATCATGGAGTCTTATTCTCTACAAGGTTTGTTTATATGAGGAGGGTAATCTCAAGAACTACTGAGCCGATTTTTTTATTTATTTACACTCCTGCTCAAAAAAGCAAAATTTGCAGACTATTTTTTTTTTTTTTTTTTTTTTTTTTAAACTTGTCTCTACATGAAATGTTTTCAAACATTGGGTATTTAAAGAACTGGATATTATTCATGTTTTTCAGGGAATTTTGGTTAAAGACAACATTTGGGGGAGGAGGGGGGTAACATATTCAGCAAATTCAATAATTTTTTAGATAACCCTGTATCGTTAAGTGAACGAAATGATCTGTAACCTTAGAATATATTAACATCAGGATGCATCCCAGTACATCTTGTGGATGAATTTGTGTGACGATAGCATATTAAATAACAGAGATAAAAAAAAATATATTTTAAAACTTAAAAAAAAAAAAAGTGGGGGGGGGGGGGGTTATTTATAATATACAGAGCTTTAAACGAAAATTATTTCCACTTTCAGGAAAAAAAAAAAAAAAAAAAAAACTTTTGCAATCGGAATACCAATTTCTTAAATATCTCATGAAATATGAACATTTTTATGAAAAGCGTTTTGACTGCGGATATGCAAAAAAAAAAAAAATTGAAAAGATTGAAAGTTTTATTTATTAAGCAACTCTTATCAAAAGTACATTTGAATAGAGTTAAAATTATGCAAATTATACTTAAAAAAAAAAAAAAAAAAAAGCTAGATTTTAGAGATTTTCCAGGAGTTGAAATTTAATAAGGGGTTTTTCTTAAGACACGTAATTAATTTGAAGATTCAGTTTTTTCAACCACTCTCCAAAAGAACTTTTTTGTGAAAGACCTAAGCTTGTAACCTCACATATTATTGTTTATTTATTTGGACTAGGGGGCTCTGTCCCCTGCTCGCTCCGCTCACCAACCCCCGAAGGAGGCTTCACCTCCTCCCCGACTCACTTTACTTATTAACACATGCAGCCCGCTTATTCGCTGCTTTCTTTCACTGAAAAGGAATATTAATAGTGCATATTACAAGACAAAAGAAGAAAATTATTATGGAAATCCTCATATTGAATGTCAAATTGAAATATATAATATTTATATACATAGCTTTTTAATAGAAAGAAAATCATAATATCTAGACCATTTTGCATTACAGCTTTAGTATATGACCATTTATATTTATTTTTTACAACCCTAAATCTTGACCACGGTACACCAGTCGGTAGAGCGCCAAGCTCGTAGTTGGAAGATTGTGGGTTCGTTTCTCGAGCCGACCAAAGGCCGTCGTGTACACTAATGGTGGCTGGTGACCGTAAAATATGTCGTGACCACAATATCCTCCGTGTTTCCACCAAAATTAAACGTCTGGGGGCCGCCGAAGGTGGGAAGCTATCCCCTTCGTGTAGGGCCAAAACTGTGGTGGTTTGTCTCCGGAACATCCGTAGGGGTGCGTCCCAGACCGTCGCCAATTATCCATAGCGCAGTAATGGTGCGACGTCAATCACAACCTACCTAATTATCTACCTACCTACACCCATGGATCATATTTTAATTATCCCGTGTAAGAAGATTAATTTTCTAAAAGTAAAGAAAAAAAGTTGATATTTATTTTCGTTGTTTTTTACATCCATGGTTTCTGGCCGCGGTACCCTAGTCGGTAAAGCACTGAGCAGGTAACTGGAAGATTCCCGATTCGATACTTGAGCCGGCCAAAGACCGTCGTGTACACTACTGGTGGCTGGTGCACATAAAATCGGTCGTCGTCGCAAAGTCGACCATGTTCCCATCCCCAGTATTCCTCTGGGGATCACCAAAGCAGAGTGGGATCCCATCAGTGAAGGTTTAAAATTGTGATGACATGTCTCCAGAACATCTCTAGGGGTGGGCCCCAGACCGTCGCCAATTACCCATAGCGCAATAGTGGTGCGACGTTAAATCCAACCAGCCTACATACCTACGTACAACCATGAATCATATTTTAATTTTCTCGTGAAAAATGACTTCATGACAGAAGAACAACGTCACTGGGAGAAACTATTTTGAAAATGGCAAATAGCGTACCTTCATAAACTTGTCGTTTTTAGTTAATAACTTCTTGAATTAAAATGATAGAAATTTCTAAGCAGCTGAAACGTCTCCCTTGGAGTACTCGGAACACATTGATGCCTCTCATGACGCGAAGGACCTTGCCCTCCGTTAGAAGATGCTGTCGCAGACAAAAAATATTGACGCCAGTGACAGTAACTTTTTTTAATATATAGAGATTTGTGAAATCTGATAAGGGGTTTTTCACAAAAAGATCTTTTGTGCAAAGTGGTTAAAATAATTGGATCTTCAAATTAACTGCGCGGCATTTGGAAAACCCCTACTGAAATTTCAACTCATGGAAAATAACTAAAATCTAGCTGGTTCTTTTGCATATATTTTGCTTAATTTTTACTTTATTCAAATGAACTTTTGACAAATGTTGTCCAATATTTCTAGCTTTCAACACATGTAATAAAATATTTTCTATCTTTTGCACATGCGCAGCGAAAACTTTTTTTCTTAAAATCGCTCATATTTCATGAGTTATTTGAGCTATTAGTAGTCCGACAGCTGTATATTGCTTCAAAAGTTTTTTTTTTTTTTTTTTTTTTTTTTTTTTCAATTTATGTGAAAGTGGAAATAAATTTCATTTAAGACTCTGTATATTATAAATAAAAAACGTGGCGATTGTTTTAAATATTCGTTATTTTATACGCTACTGTCACACAAATTCCTCCACAAATTTAACTCAGTCTATATTAACATATCTTAAAATAACAGTCAATCTATTTAACGATACAGGGTTAACACAAACATTATTGATGTAGCTAAATTTGTTACCGGTCCCCTAAATGTTGTTTTAAAGCAATCTTCACTGAAAAATATGAAGAAAACTCATCTGTTTAAATACCCAATGTTTGAAAAAAATTCATCGTGAGATATTTTTTTAATTGATAAAAAAACTGATTGTTTGCAAATCTTGCTAAACTTTTTATCAGAGTGCATTTCCACTAATCAAAAGCTATACTATCTATAAGTACTATTGGCAATAATTAATTTTAATAATATTTATATATATTTTTTTTAGTTTGAAATTTGTATATTATATTCTTCCCCTTCCCCCTGTTTAGGAGGAGATTTTTTTTTTTTTTTTTAAACAGTGTCTTTGTGGGGGCAATGACGGATCCAGAACATACTTTTTTTTTCTTCTTTTTCTCTTTTTTTTTTTTTTTTTTTTTTTTTTTGGGGGGGGGGGGGGCTAAGATTTTTCAAGGTGTAATTCCAGATCAAAGAAAAGTTTGCAACTGTAATAGTCAATTGTGAATGCAAGTACCTAGCCCCCCCCCCCCCACCCCCATCAAATCCGCCACTGGGTGGGTGCTTATGTCAGAGAAGGAATGTTTTTATCAAATCTCATGCTTCTATGAAAAGTAGGTAAAATAGTGGGCGGGAGGCAGTGGAAAGTGTGAAAAAGAAAATGTGCTCTAAGGGGCATTATGGCATTATAAGAAGGACAAAATTTTTCTAATACCAAAAGATTGAACCCCTAATGGTAAATATATGATGAATTAATTGTTTTTTTATAAATTTGTGAAAGAAATGTTTAGTTTCATTTAATAAAATTAGTAACTTTTTATTACAAATTCATAAATTAAAAAAAAAAAAAAAAAAAAAAAAAAAAAAACGTAGTGGGCAAAGACAGATTTTAATGACTTCAAAAACTGAAAAAAGTAAGAATTACCAAGAAATTCGGAGCCACTGATTTTTTTTTTTTTTTCAGATTTGTGCTATTAATCAAATATCTGTGTTTATATAAAGGTTTTTAATAAGACAATTTTATTATCAGCATTAAAATTATCATTTAAACTTTACCCTTACCTATTATCAAGAGAAATCACTCTGTGTACATAACTAAGGACTAACTGTTCTTTGTGCCATAAATAATTAGGATGTTTATAATGATCGAGCTGATAATTATGTTTACGTGCACGGGAACAGAATTATAATAGCTATTTGCAAAGTCAGAACTATTAATTAATGGAATCAAATATAACCCAATATAATGCGATACATTGGATGATTTAATCAGTTAATATAATAATTCATAAGACTTAATAGTTATGTTACTGAATCATCCTCTAAGCCAAGTTACGTCTTAAATGTGTTAATTGTTTTCATCATATGCAAAAAAAAAAAAAAAAAAAAAGCAAATTAGTATACTAATAGTCTATAATGTAAATAGGTTATGTCATAATTGTTTACACATGTACTTCAAAATATTTTATATTTAAGCGATATTTATCCGATTGATTCAATTTGCAATTATATGTAAACGCCCATTATCTTATATATTAAGGACATTACAAAACTTCTTTCTATATTATATCTTAGCATGCATCGTATAACTTACAAGGAAACATTCAAAAGGTGTCATCTTCAAAAAGTTTTGAAAAAATATATATATGTATCTACTCTTCATAAAACAACAGAAAATGAAAAAAATATCGGTTGAATTTAATTACAGCGACCACAAAAAGTTATCAAAATTAAGCATATTTGGCGATTTAGCGCTGTTAGGTGATACGTTTGCTAGCACCGAGATTGCCGTGTAGAAACAGAACCGTGTTTTGCTTTTCCGCCAAATACTCAAAATCAATCGCCTAGCAGTATGAAACAGCCAAATATGCTTAAATTTGATAATATTTTGTGGTCGCTGTAATTAATTTCAGCCGATAACATTTTCATTTTCTGGTATTTTATGAAGAGTAGAATCACATGTATTTTTTTCAATACTTTTGGAAGATGACACCTTTTGAATGTTTCATTGTTAGATACAAACAGTCACAACCTCATTTTGCATCGTAGAAAATAGAATGAAGAAAACTCTCAATCCGTTTCAAATTACCTCGTATACATTGTTCAACCGTTCGTTTTAAATGCATCGATGAGTTCTTTTGATATATACTCATATTCAAAGGTTACACCCTCAAAGCGGAACCTGAAATATGAGAGAGCGTTGCACCTATTTACACAAAAACGTTAACCTCGATCAATAGAACTATTATGAAAATATATTTTTTTTTTCTTTTTTGCAATAATTCGTTTAAAATAAACTTCAACCTGTGCATTTAAAAGAAATTGTGTCCTACATTTAAAAAAACGAATGTACCACCTCCAACTCTCTCTCTCATTGTTTAATTAGTGTAGAGTAATGCAATAGACACCAATCCAAAGGCACGTTTGCTTTGAGTGTATATAAAAAAACAAACAGTGGGGTCTCTATATTAAAAGAAGATCTAACTTTTAAAATTCTAGTGTTAACCCTCTAATTTTACGACAGAAAACGGATTTAGAGCATTTAAATAGTCTAAATAGAAAATTTCTCGAAGATTCCAACAATAATTTCTGAGATATATACCGTTTACGTCTGAGGACTTTCTCCAAATTGAACTCTTTTTTTTTTTTTTTTTTTTTTTTTTTTTAGTTCAGATTAAATTAATTTACTATTGCTTTATTCTATTTACTATGTGTTTCAATCAAATAGAAATCCTGAATAACCTCAAAAGTAAAGTAATTTCGGTGACTACATGTACTTGCAAAGTTCTGTAATATAAAAAATTTTATAAAAAAAAAAAAAATGAAGAAGAAGCTAACACCGAAGGGGTCTGTAGGCTCCTGAGGGGGGTCTTGGAGGTAAAAATTAAATTTTTATTCGAAGGTTTTTAGAGACTTTTTACTGAAATTAGATTTCTATTATTCATTAATTAGTAACAGTATATGTACATATGCATATACAATGATATTTAATTATGAAATATTTTTCTATTAATATGCAAATAAAGGGTTTTCCATTAAGAGTGATACTATTTAAAAATAAAAATAAAATAAAAATAAAAATAATAAACTTAGATTTTTTAGTGAGATACTTTTTTTTTTTTTTTTTTTTCAAGCTTGCACTATGTCATTAAATATGAAAATAGTATCGTTCATGTGAACACCACGACTTCTCTGTACATACCGCACTCTGTGAACCCAATTTTTCATCACTCTTTCACATAAATTTAATGTTATTTCACGAATACCATGTTCCATGATGGTTTTTAATTGCTAAATTGTTATTGAATTATCAGCATAAACTTGTGACTTAACATATCCAGAAAGAAAAAAATAACAATAGATCGAGTTAATTAACTGAATAATGTCGTCCACGAATTCTCGAATTTTGCACAGTAGTCACATGTGAACACTGATTTTGATAAAACAATTTAATAATTTTAAAACGTTGTTTAAGCGTATATCTTTGCATGATTAAATGACATAGCATAGTAAACACAAATGAAACGAGAAATGTCAAAAAAAAAAAAAAAAAAAAAAAAAAAAAAAACGCAGTGTTGCCATTCTAACCATTTAAAGTTGTATCACCAAAACTAAACTCAAAAACTGGCGTACAATCAATAGAAAAATCGTGGTAAAATTGTCAATGAAAAATCTGATTCCACTTTGCTGTCTACAGCCTGGAAAAATTTGTTTAATTCAATTAAATAATTTCCTTCATTATGTTTATAACATAATAATAGTTATAGTTATAATAATTAAAAAACATTAATACATAAATAAATTTTATTCGATTTACTCATTAGTATAATATTAATTAAAAAATTAAAACAAAATAAATTTAATTGATTAGTCCTTCCCTCCCTTCCTTTTTTTGGTGTGTGTGTACGTGTGTTCCTCTCTGATTGGTCCTGCATGATGCTTCCTTTTGGTTTTTGTGTTGCTCCTCCCCCTCTGGATTTTGCCCTGCTTTCTGTCTTGCTTTTGCCTCCAAGGCAGTAGCACGTGTTTTTTTGCACCTGATGAAGAAAGGTTACGTCCTTTCAAAATCGGTTGCGCTGACTTAAAATTGATGGTGTGTGTTTTAATTTTTTCTAAAGTTGTATCATCCCTATTGGAAAACCCTTTATTTTGTATCTTGCAGGTACGTTCAGTTTCATACAAATACTGAAAAGTGCTTAAGTATAAAATAAATTATTAAGGAAAAATTCGTAAAAAATACGAATTTCTTTTAGAGATGAATGGTCCTTGACCTTCGAAGTATGAATTAATTCGATATGTAGCCTTTGTGTAAAGAGAATTAGCCATTCAATTTTTATTTTTTTAATTTTGGAACAGAAATTAAACAATTATTTTTATTATTATTATAGGCATATGAAGATGAGTTATGAAAACACAATTTTAATCATTCAAATACTATTCCTTAATCTCCTTCCAAAATGAAAAAAAAAAAAAAAAAAAAAACTCATTTTTTTTAATATCACTTATATACATTTAAATGCTATTTGTACAAGATTTCAAAATACAATTCAAAAATTTCATTTAATTTTCTATACAATGAAAATTTTTAATAAAATTTTCCGTTAGAACACAGAATCTTGTATTTCTTCCATAGTTACCAATATTTTAAATTTTCTTATAATGTATTTCTTATAATGTAACTACTAACTTTTAGTAGAAATTATTAGTAAAAGTTTTATACTAATCTAAGGTGAAATTTATTAGAAATTACTGTAAGAAACTTTTGGCGATTATTTTTAAAAAAGAAAATAAAAGTCAACAACTATACTTTTCGATCTAAAACTGTAATTTTTAGAATTACGTTTTAACTATTACGTTTTTCATTTAATTTTATATTATGAGATATGCATTTTTATTTCATAAATTAAGCGAATCCACAATATACAAAAGGAATGAAAGAATTGTTATTATTGCTATTACAATGGCATAGTTGTATTTATAATATAAACATTTATGTAAATTTATTTCGGAAAATGTCAGAAATACCGAATACAGAAAAAACTTTGCAAACCACGCAATAATGAGAGTAAAAAACAGAAAGTAAATTAATGAATCTCGAATTGATATTCTATGAAATTGTTTAAATTCAGGGTGACCATAATCAAACTGACAGTGTTTACAATATTTGTAGAGTGATCTAATTGCGCGAATGGCGCCAAATTTGTAGTATGATTTAACAAGATGGTAGACGAAGGGTTGAACTAAAAAAATATATTAGTTCCAAAAGTCACCACTAGGGGAATATGTAGCGCTGTGTAAAAGAAACGACAGTTCTAAGAAAAGCAGAATTAATACTGAAATAAAATTACCTTTTACTTAACACATTCAAATCAGGTTCAAAGTTTCACCGTTTTTGTTGACCACATATTGTATTCTGTGCACAGTATTCACAACAGCATAAAGTAAGATGTCGGCAGGAATCTCCCGTACAATCCGTGATATTCACATGTTACCGTTTATTACCACATTGAACTTGAATTAAATTGTTAAATGTACTAAAAAATAGGTAATTTTATTTCAATATTGATTCTGTGTTTTTAGAACTCTCATTTATTTTACACAGCCCCACATGTTCCCCTAGCGGGGAATTTTGGAACTCCTTTTTTTTAGTGTAATCTTTCGTCCCCCGTCTTGTTAAATCATCCTACAAAATTTGGCACCATTCGCGCAGTTAGATCTTTCTACATAACACTGTAAACACTGTCAGTTTAATTCTGGCCACTCTCTTTATTAAAATGCTTTTAATATACAGGGAGGGGCATAAAGATCTCCTTAATTTGCCGCTGTCACTGAGGCGGCGCTAGTGTAGAGGGCGTGTCAGAAGTAGTGCTGTTAGTTTTCCCTGGTTACGCTATTTCAGTTGACAGTATGTCTTCGACTCGTGAACATCGGGCGTTCGTTGTTGAAACTTATTTTAAAAATGCGGATTCCATCATTCAAACGCAACGATTATTTCGTAGGCACTTTGGAGTAAGCTGGCGTGAAAAAATACCCGACAGAAAGGCAATATCCTTATGGGTTGCTAATTTTAGAGAAACAGGTTCGTGTTTAAAACGAAAGTCGTCCAGTAGACCACGTCATGTTCGAACTCCGGAGAACGTGGCAGCAGTAAGAGATTCTGTAACGCAAAACCTTTAGACGATATCCTTTTTCGTAAACAGCAAAAATTTATACAGATAGTAAAAATTAATTAATGGCAAATATTATTCTTTCCTAATGTAAACATAAAATATTTGTTTTCAATGTCCTATATATTTTTATCTACCTCTTAAAATGGGGAGATCTTTATGCCCCACCCTGTATTTATTTCTGTTACTCATTTACAGAAAACACATGAAATTTGCACTATGAAATGCTACCGAATCTAATCATTTATACCGATATTATCATTAGGCATTCCATATATGAATTTTGCAATTAGATATTTTATTATTTTTTTACTACTTATTATACATATTTATTGCGAATAATACTATTAGTGTACTTACGACATTAAACCTTTTGATATCGAGTGTTATTAGAATATTAATATAACTGAAGTAATTAATAGCGATTCATCTACAAACATATTCGTGTATAGAATTAATTAACTTTGTTGTTGATCATGCTTCATATCATTAGCAATACGATATTTTACGTGGAAATACATTACAAATGTTCAAGGTTTTAATAGTGTTCAATTTTAAATTATTTAGTTAATGTTTTCATTTAACAATGATAAATGATGTTACTAAAATTTTTAGTTTTGAACATATAATACTTAAAAATCATCTTATGAAAACCACTTTGAAAGTTTTAAAGCATTGTAAAATGTTAAATGTTTCTATATATTTTATGCTCTATTTATATGAACTCATTATTTTACTTAAGAGCTATATATATATATATTGAACAAAATAAAGTAAGTTAAAAAAAATAGTAATGTAAATTTCTCTTGTTATATATTTATCTTTTAACGTTTAACTAAATTTCATAATAAATAACCTTGTTTGAAAATAACGAACATACTAGAAAAAAAAGACAGATTGGTTGGTTGGGTTTTACGTCGCACTAGTGTTGCGCAGATGGGCAATTGGCGACGATCTGGGACTCACCCCTAAAAGTGGTCGGGAGACATGCCATCGCAATTTTGATCCTCCACGGAAGAGATGGCTCTCCTGCTTCGGTGACCCCCAGAGGTATAATTTTTTATGGGGACATGGAGGACATTGCACCCACGACAGATTTTCTGTGCACCATTAGTGTACACAACGGTCTTTGGCCGGCTCGAGTACCGATCTTCCATTTACGAGGCCGGTGCTCTGCCGACTGGGCTACCACTACCGACTGGGCCCCCCCCACCCACCCCCCCAAAAAAGAAAGAAAGAAAGAAAATGAAAATGAAAATAAGGTAAAGACACCAGTGTTCGCCACCCTTACACGATAGGTTGAAATATCCGTTAATTTTAACATCTACAAATTTGAATCCCCTCGAGCCAGAATATCCGATTCTAGGGAATCTAATGCGGATGGATTAAAATTCATAGATGTTATTAAACGCTTATTTTAGCCTGTCTTTTGTGAGGGTGGTGAACACTGGTGTCTTTGACGTAATTACAACTGATTATAATTGTAAATGGTTTATCTTTACTTCCCGAAAATACATATGTAAGGAAAGTATTGTATTCATGACAAAAATTCGACTTTGAGATTTCGGTGTATCTACATGTTTTACTTTCCACCCATTTTTTTTTCTATTTTTCCCGTAATCTATGTATGTGTTTTTGTATGAGTGTGTGTGAGTGAACATGATAGCGTCTAAATGCATTTTTCAAATGAGCTGAAATATGATATCAGTGTTATAGGTCACCACAGCATGAACCTTACCGACTTTTTGTTTCTAGCACTTATTAATATTATTTTATTTATTTATTTTTATTTAGTTTATTTATTTATTATTATTATTATTATTATTATTTATTTATTTATGTATTTTTTTACCAGTATACAAAAGAAAAAACTCTTTACTATTATGGGCTATGGTCTAAAAACCTTTAAAGTGTGACAGCGTCTAATCGCCTTATTCGAATGAACTGAAAATTTATACCCATATTTTATGTCACTGTCACACAGACTGCATAGATTTTGGTGAATCCAGCGTTTGTAGACTTTTACAGGGACACAATGAAAAATCATATATGATTATGACTTATGGGCTCAAATTATTTGAAATGCAATATCATTAAACTAAACAACATTTTATACAGGAAAAAAATACTCAAACACCCTATTATATATAACTTTATTTTTTGTTTATTTGATGGCAAATCTTATTTTAATTAATTTAAACAGCCATTAATTACTTAATGTTCGGAAAGTCGAGTAGAGCCATTATTCCAGATTTTTTAATTTAAAATTTGTTCTTTGGGACAGTTATGATACTAAATCGTCACATATTTATATAAATATTAACTTAAAAAATTAATTAGAATAATATTAAAGGATTTTTAATTTTTAATTTTTTTTTCAAATGGCTAGGCACATGATACAGAGAACTATAAAATTACAAAACAAATTATAGACAATATAACATAGAACAAAAGACGGAAGTCATTGTCTAAGGAGCGATCTTGCCTCCCAATATCTCGACTCTTCTGTGGAACCTCGGAGAGCCCTACAACGGGACAGATAGTCCCTGTCTAGTACTTCTCCAGAATCACAAAGTGGGCAAGTAGGGTCGTTTAAGATACCTATGCGCTTCAAATGAGCGGCAAGGCAGTCATGTCTTGTAGATAGGCGGAAAGTCGCAATTGCCTTACGTCTTGGTTTATCAGGAATAAGAGAAGGACTTAAATTCTTCCATTTCTTTAGAGCTGTACGATTCTCAAGATCTCGTAAGGCATTAAATGCAGATAAATTCTTTAAAAACAGTTTAATCCTCCAGTAAGAAATGGCTGTATTGAGATGTTGTAGTAAGGGAAAGACTATGGATTAAAATTACTTTTCAGAACCACAATATAAATATTGCTTTATATTAAAATGAGGAAATTACGCTTTTTATTTACCTTTCTTTTTACAAGGAAGTCCGCTTGTTCATTGCCCCGAAGGCCACAATGGCCGGGCACCCACTGGAGAACAATTTGTTTCCCCTTTAAAGTGAGAATTCTTAATGATTCTTGACATTGGGAAATTTCAGGTGTTAATGGATGATCAACATCGCTAATTGAAAAGTAAAATGTTTTTTTTCAGGCATGAGAAATTTTCATACCCAAAATTTCAAATGAATGCAGCGAATCATTTACTAATTACTTAGAAATCATCTTGCACCTAAAGTCATCTTTTCTAAATTAATATATTTGCTCAACTGTTGAATACTAAATATCTGTTTCACCCCAAATTTTATTAAAGGAATTTTTATTCTAAATTCAATATATGCGTGTAAAACAACAATAAATTATTTATCTAAGTTTGAATTGCATTGGTGAAAATAATCTCTGATTATTCATTAAATCATTTTTTATTTAGTGACACAAGTTGCCTTTCGAGTGAATCATAAAGCCATATCAGCGATTCTTTAAATATTCTCGTAAGATTTTAACTTTAGGACTTTAGCTGTGCTTCTGATAAATAATGAGAAATGGTATGTAAGCAGAGAAAAATAAGGCAACCCTTCATGAATGGTAGAAATTTTTCATGCGGTTGTTCGTTGCACTCAGAAAAAATATGTAACGCCTTCATCTAGAATGAAAATGTTCTCATTTTCTAAATTACTAAACTAGAAATATAGATTTCCGACCTATGCGCATAAGGTACGCCAATAAACTGAATAGATATAAAATCTTTTTTGTAAAAAAATAGAACCGACTCCAATAAGCAACTACTATTCAAACAACTAAAAAAAAAAAAAAAAAAAAAAAAAATGGTACGAAATGAAACAGAAAATTGCGCCTAAAAGTATAAAATAATTTCCTTCGCCAATCAACCTATAACACTAAATTTAATCATAACTTTTGAAGTCGGCGCAAAATTAAATAAAATTTAATTAGTTTTTAAAGGTTTGTTTTTAGATCGGTAGCAAGAAATGCTGTTGTCTCGAATGATCCATTTTCATGTTTCCTTTATTATTTTATCACTGCATACAATTCTGTCTACAGTCCGTCTACATACACTGCTACAGTCCATTAGTAGCATCTACATAGAACAGTTAACATTCTTCACAATGCGGTATTTATGTTTCTACGAAGTTAGAGTTTCCTTTTCAAATTTGGTATAACTTTCAAAACTATCATCCTTGGTGGCTTTTGGATTTGGCGATTAAAACGTAATGCAAAAATATACACGCAAGATGTACATTTTCATAATATGTTTTGTTCGAAGTATTGTTTCATATTCTTGATTGCTCTCTTAATATACGTTATCGAAATAATAATGATATCCCAAAGAAATTAAATATAATTGCCAGATAATTCTGCGATTTTTCTTTCACCATGGACGTCAGAAACCAGCATCTTCACCAACTTTTGCTGCTTACGAAATCTTATTTGTTCTCTTGAATCAAAGTAGTTTTCGGCTGCGTTTTGCAGGTGACAATGTAAGATGTGTATTCTCAATAGAATTTGAGTTTTGTATTGAATAAAGGTATCAATTTTATTTAATTTTGCGCCGACTTCAAAAGTTATGATTAATTATAGTGTTATAGGTTTTTTGGCGAAGGAAATTATTTTATACTTTTAGGCGCAATTTACAGTTTCATTTCGTACCAATTTTTTTTTTTTTTTTTTTTTTTTTTTTTTATTTGTTTGAATAGTAGTTGCTTTTTGGAGTCGGTTCTATTTTTTTACAAAAATATTTTATTTCTCTGTTTTCAGTGAAAACTTATTCATATAGCAGAACATCAGAAGACGTTCGACGACAGTTTCACAAATCACAACTTCCAAGAAAACTGACATAACTCAAAAAATGGTTTATTTCACTAAAAATACATGAAATGCACCCAGTGTGGACAGAAAAGTTACATCTCCATCTACAAAGTTATCCACTCGAGAGACAGTTATGTCAGTTTTATTCCAGTCAAGTTATTTTTACCATGTTTTTATTAACTTCGATTCTTGTGTGTTTGTCAGGGACAAATCTTGCAATCGATTTTTAACTAACTTCCCGACTAGCTAGACATTTGAAACTTTCACAGTAGCTCAGAACCCGGTGACAACACAATACTTCAAAGTCAGATTTTCGAATTTTCGAATAGTTTTCTTTTAATTAATTAAAATGTGAAAATGATAAGCATCTGATAGCAATAAAAATAGCCATTAAAATATTAACTATAACTTAATTGTTGCCAAAAAAAATTTACGCATTCATTTTCTTTCGACCTAAAAATAAATACATTTAATTAAACGTAAGCGTTAAAAAAATGTTAAAAGTTAAATTATGCATTTGGCAAAAATTGACGTCGTTATCATTTTAAAGATTTTCTACACAATGATAAAGTACTAATGTAGTTCATGATGCAAATATATGTTGTTCGGAAAGGATTATTATTTTATATTTAAAACCAACTTTTTTTTAAAAATTCAAATTTCCGGTAACTCTTTAACCAATCACATTAGAATGTCCATCTTTGGAATATCGATAATAAGAATTTTCTCGCCAAAAGTCGCCAAAAAAGTCGCCAAGGGCAAAAAGTTGTCAAGTTTGGCGCCAAATCCATTACCTGCCTATTGGAGCTTTTTAATGCGTTTTAAAGAGAAGTTTAAACTATTTAAAAACATGGTATATAATTTTTTTTTATCTTATAATTATTTAAGTTGATTTTTATTAAATGCTGCATTTTTATGTTGCGTCACTTTTCTTGCCTTTATCGGATAGGGGCAAAAATCTATCTATTGAATGAACATACGTTAAATTAAAATGTCTTTAGAAATGTAAAGAACGGATTCGCTGTATTCGTAACCAAAAATTCTGTTAGGCATATATATATAACTTTACAGTTAATACATGTTACCCGCTGCGCTGGAAATGGCGAAGCGTAAAGTTCAAACAAAGAGCAAACTATGCATTGCAGCTGACGGACAGAAGTTTCAAAATCGATACTTACATACTGCTTTTTTCCAGTGTAGCTGCATGCGTTCAGCAGTTGGAGTGAGAACAGACTTTTGAGAGTATGCTGTAATTTGTTTATATCTTAATGAAATCACAATGAAACCTATTTCAGGCAAAGATCATTACGACAACAAAAAAAGTATTAAAATTAAATCATCCCTTACGAAGTTATAAGCTAACAAATTTCAACAACATCAACAATGAGAAACATGGTTTGTATAGAGATCCTCTTCCTTTATGAAGTCGGTTTGAAACGTCTATGCGTTAATCGATGTGACCGTTTACAATAACAATACTTTGAATTTTACATAGCATAAATATCGCCCGCAACACTACAACATATGCAATGTCGTTCAAGTGTGCACAAAATAGGAAATTGTGCACAAACAAACGTATGTTTTAAGCGTTCTGTTTTTAGCATTAATGTCTGAACTATCTTTTTGTACTAAATCGATGATGCTCTGCAATTTTATAATTCACTTTTTTCTCCTATCTTGAACCTTTTCCGAGATAGGAACGCTAACTCCACCGTTTTCAAACAGGTGGAGCTGTAGGCGGTTGAATCGCGTTGCATATATCCACTTTACTATACCTACATACCATTTTTATGACTATAGCTGCAGCTGTACAGAGGTTAAAAGAGTTGGGACTGACTTTTTTCGGCACCCTGTATTTTCTTTTGATCGTAAATATATTACAACGGGACCTATTTCAGACTAAGACCTTTACAAAGAACAAAAAGTATCAAAATTGGATCATCCGTTCTGAAGTTATGAGCTAACAAACAAAAACAAAAACAAAAAAACATACGCTTTGTATTGAGTACCTCCTCCTTTTTGAAGTCGGTTAATTAGAGCATCTCCTACGAAGATATAAGCTTGCAAACACCAACAACAACACATATCTCGAATTAAGAACACCCTCCTTTCTGAAGTTGGTTGAAAACGACTTTGCGCTAATCGATGTGACCGCTTACAGTAACAGTACTTTGAACCACAGAGTATACGTGTCATCCGCTACGCTGCAAAGTGTGCAACGTAGTTCAAGTGTGCACAGTGTAGGAAATTGCGAACAAACAACTGCACGTTTTAAGCGTTCTATTTTTAGCAATAATGTCTAAAACTGTCTTCTCGTAGTAAATCGATGAAGCTCTATAACTTCGTAATTAACTTTTCTCCCATCTTGAACCGTTTTTGAGATAGGGGCGCTAATTCCACTGTTTTTCACCCGATGGCACTTTATTTTCTTTAGACTGTAAAGATATTACAATGGGACCTACTTCAGATCAAGATCTTTACAACAAAACAAAAAGTATTAAGTAACCGTATTTTGAGCTATATAGCGTATATCTCACCAGCTACGCTACAGCGTTTGCAATGTAGCTCAAGTGTGCATAGTGTAAGAAATAGCGAACATACAAATGCACGTTCTTAGCATTGTATTTTTAGCATCCTTTTCGTACTAAATCGATGATGCTCAGCAATTTTATAATTCACTTTTCCCTCCTCTCTTGAACCGTTTCGGAGAGAGGAACGCTAGCATAAATGTCTAAACAATATTTTTGTTCTAAATCGATGATACTCTTCAATTTTTAATTCCCTTTCTTTTCTAGAACCGTTTTCGAGATAGGAACACTAACTCCTCTATTTTCCACAGGTTGGCGCTGCAAGCGGTTTAACCATGTACTGCATGGACACTTTTCTATACTTACATACTATTTTTATCACTATAGCTGCAGCCGTTTAGCAGTTAAAAGAGTTGGGACTGACTTATTTGGCACCCTGTACTTTTTTAGATTGTAAAGATATTACAATGGGACCTATTTCAGACCAAGACATTTTCAACAATACACAAAGTATTAAAATCGGAGCATCCGTTCAGAAGTTATGAGCTAACAAACAAACAAACAAACAAACAAAAAAAAAAAAAACCTACGGTTTGAATTGAGAACCTTCCTTCTTTTTTGAAGTCGGTTAAAAATGATCGGGAATTTCTAGTCTAGATGGTGAAACAATATTCCGAATCCTTTATATTGCTAGAAATTCTCACTTGATTCTCTAGAATTGGGTCATAAACCAAGATTATTGTTTCTAAAACCCGCCTCATGCATTCCTGTTTATTTGCAAAGATTTTTAAATAACTTTGCCATCGATAATATAGACAACGCTCTGGAATTATAATAGGGGTTTCCAGAATTCACTTTCAAAGGGGACTAGAATTTATAAGGATCACATGTAACTATTTTTTCTATAACCACAATTTAGATTCTAGATGCCAGTTACAGAAATTTTTCCCAGTATGGTGGGGAAAACATTTTATCTTTCCTAACAAGCAGCTTGACGGATAATTTGGTGGAGCAGGCTCCTTACTTGCCAGGAGAGGAGATACCAGTTTTAGTGTGCATTTGAATTTTTCATCACTCTTGAAAAAAAGCACTTTCAAAACGGTTCTAGGATCATTATAGCTCCCCCTTAATGTGTGACATTCCGAAACAGAACAATGGTTTTTGCTGTGAGTTAACTATTATAATTAGAATAAATACATATTCATTATATATTTATTATAAAAATTTCAATTGGAAAACACATAACTAAAATAATAAATGAATTGGGATAAAAGTTATGGAAATAACAAGTGTTTCCAATTTGGTGATAAACTGTCTTTAACTTTTTATGTCAATTAGATTTTTTTTACAGATTACCAAAAGAATGAGAAAAAAAAATATATTTATCACCACAAACGAAAAAAAAAAAAACAAAAAAAAAAAAAAAACCTCACTATAGTTGACGGACAAATTTTATGAAAATATATTTATAAAGCTGAGATTAAAAACTAATTAATTGCTTTGATTTAATCAGGATATTTAAAATTTCAACATTAAGAACTTCTCTTCGTCTATCCCACGATGCTCAGGTCATTTAAGTATATTTTTCCCATAATAACCATTTGATATAAAATATTTATTTTGCTTTTTCAAGTGAAAACCATTCCAGAAACGTAAAGAATAATCACAGCTGTCTTACTCAGCACTCTTCTCAGCGATGCTGATATCAGTTTTGGAAATGTCCAAAAAAATTTAATATTGTCTTTTTATATTTCAATCTTCCACGGCATGGGACATAAATTATACTACATTTCTATGTATAAAAGGTATCGTCCCTATGTTTACAAACTATATTATTCTTTCTACCATTTTAGATAAACTCAAAACACAAAGTACAAAAATGTTCTATTCTCCCTTTTTTTGGGACTAAAAAACCTTTTAAATGGACTACACGCACAATTATTTAAATAAAATGGTTTCTGTTACTACTGAAAAAATTCACACTGAAAATTACGCTCAATTTAAAACATAATTACAGAAAACACATAAAAGTTCAACTAAATCAGTAAAACACTAAATTACAATATAAAAGAGATAATAAACCAAATGAATAGATAAAAGTTCTTAAATTAATTATCTAATTATTGATAATCCTCGTAATCTGAAAATAAATTTACAAAGAGGGGCGGAATTGTTCGGTGCATCCCTCTATTGGCAATTTTAGAAAATACTTTTTTCTTTTTTTTTTTTTTTTTTTTTACAATAAAAGTTTTGACTATAATTACTTATAAGTTAGGTTCATGCATTCAGGGAGAAAATAAAAATAAGCTATTATGCTTTCTGTAAAACAGGGCATCCTCATACACTGGTCAAAAAAATTAAGGATCAGCCCGTTTTCTCTTTCTCTTCTTTTGCACATAATTTTTAAACAAATAAACATATGAACATAAAATTTGGATGGCCTGTTCATTATCATATTATTAACCGAATCTTATGTAATTTTAGCATAAGAATAATTTTTAAGCTAATAAATATTCAGTTTTCTCTCAAAAGTAAGCTTTGGGAAAAATGAAAAATTTCAACAAATTTAGGAAAGAACACATAATGAAAAGTGGTGTTAAGGATGCATTAGAGATAGGTAAAGACGCTCATACCTTGAAATGTTAAACTAAATCTCGATTTTTCTTTTTGTATTAACTTTTCGTTTTCTTTTATAATGAACTTTATAAAAATATATAATTACTAATTTGTAAACTATACTCAGCACTAGAATAATAATGATGTCGAAAAATAATTGTATAATGAACATCTTATCCAATTTTCATGTTTGTATGCATATTTTTTAAAAAGTTATTCACATGCGAAAAGAAGAAGAAAAAAAAAGAAACAGAAAATGAATGCAGGTAGAAAGATTTGGTTGTAATCTAACATAGGAACGCGTGTGCGTCTTTACCTATCTGTAAGGCATCCTTATGACCATTTTTCATTAAGTGTTCTTTCCTAAAATTATTGATTTTTTTTATTTTTTTAAAAGCTTACTTTTGAGAGAAAACTGAATATTTATTAGCTTAAAAATTATTCTTATGCTAAAATTACATAAGATTCGGTTAATAATATGATAATGAACAGGCCATCCAAATTTTATGTTCATATGTTTATTTGTTTAAAAATTATGTGCAAAAGAAGAGAAAGAGAAAACGGGCTGATCCTTTAATTTTTTTTACCAGTGTATATTTTAATACTCATTTCAATTTTTTTGTAATTCAGTGCATTTATACAACACGTATTAAAAATAATAATAATAATAATAACATTTCAAAAGGGAAAAAAAAAAGGAAGAAAAAAAGAAAAAAGAAGGAAAAAAGGTTTTTTTTTTCTTTTTTTTTTTTTAAGTACATATGAACTTTACGTATATACTTATTAACCACTGTGTATAAGAAAGTTTCACAGAAATTTTTTTATCTGAAAAATGAATTTCATACAACCTATTTAACCTCTTATTTGTTCAAGAAATATTAGTAGCTTAAATATATTTTGTTCATATATTACTTCCTTTATTTGTTTATTAAGACGTAATACATATAATATAAACATTCATTGGTAATAATCAATAATCCCATGAGAGGCTGTGTAGTCAGCAGCTGTTTTAGTAAAGTATTTAGTTTTCTGAGATATTTCTTGATATGACAATCCATTTACGTATTTTAATTTTAGAACATCTGTTAATATCTAAATAATCGACGTATTATATATATATATATATATATATATATATATATATATAACTATTAGAAATGTGTTTATTATTTTAATTCTTAAACGCAATGTTTTAAAATATTTTTTTTATTACCTCATTGTTTTCATAGTTTTCCATTGTTTATGTTTCCTTCAGTTTGTACCCATCATAAATATTACTATTTTGCAAACTCCCTTGTTGGATATCATATATATATATATACATAATAATGATAATAATAATAAATAAATAAATAAATAAAAGTGAAATTTCAAGACATATTGGTACTTCCTTTTTCTTTCTTTTTGAAACTGAAAAATATTATCTTACAATTTTTATTTTAAATGCAAATTGTATTTATTATACAGTAATATAAGAATATTTACTTAATAAATGTACGAAATAGTAAAAATATTTTAATGAATTTATACTACTAATAATAAATAGGATAATAATAAATATTAAAATAAATCTCTAATAATAACTTAAATAAATAAATTTATACTAATATATAAAGAGGAAAAGTTTGTTTGTATGTGGAGGATAATCTCTGAAACTACGAACCGATTTAAAAATAAATAAATAAATAAAATAAAATAAACAAAGGCTACACTATCCCTGTGTGCTATAGGCTATAATTAACTTTGAAAAATATTTTTTTTAATTCGGAATTTTAATATTTTAATTAAAACCCTCATAAAAGTTAGGGGGGGGGGGGGAAGAAAATATTGCAATGAATGCTATTTCAAATGTGAACGCTGTGCCAACGAGGTAAAGCATTGGGCTACGAATCTTGAGATTGTGAGTTCGATCCCCGTGAAGGGAAATTGTTGAAAAAAAGTTTTCGTTTCAATTCAATTTGTTTATATCTCATTCATTCCATATGCCATTATTTTAATTTCATGTAATTTCTTAACTTTTTGAATTCTGGAATATTCTGTTTTAGAAATTTAACCCATTCTATATAAATCGATGTAAAATTCAGTTGAGTTGAAAAATAAAGTTTAGAGCTGAGCTGAGCTAAAATTTCTCTGTGGTATTTCACTTAAGAGCTTCTCCACAAAGAATTATGTAACTCTAATTTACGTGACAAAATTAAAAATCTAGCAGATGCCATTAGAAAACAAGGTTTTACGGGCTCATTTTTTTCTTTATTTTTCTTTTCTTTCTTTCTTTTTTTTTTTTCTTTTTTTTT